>OX940897.1:1200000-1800000 GCA_954871355.1 Cabera pusaria
TAGGGTTATTATACTTCACAGGTGGTCCCATTTAAATTTCATCGAGATATGTTTAGTATCTTCAGAATTATGATGATAAACACCTCAAACTTAGTAATGAAAATGACTAGCACGATGTTTGAAGTCGGTTCTTTTAGTTTTTAAAACAATCTTAAATTATTATTTAATATGGGTCTGTGGAAGTTCAGTAAAAAATTGACTTACCTTGCAGAAAACTTCCAGTAACTCGGTTTTGAGTTCATCCTCCACTCCCAACTCTTCCTTAGCACTCTTGGCATACTCTAGGAACTTAGCTGCATCTGCTGTACTCCAGGGGGCAGGTCGTCGCCCTTCACCATCTTCAAACTTATGCAGAGCGGCAAATCCTACATGAATTTGCTGAGGGTAGTCGAACTTTCCAAAGTCAGCTATTACAAATTCAGGGCTTTTGATAGATTCACTTAAAGGCTTGAAATTGAGTTTTCTGGGCATCTTGACCTGCGTGACGATGCCGCCACGGATGTATTTAGTGAAGTTTGTGGTGTCTCCGATGCTGAATGTGTATGGACCGAGGACTTTAATCTTGCGCGGCTCGCAGCCATTCAGTTCTGTCATACCTTGTACCTGGGAAATGCAATTTATATTGATTTAGGATTTGCAGTCCTTGTGTCTGTATTTATAAGACAGAAATTTGTGGTATGTACTATAAAACCTAAAACAAAAGTAAAGGGCATAAGCACAGATTATATTTATCTAATACCTTTAAACCAGCAATTCTTGTATATAAATATATAAGTATATACCTATACTAGAAGTTCCCCGCGGCTTCGCCCGCGTTATGACTTCTTTCATGAAATACACCAAATCGGTTTAAACTTTTTCCACATTTCATCCCATTAAAGAGTGAATTTTGAAAAATCCTTTCTTAGCGGATACCTCCGTCAAAATAACAATCTGCCAAATTTCAGCGCAATCCGAAACAATATTGATTTCAGACTTTGTTACCCCACTTCACCCTTTTAGGGGTGGCATTTCGAATAAGTCTGAAACACATATTTACTTATTTATTTACTGAAGTACTTGTGCGAAGTTTCGAATAGAAAAAACGTATCTAATATTGTTCGTCCATACAAACTTTGAACCCCGTTTCATCCCATTAAAGAGTGCATTTTGAAAAATCCTTTCTTATCGGATACCTACGTAAAAATAACTATCTGCATGCCAAATTTCAGCGCAATCCGAAACAATATTGATTTTCACACTTTGTTACCCTATTTCACCCTCTTAGGGGTGGAATTTAAAAAAAACTTGAAACTCATATTTACTTATTTATTAACTGAAGCACTTCTGTGAAGTTTCGGATAGAAAAGACTATCTAATCTTGTTTCTCCATACAAACTTTGAACCCCCATTTCATCCCCTTAAGGGGTGAATTTTGGAAAATCCTTTCTTAGTACACCCTTACGTACTAAGACAAATTTACCCTATAAATTTCAAGTCTCTACAACCAGCAGTTTAGGCTGTGCGTTGTCTATCAGTGAATCAGTCATTCAGTCAGTACATCAGGACAAAGATTTTTATAGTATTAGATAATCTGAATCTCGGAAATAGCTCCCACAATTTTCATAAAATGTAGTATACAGGGGATTTGGATTTCAGGAGCAATAAATCGATCTTGCTAGGATTCATTTTCAGAAAATGTTGTTTTATTCATGTTTTTAGGCATTGAAAAACTGCCACAATATCATTAAAATACAAAGGGTAATTTCGACTCATTTGACAACATTATGATATCTCGGTGGAAGATCGTTTTATTCATAGATCGAAATACACAGCGTTCTGATTATAGTATGCAGACATTTTAGGAAAAACCACAAACAATTCATCATGGAAACTATCTTTTTATCATTAGAAAATGTTACGAATGGCAGAATGGCACACAGAGCGTTCAAGTATGATACATTTACTGTCTAAACTAAACAGTTTAATTCGTCACTAAAATAGGAGTGTGGCATAGAGAGTTACTTAGAAATGGCAGACGCGCGGGGGCAGGGGTCGTTTGGATTAGCTTGGGTTCAGATTATCAAGGCCCTACTGTACTCTATAATTGCAGGTTCCCTAACAATTGTAAGATTTACTTTTACCCTGACTTTCCAGATAGCCCCTTTAAGTTTCAAAAATGTGAAAACCTGATTTCATGCTTTTACTTTCCAAGTAAATCATCTCAACAGTCATTGAACTGTGAGTCATCACTTCTTTGTTTGAAAACAAATTTCTAGTTTATGATGATCTATAAAGCTGACTGCAGAGTCTATTATTAAATATAAAATCATCAACAATAGAGCTATTTCATCATGCAGTAATACAAACCTCGCTGAATGTGACATAGTCTCCGTCCTCAAGTCCATGTCGGGTGTCATCGAGGCAGGTAACGACGGCCTCGTACTCGTGCGTGATGTCTGCGATCATGGCCGACACGGGGTTCTCGCCCGTCACGTCCACCACCGTGAACTCGGGCCCGAAGTCGCAGAACACCTGCGAGAACAACCCGCGCGTGTCGGCGATCACCAGCGCGATATTGTTGGAGTGCGTGAAGGCCGCGATGCGCTGCTTCTCGTCCCACGATGCGCCCGTCAGCACCACGACGCGGAACTTGCGCAGGAAGTCCTCAGTGAGCGTGCCGGTGTAGGCCGTCGTCGGCACGTAGTGATTCAGCTCGGCCAGCTGCTCACACGAAGCCACCGCTCGGTTCTGACCGATCGAGCACGGTTGCTCTGACAGATAGAACTGCGACGACAGGTCGGCCACCGTGCAACTCTTGTCGTCGTGCAGAGTCACCGACTTGACGCCGCCTAGGATCACGTTCTTCGCGACCTCGACGCCGAGACCGCCCAGCCCCGAAATCAGCACGTCCGAGCTGGCCATCCGCCGCATGGCGTCGTGCCCCAGCACGTACAGCTGCCGAGAGTACAGACTCTCGTCGATTTCATCTTCCACGCGCGTCCCGTTGTTCGCCATTGCCGAGTTGTTGGAACGTGCCTTCCCTGTATTCAATTTCCGCTTTTTCGCCGGGGGGTCAACGGAATTATCGGCGACTTCAGCACTAGACATCGGGCACGAACGCGCACAATTTTGACAGAATTTTGCTTTGGTTTTTCAATTTGAGAAGAAAGAATCTTCAGATGATGGAAAGCGACATTCGCGCTTCGACAAGGTCCGCTTAGCTTACTCACTGCCTTGAAGTTAGTCGCGAACTACGTGGAAAATGACCAGCGGAAATGAAGTTTTGTTGTTGGTATAGTTGTTTTTCGTAAACCTATGAGCTGAGAAAGCAATTTATTCAAACAATTATAACATTTATGTTATATTTTTTTAAAAATTTCATAGCACCTAGTAGAATAAATAAAATGTCATTTAACGAAGTAAAAATTTTTTTTTTTAGTTCTATAAAGCTTTTAAGTATATATTATGTTACTCTTTGAACCTATATATATATGGCAATAATCCTTATTGGAAGTCCATAGTAGGGAAGGTACGTATTTACGTTACAAGGTTTTAAAACATGGTTTATGCTTGCAAGTACGCCAACCAGTGTCCGACCTTAAAGACTTGCAAGACTTAAAAGTATTTTATTCAACAACTCACGTTAACTTGGAAGTCTTTTTTATGTAACGCTATATTGCGCCTTATACCGACAAGAATAAGGGTCAATTTTCTATGCAAGTATTTTTGATTCCTACACTTGGAAGTATTTCATTTTTATACACACGATATTCGCCTCTATTATGTTACAGCATGTATTAAATTCCTATGCAAGTATTGTAGCCGGGCTCGATAAATACTTGAAAGTATTTTGAACCCTGGTTTTCAGACCTGGTAGTTGATGGTGGTCGTATTAGGTAGCCCTGGTACTTGATTTATCAAGTACGACCCATCGCTAGTCCATAGCGCCACTAAGCTTATTTATCACTAGCAGCCCGCCCCGGCTTCGCACGGGTAGAACATATATGCCTACAAAATTTGCATCAGTTTGTTGCATCGAATATAAAATATGAACATATTTAACAATAATAGTCATATTTCATCCAATTTACACAAAACCTTAACGAATTATGCACCTAAACCTTCCTCATAAACACTCTGGCTATTGGTGAAAACCGCATGATAATCCGTTCAGTAGCTATTGAGATTATTGCGAACAGACAGACAGACGCAATGATGGAATTTGTTTTATAATACTTACGTAGTGATATTGGACGGCCCTTTAGCGTAAAGGATAGTTACCCTGATTCTGACTCGACGGTCGTTGGTTCTAATCCTAGCTATATACCTACCAATGAAAGTTTTATGTGCATTCATGAATCATGAGTTTTCGTACAGTGGTAGTGGGATCATTAAATCTACCAAAAAGTAGCTTACCACCAAGGAGCCCGGGCCCGGTGGCGTAATCGGGAGAACGGTCGGCTTTGATGTCGTGGTACCGAGTTCAAACCTTACCGTGCACCAATGGATTTTTCCATCGAAAAATTTATGTGCGCTTCTCACAGTGGCCCTCCGGTGAAGGAAAACATCGTTAAGAAACCAACAACCCCCGCATGGTGGTAGAACACTATCTAGTGTCCGCCTGGTCAGCTACCACCCTCAAGTTAGAAAATCTGTCGCCAAAAACATCTAATGTGTCACCGCCAGCTATCCTTGAGAGCCAGTTCCCCAGTCTAGGCCTAGCGTGCTTACCATCTTCGACCGCATCATCACTTACCAACAGGTGAGATAGTGATCAAACGCTAGCCTATAAGATATTTAAAAAAAAAAGGTAAACATCTGCCGCCGTAACCTTACGCGTTCCCCGACGCAAAATGTAGGGGAAATATACATTTAACGTGTGTACTCGTATCTGTGTGTCTGTCTGTAGCATCTTAGCACCTAACCGGATGAACCGATTTTGTTTTTATTATTGATAGTTTTTTTTTTGTTTGATAGTTGTCTTCATGGAAAGTTTTCTTAGCTTTGATTCATGAAAATTCGTTCATCGATCGATATAAAACAATGAGCTTTTTTCTAGTTAATTGCGCTATGAAATCAACTTTCATAGGTCTGATCAATTCGAAAATCTTCTTCTTCAACGATATTGTAAGAACATGGAAGCATTGACCTGATGCTGGGACATCTCCTGGACTCTACAGAATACTCAAATCCTCGACAACTTATAGCTCAGATTTTAAATGTCGTGTTTAGAGTCATTGGAACGCTTTTAATGAAAAGATTATACATAGATCAGTCGGGGTGGCTTAAAATATTATATTATTATATATATAGATGAATATTATTTTATACAATAGATCATATTATTGTACTATATTGACTTCAAATTGATTGTGATCGGTGGGGATCTACAGCATAGCTAAGTTTATAATAATATTTTCGTTGTAACTATGACCTAATCTGTGGTTTCACTGCAAATATTTTATTAATTTTGCGATGCGTGTATGTGAAATTCGTGATATCTTCTAGAGTTTTCATTTGAATTACATACTGTAAAGGACAATTTAAATCTATAATATGTGGCCAAGCTAATTAACGTATTTATTTGGATAAGGATTAATACTATATACTTGAAAATAGCCTTGGAAGTTATGTAATATTTTGTAACAAACATTTTAAGATTAAAATGGTTACTGTGAGTCAACCTTAAGAAATAGACATATGCTGTCGCGGACTTTTTTGTAGGTCTTATTAAGTTGTACAACTCTTGCATAGAAAATATTCTTCTATCTATTTTCAATTAAGCAGCGTTCGTAAGAAACGTGTTTTTCGACCGTTTTTTTGCCGACTTAGGTTGCAAATTAGGTCTCCACGAATGTACCTTTGATTTAAACGGGATAATATATAGCCTATTTTCATTCCGAAAGTCCATTCTATGTATTAGTGAAAGAATTTTTTTAATCGGTTCAGTAGTTTTTGAGCCAAATCATTACAAACATACAAAAATACAAAAATAAAAAAATACAAATATACAAAAATACAAAAATACAAAAATACAAATGTTCTCTCTTTATAATATTAGTATAGATATAGATAGTATAGATTAAAAATCTGGCCAAGTGCAAGTCAGACTCGCACTCGTAGGGTTCCGTAACACAGTAGAGTATTTTATAACTTTAATTTTCCACCGGAAAAAAATCAACTTTGTTTTTCATAGTGTTTGTATGAAAAACAAAGTTATAATTGCGGTTACTATATTTCAAAAACTGCTGACTTTATCTCGTTCAAACCAATTTTCGTTGAAAGTGTTTATTGAGATCTACAATATATATATATTTTTATATTTTTCAATCTCTTACTTTAAAAGTAAGAGAGAAAGGGGGAGGGGACACACATTTTACCAGTAGGAAGTGTCTATCTTTCAAATTATTGTCTTTGAGAAAAAATGTCATTTTTAAAAACCTATCTATAAACACCCTGCAGGTATAGGTTTGAAGAAAAAAGATTTTTTTAGTTTTAGTTCCATATTCAGTTCCATGACTGGAGAATAATCTGTTATTTATTTTATTTTTGTATTAAAATCGTAAAGCGGTTCACAGAATGCACCTACTTACCAAGTTTCAACAGTGTAGTTTTAATAGTTTCGTAATAAAGTGGCTGTGTTATACGGACGCGACGGATGGACAGTCAGACAGACATGACACATCTATAAGGGTTCCGGTTTTTTTGCCATTCGGCTACGGAACCCAAAAGCAATATTTCGGCTAAACTCACGTGACTGGAATAGCGTGCATGACCTGCTTAGCGTGCTGTTATCCGCATAGCAGTGAATATTACTCATCATCTCTCATCATCATTATCTAATCTCATTAAGCTAAATTTTCTTGTGACCAACCTCGCTATAATACTGTTTCTGTGTATCCAAATTATTTTCCGAAGAGAGTGGCAGCACTAAGTTACTGTCAGATTTGTATATGTCATTTTATCTGTCAACGTCAATCAAAATTGCAGATAACTTCAGTGCAAACATTCCGAAACCAAGAAAGAAGAAAGATTAAAATTATCAAATCCATTTCGTTTCGCTCGTTCGTGTTGTCGTGAATTTTGTTTCATCAAGCTCGCTTCTCACCGCTCCGCGTTCATTGTTTTTTACGCGGAATCATTTTGTTGCCGCCTCTATCGGGAGTGAAAGAAGCTATTACAGCATGTTTATCGTGTGAGACATCGAACTTTTAAGGATATTGAAATCCTTGTTTTGGTTTTGTTTGGAAATACACAGTGGACTATAAAAATGGTTCAGGAATACGTATCTCCCGTGAGGGTACACAAGTACACTTTCGAAATGGTGATGGCTGTAAGTATTTTATATATAATGGCCGTATTTCACATAGCATAAAATATTACTAAGTGAAATTACAGTAGTCAACAAGGTCGGACTGTTGCAAGAGTTACTTTCAAGGAGGACCATACATAGCATTCTCTTAATGAACAACATTACTTAAACTGTTATTCTGTTTGCAGCTGATAACAGATAACATTTAATTTAAATGTTATATTAGTGTTTTCTAATCACAAATATTTATACCAATTCATCTAAGGAACACAGATATCAATGTTTTTCGTCCCATATATATTTAATTCCATGTAAACAATCTTTACAATTGCCAACAATTGTAAAAGTAATTAGTAAATTCTAATGCATTTATTGTGTCTATCGAGTTGTTTTGGCACAAGTTGACTGAAATGGAGAACTAGTGAATTAGTCTTTTTAAGACAATTTCAGCTGCAGAAAAATTACATTACTTTGTATTCATTAAATTAAATTAATATAAACAATTCATATTTTTATATTACCATTCCAGGGAGAACTATCATTCTCTCTTAGGCATAGTAAAATTAATATAAGAATATAATAGACCTAGTAGACCTTGTGGTAAGCCTCAGGTGTGCAGACACCAAACTTTGGAGACAGACCCCATTTTCCTGTTTGGCAATGTAGCATTTGTATTTTATTGTCAACAATAGTGACCTGTCGAAGATTGGAGCTACTCAGCCTCTGTAAAGACATCAGTGCTTTGTCCATCATCTATAGTTTCTATGTAGTTTAGATAATACACATTTTTGATGAAGCCTCTCTATAGAAAATTAATATAATAGCTACATTATTATTTATAGAATTATTGTTTTAAGGGTTCCGTACCTCAAAAGGTGAAAAAAAAGGAACCCTTATAAGATCACTTTCTTGTCCGTCTGTCTGTCTGTCCGTCTGTCTGTCCTTCTGTCTGTCTGTGTGTCACCACCAATTTTCTCAGGAACGGGTGGACCTAGCAAGTTGAAATTTATACCAGATACTGAAGTCTGTAGTCCCTATTAGGTGTATAAAAATCAAGGTCCTGAGTCAACACGATAAAAAGATATAGGCAAATTTATATTTTCGCGAAGTACCAAAATTTGCCTTAATTTTCAACTTTTTTTATTTTTCGGAATTTTTCCTTTGCTTGTGTTGTAAGACCTTGCGTGTGACCAAAATTGATAATTCTAGGTCAACCGGACGTATCCTATAGGTTTTGGGTCGAAAACCTATAGGGTACTTCTCGTTGACCTAGAATCATGAAATTTGGCAAGAAGCAGTCTTATAGCACAAATAAAGGAAAAATTCCAAAAAATAAAAAAAGTTGAAAATTAAAGGGTGTCCCCATACATACATAGTTTCATGCAGTTAAGATAGGACAGCTGAGTTATATGAGCGCTCATATAATTTAGAGGTCTAGCTTAACTGGTCCCAACCAAAGTTACGTACGGAAGCCTCGATGGGTGAGCCCAACTCGACTTTGCTGGTTTTATTTAAATTTTCATTTTAATCAAGTATATTTTGCAACTATAGCGTCTTAACAGCTTTAAAATCAATACCAATAACTTAATTTATTATGTAACTGCATCTCTGGTTCTGTCTGTGTATTATTTTATCAATTTTATGTGGTCTGAAGAGTCCATACATTCATAATTATACTAGTTATAACCTAAGAGCCCACGACGGCCAGACCTTCGTTATTTTATAAAAGCTGAAAGTTTTTGCGTGCATGTCACGTGCTATACAGGTAAGAACGACCAGCGACTATAAAGTTTGGGTTGTGGTTACTTGGCCAGCCAACAGGTAGTAAACGTGTAAAAAAAAGTACCTTAAATTCGTTAAAGTATAAAGATCATTTTTATAAATTTTCTTCAGGATAACTTTAGAAACTACTTACTGTTATATCTACACTAGCTGTACCCGCGACTTCGTCCGCGTGAAATAGTGTCTTTGGGTAGCATTTGTAACTATTTAGGCTAATTATTTTACAAATAAGACACATGCGTCCCCATAAAAGAAACGTGTTCTTGAGGCTTTTTATGCTCGATCTTACAAACCTTAATAGATAAAGACATGAAATTTACTCATGGTGTGTATTGTAATGGCTGCTTTAAGTTCAAATAATAAAAACTTATTTAAATTAAAATTTTAAGGGGGCCCCATACGAGAAACGTATTTTTCTGGCAAATATTGTTCAATCGGAACCCTGCGTGTGCGGGTCCAACTCACATTTGGACAGTTTATTTATATTCGCGGTACGAAGTTCGCCGGGTCAGCTAGTCTTTAATAATTAATAAATTGATACCTCAATTCAAAATCGAATGAGCAGTGTACCTATGTAGGCACTATAGTAGAACATACGTACATACATAACTGTTAAAATAAACAAAATAAATAACCCTTCCTTTCGCCGTAGTCGGGCAAGAAGTCAACAAACAAAAGCTGGACATAAGTCAGTGTGAATGGCATACAAATATGCATATTAATTGAAGAGCATTGATAATCTCGCCACTTACAGCTGATCATTAAGCCCAGTTCAATTAGCTATCGTTAGGTTAGTCACGAGTGTAAGTGAGATTGCCTTGCTTCGCCTTTTGTGAAAACAATAGTGTCATAGCTTATGTTGTAGTGCTTATAAATAAAAAGGTTTCGTGGTGCGTTTATGAACGCTGCGCAAGTTTGTGCAGGCGCAGGCGGTACCAATAATCGAGCGTTTCGAAGTGCTTTGCACAACCTAAAATGTCAGCCTACTGGGCAGTTCATATATGCCGCAGAACCGATACCACGACTCGGCAAACGCAGTGTAGGACGCCCTCCAGCTAGGTGGAGTGACGATATTCGCAGGGTGGCTGGTAGAGATTGGAAAAGGACAGGTGAAGATCGAGCTCAGTGGCGTGCTATAGGAGAGGCCTATGTCCAGCAATGGACTAATACAGGCTGATAATGATGATGATGAATCCGCCTACATCAGTCCATTATTGGACAATAGGACTATTTAAAGTCTGAGTGATCTTCAAGCCAAATATCTAGAAACACGGAACATTTAAAAGCGGCGTTGGTGAATATTTTCTGTTGCTCGTTGACGTATTTTGCTCTATATTCCCTGAAAATTCCCATCGGCTTTTGATAAACTGTACTGTGGCGAATTGGCGAACGAAAAAGTTTTTATTCAAATTAGACAACTGATTCAAGCATTACAAATTGATTGAATTCCCTCGTATATTTCTAAAGTCGTTACAAATTTTATTGTTTTGTATCTACATTTGAATATTGTGTTACGTTCATACGCTCAAGGAACTGTGCCTTAAATGCGTAGTAACTATCATTAAATCTGTGCTAATATGTAAATCATACCAATATGTTAATCATACATTGATACCTCAGTTAGGAAGTAGGTATCAGTGTTACAGATTATATAATAGTTACTACGTAACAGATACTTCACTCCCCTACAAAAACACAATACCAACGTTTATTTCAGACAATACAAGCAAAAATGTGTCTAAGGCGCTCGACCTAGCGTTGTTATTACTTCGTTCAGCGCGCGATGTACCGGCGCGCCCCGATACAGTAAAGGGTTGACTCAATAAACTAAAAAAAAAGTGTATAATATAATATTTGAAGTCAGTGGTATCGTGGTATGAAATTGAATGTACTCGCGACTCGATACACCTCACTGGGTGAAATTTTTCTGTGGTGAAACGCTCGTCGATAGCTACCCACCTAGTTACTTACGTAAAATTATATGGAAAAATAAAAATAGATGGGTAGAATTGGGTAGTAGGTATACTTTGACTTAAAGGTGGTTGAATAAAATATCAATACACAACAAATATTGTTTAAATAAAAAGTAAAATTTGGATGTTAATAATATATTTTAAGAATACTTAGTATGTTAAGAATTTGCACACCATGATACGTGGTAGAATGTATGGGCGACTGTTTATTATTAATTATAATTTACCACCTACATTTTAATATTATGTAAACCTACATTCTGCAAAATAAATGAATGATTATGATCATTATGATTATGAATATCAATCAACCTACTTGGTTTTCATCAGGCAGGGTTAATTTTTAGGGTTCCGTACCCAAAGGGTAAAACGGGACCCTATTACTAAGACTCCGCTGTCCGTCTGTCTGTCTGTCTGTCTGTCTGTCCGTCTGTCACCAGGCTATAACTCATTAACCGTGATAGTTAGACATTATGTTTCGTATTGTACGGAACCCTCTCTAAGTGTGCGATAAGAGACGCGATGCTGACTCGCACTTGACCAGTTTTATTTAATGGATGTAACAATCCCTTTACAAAGTCAAAGTCAATCATTTATTCAGTATATGGGCAAATTAAAAATTTGCACTTACACACGTCAAATAACATTAAACAGATCATATTCAATAAAAAAATATTATAGATATAACAGAAACATAAGTTATTGCTTTGAATTTACAAAAAAAAACAAAGGTATTGAGCCATTCAGCTTTCATCTAGACGTCGAACGTCACACTTAAAACACATGTTTAATTCCCCTGATTAATGTAGGGTTGCCAACCGTACTATTACGTGCACCCGCAACCCAGTGCATGTTTCAGTACTTCAGACAATTTTTATCCAAAGAATTGTGAAATAATGAAACATTATAAATAAATACAACGCAGACTAATTGCAGTACAAATCATATTCCGAATGGAACCGATTGTCCATCTATCAGCTGCATAATACCGTCTCTACAGGCAACCCTAGATCTGCAAACAAAAGATGAAAACTGATTGACTGTTGAATCTACTGGTGTTTCGGAAGTACTCCCATCAGAGAAGAAACACCAAGAAACTCTATGGGGCTTGTCACTTATTTTAATTCATTTTTTTTAAAATTCATATTAAATATTTTTTTAAATTTACAACAAATAATTATGTTATCATACAATTTATATTATATCTTGGAGCTTGGGGCATTACCACGATCTCATTGTGCATAACATTCATAAAAAAAGAAAATTCACTTTATTATACTCAAAGTACGTACTCAAATCTTCTGAATCTTACTTCTAATTGGAGGGTAGGTCCCTACCTCACCTATTTGTGAAGGAATTGGGCTCAAAAAGACACTCGACGATCTGACTAGCCCAAATGTAATTCTGGAGCCTACCGAAATTATTGGTCTTTTTATTTTGTTGTCAGTTATGATGCGAGTATTTTAAATTGGATTTTCAAAGGTTTACTGACATGTTAGAATTTGAAGTAAAATCCCTTCTGTTCCTAGCTAAGTACTTATTTCTCATTTTAATGATTTTTTTAATAGCTTTATTCAATGTGCTTGTCGTTCAGCGTAAAATATCCACTTTTTAAACGTCCAAGCATAGCCTTACCTGATCCATCCATTGATCTTCAAATTGTTCGTTACCAGATGCGCCCCGCGGCGTTGTCTGCGTTAATTCCTGGTTATAAACCTTCTTCTTGAATCACTCATCTATTTCTGAGAACTGATTAAAAATCCGTTGCGTAGTTTAAAATATCTAAGCGTACAGACAGCGGGAGCGTCTTAGTTTTATACATTACTATTATTACTATGTAAAGAAGAAGATCAAATAATGTCAAAGCGGTAAAAAGATTTCGTATTTCGCGACAAAACCACCGTTGATTTACTGCGTACCCAAAAAAAAACTCGGGCGAGACGATGCTAAATTGATATAATTTTTCAGGCTCAACCACAAGGGCCTTCCCTTTGTTGAAGAAAAGTACTTCTTTTATTCTTCTGAATTAGGATTCATTTTTCATTGGGCCAAATAATGTTCGGCTGGCCAGTTTTCACCTCGCCATGACCAATCGTTGTTGATTGCAATAAGTGACACAAAAGAATTGTCTTTTTTAAAACTAGTCCGTAATGCGTTGAATTAAAGTTTGTTTTTGTTACTGATGTTGCAGTTTTTGACAAAAGGTCAACAACATTGATTGTCTGATTATAATATTTATTGTCGACAAATACGCTTTCTTCTTAAAGATATTAGACAGTATGACAGCTAGTGATATGGGCATCACAAAAAAGTGTTCTAAATTTGCAAGAATACACATTTAAATATCTATCTAATACTTGTACTGTTCATTATTCTGTGCTAATACCTACTGTACCATTCACACTTGGTAAACTCATGTTGTTGACTTTAAATTCGGATGACAAATATGTTTATCTACACTCTTGGTATCGTAAAGTCCTTATTATGAAATAAATATACTTTTAGTCATAATTACACAGTTTATCCTTAACAAGTGATATTTTTAAAAACCTTTTTAACCGACTTCACAACAAAGGAGGAGGTTCTCAATTCGTCGGAATCTTTTTGTAAATTTTTTATGTATGTACACCGATTATTCGAAGATGCCTAAACCGATTTGGAAAATTATTTTTTTGTTTCAAAGCGTACCCTTGCCAGGTGGTCCCATTTAAATTGTAACGAAATCGGTCGAGCGCTTTTTAATATATCAACATTTGTATTACGATGCATTTATATACCTCGATGACATGCTGCTTACTGCTGGCTACTTTGACTAGCGCGACGTTTGAAGTCGGTTCTTTTAGTTTTTTAAACGATCTTAAATTATTAAACACAAGCTTTTACATAACCTAGGACCAGAGTAAGTCAAGACAAATCCAACGAGCCTTAATACGACGCGTATGACATTTGTGGTTTAGGAGTTCCTTTGCTCACCTTCCAGCTTCATCATCAGATCAGCACCATGTCATCATACTATACATTGTCTTGTCACGCGATTTACACATGCATGCAAAATTTCAGTTCAATCGGTAACCGGGAAGTGGATCAAATTTAATTTGCAAGTTTTGATGACAAACATCGGGACGGGTGAAACTAAATAAAAGCTTGTAAAAAGCCATAACGTGCCTTTATGCCACTAATTTCGTTTATTAAGTCAATCACCTGTAAGTTAAAATGTCCAATACTAATTCCTATACGTCACCGTTTTTTTTTATTGTTTGTTTAATAGTTTATTCCAACGACCAAATTTACAAATAAAATTAACAATTTTACTAAAGCTGGCGAATCATGTATCAATATTGCATAGCGTTTCACCACTATCTCTCACCTCCTGTTGGTAAGTGATGATGTCGGTGATGGTAGCACGCTAGGCCTAGAACACCACCGTTTAGCCACCGTTTCTACTTTCTACCAACCACCGCTCGGAATCATAACTCTTTAAGAGCAAACGCGGGGTGCAGTTTTCCATACAAATGTATTCCCCTGTTTCCTCCCTGGAAAATGCTTCTAGAGTAAAATTTGTTTCTACAAAAATCTAGGTCTGCTGTAGCTATGCCCCTATCATTTGCTTTTTTTGACCAACCAATTGAAGAAATACAAGCCTTTTATATTTCTCTTTGAAATTTTTGTAGGGTCATATTTATAATTGCAATTGGTTGATCAAAAAAAGCCCTACCTAGTAACTATTATATAATCTGTGGTATAGCGTGCTTTTCCCATTGACCGGTTCCGTCTAATTGGCGGCTTCCTCTTGCCCCGATTACTGAGCTATTAGCAAGCTGCAGCTTTCCTCACTCGGAGCTGCCGACCGCAAGCAGTGGCCTTTGACTGCCCTGATTAGCTTCATTAGTCTTTAATTACCCTCATTCGTTTTTAACTTATTCTTGATATCAGTGTGAAGAGAATTGTGTTGCATCTAGAATCGTAGCGTAGAATTACTTAATACCGAGGAATATATAAGTAATTTTTAGGGAGAGTTTTTCATTGTCCGCATAATCAGAGATTTAGTCTAAGTCGTTTTACCGTAGCCGATCCCGTAGATTAATTTTTTTATCATCAAAAAACTAATGTTCTGACTGTGGTCTATATTAAAATCCTAAAACCAAGACAAAAATCGTGTTCATAATTTGACACACAAAATATAGTCATTATCAGCCGGTATCAGTCCACTGCTGGCCGTAGGCCTCCCCCAAGACACGCCACTACATAATATATCGAACTCTAATTTTTTAAAATGTTATTTTATTACGCTTACCACCAGGCGAGATATTGGCTAAGCACTTGCGGTTTAAGATATACAAAAACAAAAACCACGGAGTACGTTGCCTGCCTCGTAGCTTGGCGTGGTCGCCGTGACCCTGGGTTAGAGCTCAAGTACTTATAGGATATAGATGCCCTAACCTAGCAATCAACTTTATTTGGGTTTATTATATATATTATATATATATATATTTATCAGAAGTTGCATTACGTCAACGCAACAAAAACAGTAGGTATCGCTCAATTATCCCCAATCGCAATCCACTCGATATTGAACTATCCATGTATCGATTTACCGATAAAACGTGACGTGACGTGCTTCCATTATTTGATCATATTATAATGACGGCACGAACTTCACTTCACCAATACCACAGAATAATGAATAGTACAATCGATGCTCATATGAGATTTCCTGAAAGGTTTGCGTGGAAACGTGACTTTTCAGACGTATTCTATCATTGTGTATGACCTACCTATCTTATTTATCTTATACTTTGAATGTGCTGCAGTTAATGTAAACTTTAGTAATTAAGACATAAGATGGTCGGATAGTAAAAGTTAGGAAAATAAATAAGTAGGTCGACTCTATATAACTAAGTGCCCCGGAGACGGTCAATCGCAATTGACAATTTTTACGTTATTGATGGACCAAGTGATTGTCTACAGAGGCCATTGTCATGTCATACGCCACTACGTGATTGAAGGCCAATGATGGAAATTTTGATTTCAATCAAAATTTCCCATTGCCCATTGACAATCGTGAAACGTCTCGTGATGCTATTGGCAATCGTTCGGTCATTCGCTCGCTACTCGAAATCAGAATTTAATATCATCGTGCGTCTACGTCTACTGTCCAGAGAGTAAATGTGGGCGAGCTATTGACGCGTCGATTGAAGCTCCATCATTCGCACCTTCAATTGAAACTGTCAATAACGTAAACATTATGTTTCTTTGAAGTGTAACACACTTTATATTTTTGTAAATTGTTAAACACAATCCAACTTATTTTTGAACTTGATTAACTTACGTAATAAGTAGTCATAGATGGCGCCACCAATGCATAATTGGGTTAACAAATGCAATCCACTAATTTCGTCGTAACGATACATCGCACTGTGGCTTAATTGGCAAAGCACCTGAACATGTTATTCAGGAGGTTGCGGGTTCAAGTCCCGTCGGTACGATGGAATTTTGGATTGTGTTTAACAATTTACAAAAACGTAAAAATTGTCAATTGCGATTGACCGTCTCCGGGCGCTTTATAAATGGTTACAACCTTACCTTTAAAAGTGCCTAGTGAATAGACAAGCCTAAATATTTACTAACGTCATTTCTAATGACGTTAGTAATTATTTAGGCTTGTCTATCTTAATTTAATTCTCTTCAGCGACAAGTTGACACTTTGACAGAGCAATTTTAGGCATTAATAGCGCTCTGAAAACACTCATCAATCGAGACTAAGTTATAGATGAAAAAAAAAAAAAAAAAAAAAAAAAAAAAAAAAAAAAAAAAGATGGGATCTGAATTATTGGTCCTTGCATTTGAAAGCCCTTTTAAAGTGAAACGTTTCTTACATCTCCTCAAATTTTTTCGTCCATCTATCACATGTCGCGACATGCATTTCGCATTACAGCCGGTGCTGATTGGTGGATATGATGTATGGACATTTAGGTCTAGCTGTGATTGGCGGACGATTCCGCAAGCATTTTTGTAGACATACATGCTTATGTGTTGTGTCAACTGTTGTCATAGTAGCTATCTACCATAGCTACACATATACAAAAGTTTCACTTGCATCAAGGTTTCATAAAACCACAGCACACTTTTTTAAAACATGTAACAAAAATTAAATGGTATACTTATGTCTACAATTAACAAATACATATTAAAAGACGACCTATGTAGTACGTCGCAAAAATGAAAAATGTGAGATTCTATTTTTGACTAAATTTTTACATCCCGTGTTTAGGCGACCACGTGCCCAACCATACGTTATTCACGTGTTTAATCGTGGACGGACCAGACGCTACCGACAAATTCTGCTTATTTACATTCCTCTGGAGGTCACACTTTATCTTTCGGAATTATTATCAAGATGTTTCATTTTGACTTGTTCAAATATAAATAAACCCAATTTCCTTCGCAGATAAATACAATATTGCTTGAAAATACTTTTTGGCGTTTCATGTAAAAGATGTGTATTAGGATTTATATATTGGTCGAAATTCATCATCATCATAATGTGCCGGTGTCAGTCCACTGCTGGACATAGACCTCTCCCAAGATACGCCACCAAGCCCAGTCTTCGGCTCTTCTTTTCAAATATTATGTTTCTTTGAAGTTCAAGTCACTGCCTACCGCTTTGCGTAATGTCGTCACTTCACCTGGTCATAGGACATCCTACGCTACGTTTGCCGACTCGCGGTCTCCACTCAAGGCATAGAAAAGATAATAATACTACCTCTAGGACAAGTCTACCCCAACGGTTATAATTCCTGCGGTAGATATGACCAGCCCACTGCCACTTCAGTTTGCTAATCCGTTGAGCTATGTCGATAACTTTTGATCTCTGCCGTATTACTTCGTTTCGGGTTCGATCCCGTAGAGAAACACCGAGTGTAGCTTTCTCTATAGCTCGGTGAGCGACTTTAATTGGTGGACTAGTCGAACCGTGAGTGTCCAAGTCTCGGCTCGAAATTCATAACTTGTAATTTTTTTGCATTCATTCTCCATAATATAGCGCGTTATGTGCTTAAATTTTGCTTCGTAGTTTTATCCTTCCTGTTATTATTCTTGTATTGTTATTGTTGTATTCTTTTCGCCAATGAGTCGTCAAACTGTCCGAACTTCGCGTGTTTACATGTCGATTGTCGACCAATCTGAAAATAGCAAATTCCTGGTTCCAATTTCATTGTTCCGGTTAGGTAGGAAATAGGGAGCAGCTCCGAAGGCACCGATATCGACATGAGCGCGGTCACTCGGAAAATGGGATCCTAAGTTTGACGTCACCACTCGGGAATCAAATAGACTGGAAAGGATTTACAGGATTTTATGGACGTTAATGATTTATTTTACAGATTTATTGGAAGAGCAGTTTCGTTTTTAGGGTTCCGTACCTAAAAAGGAAAAAATGAATTATTCCCTTATGGGATCACTTTGTTGTCCGTCTGTCAATACCATTTTTCTCAAAAACGCGTAGAGGTATCAAGTTGAAACTTATATCAACTACGTCTACGGTATCTTTTGGCTGTGAAAAAATCAAACTTGTAAGTCAACGCGATCAAAAGATTTGACCTTTATGTCGCATATTTTCGCATTTTTTTTTAATGTGACATTAAATATGTGTTTAATACTATGAAAGTATTTTCAAGGCCTGTTTGTTTGGTCGTATATATTACAGCACAGTAATTAAACACAAGCCTTGCATTATAAATATACTTTTTCTGGTTTGTTTAAATTATTTATTTAATGTACGTAGGGTCTTTATTTTGCAAAAAGAAATATAAGCCTTTTAATCTTCTTATTAAAATTTTGAATATGCAATTGGTTGGTCAAAAAAAGCAAATGATAGGGGCGCGTAGCTACAGCAGACCTTGATATTTTGAGGGCCCGGTGGCGTAATCGGGAGAACGGTCAGCTTTGATGCCGTGATACCGAGTTCAAACCCCATCGTGCACCAATGGAGTTTTCTATCGAAAAATGTATTTGCGCTTCTCGCAGTGGCCCTCCGGTGAAGGAAAACATCGTTAAGAAACCAACAACCCCCGCATGGTAGTAGGACACTATTTTATGTCCGCCTGGCCAGCTACCACCCTCAAGTTAGAAAATCTGTCACCAAACATCTAATGTGTTCTGGCAGCTATCCTTGAGAGCCAGTTCCCATTCTAGGCCTAGCGTGCTTACCATCTTCGACCGCATCATCACTTACCAATAGGTGATATAGTGGTCAAACGCTAGCCTATAAGAAATTAAAAAAAAATTGTAGAATCAAATTTTGCTCTAGAAGCTTTTTCCATTGAGAAAACGGGGGAATACATTTGTATGGAAACGTGCACCCCGCGGTCGCCTTTAATGGGTTGTCAATCCGCCTCCGCACCGGAGCCCTAACATATTACCTGTCGCTGCCGTGTGCACAACACCACTCACAAACTTCATTTAATGTTGGGGAATTTATTCCTAAATCTTATTAAACGCTTATCGAGGACAGCTTTTCTGTTTTATTTATCTTCTGAGGCTAAGGATGCCTCTTGTAGAGGCGAAATACATGTCGGGAAGTTTAAGGTTTCCTGTCGTTGCAACACGTTGCTGCCGGCTCAGCGTTTTAGCCCCCCTAGACATAATACAATTTCTGTTAACGTTCACGCTAAACGCAACTTAAAACTTTTGGAAATGACAGTTCTTTATAACAAAGTTCAAAAAGGAGGTTTTCAGTTCGTCAGTATGTATTTTTATTTTTTCCTATACAGTGATTTCTCTGTCAACTGTAGATAGATTTTCGGAATTAATTTCTTATTCGAAAGAGTATACTCCTGAGGTGGTTCCATTGTAGATTCATCGATGTCTGATGCGTATCTCTAGAGATATGGAGATCACAACACCTCAAACTTGCTACTGAAAATTACTAGCGCGGTATTTGTGTTCGGTTTATCGTTTTTGAAACGATTTTAAATTATGCCACAGTAAATGTCAGTGTTAGTAGGGCAGGAGGAAAGTCTTATTTCAGGAGAAGTGCTAGTCGAAGAATTTAAGCATAATAATTGGCGGGAAAAACTAAAATTTCGCAATTTAAGTCTTTATTATTTATGTACATAGGACTGCTGAAAAAAACGACTGCACAAGTACTTCATCATCATCATCGGCCAATATCCGTCCACTGCTGGCCATAGGCCTCTCCCATGGCACGCCACTGAGCTCGATCTTCAGCTATTCGTTTCCAACCGCTGCCAGCCAGCTTACTCATATCATCGCTCCACCTAGCTGGAGGGCTACTTGCCTCCAGATAGATACTTACTTCTATACATTCTAAATTAAAGTATAACTAATATATTTAATAATACATAATATAATAGTATAATTAAAGTATAATAATGTTTATGAGCGATCCATTGTGTTGCTAAGGCGTATTGGAATGTTATCAGCGACCTAAACAAAGCTATGATAGTTGGTTATTTAGGTCGAGCTGCTCCCAGTATGATAGTAAACTTCACTGGTCACACACCGCCGTGTACTGATGCCACTTGGCCTCATATGCCGGTTTATCAGGGGTCAGTAGCTTGTTTCCAAAGTTTACACAGAACGGGGCACTTACAGCAAGAAGTTTGTGTGTATATAAGTGCAGACAGACATTTTTATCATTATATATTATAAAACAAAGTCCCTCGCCGCGTCTGTCTGTCTGTTCGCGATAAGATAAAAAGCTACTGAACGGATATTCATGCGGTTTTCGCCAATAGACGGAGTGATTTATGAGTCAGATTTATGTGTATAATTTCATCATCATCATCATCAGCCTGTGTCAGTCCACTGCTGGACGTAGGCCTCTCCCAAGATGCGCCACTGAGCCCGATCTTCGGCTCTTCTCTTCCAGTCACTGCCCACCGCTTTGCGTATGTCGTCGCTCCACCTGGTCACAGGACGTCCTACGCTACGTTTGCTGATTCGCGGTCTCCACTCTAGGACAAGTCTACCCCAACGGTTATCAGTCCTGCGGCAGATATGACTAGCCCACTGCCACTTCAGCTTGCTAATCCGTTGAGCTACGTCGATAACTTTAGTTCTCTGGCGAATTACTTCGTTCCGGATTCTATCCCGCAGAGAAATACCGAGCATAGCTCTCTCCATAGCTCGCTGAGCGACTTTAAACTGGTGGACCAGTCGAACTGTGAGTGTCCACGTTTCGGCTCCGTATGTCATGACAGGACGCACTGGTTAAAAACTTTTGTCTTTAGACACTGCGGTATAGGCGACGAGAAGACTCGACGGAGTTTACCGAATGCTGCCCAGCCCAGCTGAATTCTTCTCTGGATTTCCTTCTCGAAGTTGTATTTGCCTAGTTGGAGCGTCTGTCCTAGGTACTTATACTTAGTGACAACTTCGAGTGGGATTCCATCTACGGCAATCGGTTCCGGAACAACGTGCTCGTTGTACATGACTTTGGTTTTATCCAAATTCATCCGGAGACCGATGCGACGAGAGGAAATAGAGTGTATAATTTGTAGAGGTTGAAATAAATATGACTATTATTGTTGAAGACGTTAATTCATACTCGAAAATGATGCCAAAAATGCAGACATATATGCTCTACCCGTGCGAAGCCGGGGCGGGTCGCTAGTTATAAAAATAATTATTTCTCCAGCGCCTCATCTCATCAAGTCAATCTAGCACGTCTTAGCGAAGAAGCTCAGCTTGACGGAGACTCTTTTCCGCTCGGTCAATAACTTGTTCTGTGCTAATATCTACGAGTAACTAACAACGAGTAACAAGAACGTTTGTGGAGTAATAAGAGCAGGTATACCAGACATGGTTTAGAATTATTCATTCCTAACATTTTAAAGAGTAACGCACACGGGCCGCACACGGGCCACGGGCCACAACCACAAAACGCCGCCACCGGCATATTTCCTATAGTTTTCATACATTTTATCATGTAGCGTGTGGCGGCCACCGGCGTCACCGTGTGCGGCGAGTCCATATAAAAATTATGAAAACTATAGGAAATATGCCGGTGGCGGCTTGTGGCCGGTGGCCCGTGTGTGCCGAGGCTTAAGCTCGGTGCACCATAGTGTCTTAGTGTTTTTCTGTCTGGCATAAAAAAATTAAAATGTTTGTGTGTCCGGCATAACAATATTGTATTTAAATTACTAATTTAAATGTCTCTATGGTAACTAACAGTCAAAAGTTAGAGTATTATAATATGCCCGTTAGACCCACAGATGTCTAGGTGTTGAGTCACACATATTTGTCTCACGGCTGAATAACTTAGGAGGTATCGTCCCAATCGGAATGAAGTTCGCTGTAGTTACGTAGTATTGTTATCTTTTCTATGCTGTACAGTTATTAATATGGAAGGATTTAAATTTTTTTTTTTTCGGAAAATGTTTACCTACCTACACCAATCTGACTACGCAGTCCTCTTAGCCTTCACAAAACAAACCCGACATCAGACATCAGATTCAAACTCCTAGGACCAAGGGAACGCGACTAATCGTTAAAACTTATATGCCTATTTTCTGGCATAAGCCTTAAGGGGCCGACCATTTATCACGTGATATTTTTTTAAGCATTTTTTAACCCCCCCTCCCCCTTGGTGATACATGGTGAGGTTTAAGACTCCTCCCCCCCCCCCCACCCAACATCACGTGTATTTTTAGTATCTACAAAAAATGTTAAATATATATATTTAAATAAAGATTACTCGCAATGTGCGTTGCACATTACTAGTATTCTTGTTAACCCCTCCAACTAAGCTAAATATGCTTGTAATATGCTTATTTTATAATGTTTTAGAATATTATCTTAAGCGGCGCGTGCGAAGGTACTTCGTTCGTTGCCTAGCAACGTGACATCTTACTAGAAACCCCCTCCCCCCTTGTGACATTTCGTGATTTTTGTCACATCTCTGCTGTAAAAACACTCTAGAATAAGACCTATCCAAACAAAAAACTAAATCAAGATCAGTTCATCCGTTTAGGCACTATGATGCTACAGACAGACACAGATACACACGTCAAACTTATAAGTTTATAAAACAACTTATTTTTTTGTCGAGGTTAATAACAATAATTTCACGGATGACTAATATTCTATACTAGCGACCCGCCCCGGCTTCGTACGGGTAGAGCATTATACGCTCGCATGCATGCACCTGTTTGCATCAGTTTGTTGCGTCGAGTATGAATTAACTTCTTCAACAATAATCGTCATATTTCAACCAATTTACATAAAACTTTAACGACTTTACACATAAACTTTCCTCATTAATCACTCTTTCTATTGGTGAAAACCGCATAAAAATCCGTTCAATAGTTTTTGAGTTTATTCCGAACAGACAGACAGACGCTGCGGGAACTTGATTTGATAATATGTAGTTATATTCAATTTTCAGCGATGAGATCTGCCATAAGATTTGAAACTATGCTTTTATATTTTTTTTTAATATTCACAGTATTTTCCCTGTAATGTCAATTACTTAGATGACAACCTCAAATCACTTTACCTATATCTTTCTCCATCCAAAGTTTGTTTATAAGAGATCTCTTTACGATAATTCCGCCAATTATACTGTTGATGTAAGACGACTGTTTTGTAATTTATAGTAATTGGTGTAAAATAAACTATTTTGTATTCTATTGTATGGTGACCTCTATAAGTTGCTGAGCTGTTTCGTTTTGATCATCGTAGAAAGATAAAACTCAAAATTATTTGGACCGCTTTAGGAGAATTGATCTATCTAGGAAATCGATACACAAATAATAACCGGCCAAGTGCGTGTCGGGCCACGCGCAATGTAGGGTTCCGTAGTAGCCTGTTATTCAATGCAAGTCTTTAACCGTTATAAACAAGCAACTAGGTACTCCGTCTTTGTCACTAAAGGATTTATTCTAAGGATTTTGTATTTGGTACAAATTTATCCAACACCCAAGTTCAACGATTATTACTGCTAAACTAATAAAGTTATCTTAACCGCTATAATTTTTCTTTAAAGTTCGTGAAATGCGCTATTATTACGAATTTTTCCAGATTTTTCAAGCCAGCAGTTTAGCTTTTAGAGGGGGGGGGATTTTTTTCATAATTTTATTTCAGCACTTTGTGGGCGTAATTTATACACATACCCCCACAAAATTACAGCTTTCTAGTATTAACGGTCTCTTAGCAAAACCTCGGACGGACAGACAGACAGACAGACATGACGAAACTATAAGGTTTCCTTGTCAGGACTACGGTACCCTAAAAACTCACCTTGATTTTTCTAAAGTCACTAACAAACATACGCTACTGTTTCCGTCCGAAATAAAACCGGCGAATTGCGAGTTGGACTCGCGCGCCGAAGGTTCCGGACAGACTTGTCAAACTAGTTTAAAGGTTAAACTTAACTTTGCCGTTCGATTCATAGATATAGTTATTTATTGCACCAATCGCAAATAATAAAAAAAATAATAGTAAATTCGCATAATATGTTATTTAACTATGTATATACGGTTTTCAGATTTTTTTCCTTAACATGTTCTCTGTACATGTGTGATTGTGCCAAATTTCATGATTCTAGGTCAACGGGCAGTACTCTATAGGTTCTGATTCCCTTGTGAAATCGGGTACGGAACCCAAAAACGCAAATTTACCTGCTGGTGGTTATTGACACAGTAACATGTTATTGTGACATAGTTCTAAGTGACCAAATTCGAGGTCAAAAGTACATTGTCCATAGATATCGTCGGCTCTTTGTCGGAGATATATCGACATGAATGTAAATTAGGCAATAGACGTGCGCACGAGTTGACTGCTCTTTCCTTTGTTGTCGTGTTTGTCCGTGTCTAATGTATCATTTCTGGGATCTATTTTATAGAAAGTAATGTCTAGATTTGAAAATAATAGTAGGTTTTGTTGATTTAGATGTAATAGCCGGCTTTGAAAGTAATGCCTGGGCTATCAAAACATTTCAGTCATCTAAAATCGTTTGTGATTTTTAAATATTCATGAAAAACGGGACGCACCTACGTATATGTTTTCCACAGAGATTGGCAATAGAGGTGGATAAATGATGAATATTGAAACCTATGCCACGTACTAGGATCAAATAAGTTAGTAAAAAAAATATTAATTTTAATGGTATGATAAGTCAGTAAGTAACTACATAAAAATCTTCGGTCTAATTGAATCTAGTTTTTTTTACACCGAACGGAGAACCACTTGACTATTAGCTAACCTGATGTTAAATGATGATGAGCTCGATGATGGACCGTACTTACCCAGAAAATACCTATTCACTCGCGATTTGAAGACCCCCATATTGTACTTACCGGAAACACAGACTCAGGTAGGGTATTCCATTCCTAAGCGGTTCGTATGATGAACGAAGAAGCACATCGGTTGGTTCGCGTAAATGGTATATCCACCATAAATCGGTGGCGCCTTTTAGTATCTCTGGATGTCTTATTAAAAAAACTGGCCAAGTGCGAGTCAGAATCGCGTCTCTTATCTCACACTTAGGGAGAGTTCCGTACAATACGAAACATAACAGAGTTTCAACCTCATATATTTGATTAATTGATATTACCAAGAATATTTTGTTTGGTCGCGATCTAGAATGACGGGGCTCGTTTACTAGCGCCATCTATGATATTTTGCCGAAACTAATTAGAAAAGTTGTTAGCTTAACAAACACGAATGAGTTGTTAACACCCAGATGACACCTACGTAGGTCTTATAGATGACGTTTAAAAACACGTTTTTTGTATGGGGACCCCCTTTAGTTTTTAACTTTATTTTGTTTTTACTATTTGTTGTTCTAGCGGCAACAGAAATACACCATTTTTGAAAATTTCAACTGTTTAACTATCACGGTTAATGATATATAGCCTGGTGACAGACGGACAGACAGACAGACAGACGGACAGCGGAGTCTTAGTAATAGGGTCCCGTTTTACCCTTTGGGTACGGAACCCTAAAAATGGGGATGCTAAATCAAATCATGCAACATACATTTTCTGTGGTATTAGTAACTAATCCAGCAGCTTCTACGGGACTACGAATGTTCCCGTTATGATGTTTAACCACTATTGCGAGTGTTTGTATTATTTCTGCGCCGATCATGCTTAGGTATTTATTTTCCTTGTGATCAGCTAATTTTAACATTACTAGTATTTCCCCAGTCGAAGATAATTAATATGTATTAAATCTTAATTGTGTTTGCTGGTGTTGTTTCCTCGGCACCACATCGCTACGTAACGTCCGAATGCAGAACAATAGGCGTTGACAAGTAAATAAGGATATTGTCTGCTTTTTCCGCCTTTTTATCAGTGACATTGACAGTAATGAGCAATTAGCAACAATTATTATTAGCAGATGAGTATTTGCTAACGTGGAAATGGTGCGTGAAGGTCTTTAGATCTGGTGATATTGTACTAGTTCGCGACGGTCTTTGACAATATATGCTTAGCGATGATCTTCGTAAGGAGGCTGGAAAGAGCTTGATCGAGGATCGCGCTCAGTGGCGTGCAGTTGGAGAGGTCTATGTCCAGCTGTGGACTAACAGGCTAATGATAATGATGATGTCGAAATAGTGATCGACGAAAAAAGCAGATTATCTCACGATTAATTGATGGCAATCGTGCATTCGTGCCATCACCAAAAAATATATTTAATTTTCTGTGCTCCTATTCCCTAGGCTAGGTAGATCTATTTGATCTCTATTTTTGATCGTATGATTCGGATAAACATTTGTATAAGAACAATTTTTTTGGTTTAGTTAATTGGATGTATGTATATATATCTATATAGTAAATTTACTCATATTAACATTATATTAGGCAAGCCAAACACACATTGTCATTGTATTAATTACTTACGGCAGAAAATGATATGTAATTGAATGCACTGGTATTATCGAGGGGAAGCGTTAACACCATAACACAGGTTTTTACCTAGCTTGGTTTTAACGAGTCTTTGAAATGTTACCTCAATGTATTAATAACATTTTATGTTTACTATTGCCTCAATGAGAATAACAAAATAATGTTTAAGCGCCTACCTAAAATGTAAACTACCAGAAACATCCCTAACATTAGTTATAGCATTATTCATAAAATATTAAGTTAGAATAAAGGAAAATGTATTAGGTAACATACCTTATGAAATAAATAAATAAATTATTATTAATTTCTTTGCTGAATTCGGCGCTAAATCGGATTCCATCTGTCTACCGAATTCTTGTCGATTCCTAAAAAATCCTATCTCAAACAACCATGTCTCGTAACGTGTGTGCACAAACGTGTAACCTACGATATCTGATATCTGGCAGAAATCTCCATGCATATGACATGTGTTGACAAGAATGTTACCGCGATTTCATGCTATGTCTTGGTATTGTGATGCCGCCCTTGTAAGCACTAGGAGCCTATTTCAAGCTGTATAATGACTTATGTAATATACGCAAAGCATCTTTCTTTCTCCTCTGGTATAGACTTTGTGGGTCCTTGTGCTTTCTTGTGGTTTTGTTTTGTTTCTTTGTTCTTACTTGAATAGGAGTTTTTACCATCAACACCAAATGTTACACAGGGATTAGGGTAAACCAGAGTAGGACTTAGGGTACTTTGAAATGCGGTCGAAGCCAATGTGCGCAGCTAGTGTACTTAATAAAACATCCTAATACATTGGAAGTAAGGCACAAGCCAGACAGAACAGACATAAAACAAAAACGCGTCCAGCCCAATCATCTCTATATGTTTTCTATCGCAAGATTTCCATATATTTTGTAGTCAAGTTTCCGATGTTTTCCTGATCTTTTTGGTACTGATGATATTTTATTTAATTGACTTATCACATCGCATGTTACTTGTATGTTCGGTAATGTGCGTACAGCCTTCCGCTTACCATAAACCCCTGTGACATTTGTAATTGATGACGTAGCGTAGGTATATGAAGCACTTTACAACGAATGTCGCATTTACAGCTCCAATAATTTCAAGAGCGGTTTGACTAATTTTTCAGTTGAATGGCTTCGACGAAAATGGCTACAAATTAAAAGGCCAAAGTTCAGTTAAAAGTAGCCGTTCAACTCTGTGGTTTTGTCGGAAAGTGTTGAGTTTATTTGAAAAATGCATATTTGAGAGACACGATCTGAGCAGACAAAACACTACAAATTATAAAGCGAATTCAATGGGTATACAAATACCAAAAATCAAGATGTCAATGTAAGGTAAACACTTAACATAACTAGTGGCTTTTGAACTTGCTAGGCTTACTTGTATTTCTCGTTCAGTCATTAGCTTAGAATAGATGTTGAGATGATCATGACGTCCAATTAAAATCTGGCCGGATTCTTCACAGATGCCGGTTTCCAACCCTTCATCCACTCACAATTTCTAATTTGACTACACGCAGTCACGAAGGTCCCAAGACTCTCTTTGGGTCAATGAGTTCCATTCAGCCCTGCGTGACTTCCCAGGCGCCCTGAATAGCGATATTTTCTCTAATTCAACGCTTGAACATTTTTGGACCTTGTTTTATTAATTAGCGTGCGATGTTAATTTTTACGACACGAATTGAGTTCGTTGACTTGCGTTAATTAATTTTTGTAGTAATTTGCTTTGACTTTTTCTCTTTAAGTTTTTTCGGCCAACGTTTGTTTACATAATTGAAATTTATTGGACTTGAGAACAATGTATAGGTAGGTCAGGCCAGACGGTTTGAGTCCGTATCTAATTGAAGATGACGGTTGAATAATTGTACAGCATTTAATGTTATGACCACCAAAGTACCAGTGTAAACGATCTCGTTAAGACATGCTTCGCCATAAACAAGAATTTTGAGAGGGTTGGTTTCAAAGCACGATGGATGATAAAATATTTCTTTTAGATTTCCAATCTCCGTACTCTATTTCTAGGCGAGGAAAACTTTATCATTCATAATGTAACATTATGTTTCCAATATAAAAAAAAAAACAGGAATGAATCGGCCAATATATTTTCATTGTTCTTCTTGCTAGTCCAGGCAAATCTCATTACTTACCCTAATAAAATCACATCAATCTATATATTTCCAAAAGGCTAGTGATGTCACAGGACCATTACTGTCGTCTGGTTACTCTGTAATGGATGTCAGCGTGAACCATCCAGAGTGAAGTATATTTAAGCCAATACTCGCTCGACAGCATGTGGGAGCTAAATCTCTTATTAGCCAATCAAATGGCTTCATTCTATGCTTAGAATAGATGTATGCTTGAGTATTCTATAATACCGGCTTAGGTGTTTCAAGCTGACCTTACTTGCGCGCAGTGCCAGATAACAGACGAGGTAGTGGCGCTGGCGACCAAATGATGGTCGTATATCCTTCACAATCATGTAGCCTAACTCAATTTAATACTACTGCTAAATATTGGGCAGCAGTGATACTAGCGTGATTATTTCGCAGTGGAATTACAAACGCTCTGATGGTAAAAGAGCATACTAATTCACGGATCACGTTAAACGGCCGACGTTTTTGAAGAAGTCTGTGAAAACAGTATTATCAGAATTGCCACTTGTCAACTTTCTCTTTAATTTCATATAATGAACAAGCTGTCGTATCATTCAGCCATTAACTTAATTAGCTATTGTTCCGCACGGAACTCCGAAAGCCTCCAATAATCGATATCTTGATGAATGTCGCACTTAGGATTAAGTGGTGTTTCAGTGGAAACTTGATACAAGGATTGAGACTTGCTGATTCGAAGGCCAGATCGGCAAGGATATCGAAATATGATTTTAAGAGACGCAAGATTGGTTTCTATATCAGCCCTCAAGGCATAGCGGCTGGATAAAAAAACACTGTGTCTTCTTATATTATGTTTCTTTGAAGTGTCAGACACTTTATATTTTTGTAAACTGTTAAACACAATCCACGAACCGTGGCTTAATTGGCAGAGCACCTGGACGTGTAATCCGGGGGGTGTGGGTTCGAGTCCTGTCGGTACGATGAAATTTTGGATTGTGTTTAACAATTGTGTCTTCTTGTTTTTTATCCGTTGTCAAGAACATTTTCTTTTGTCAATGACGAACTTTTGTGAGTGACATAATTTTTATCCACCCGCTAAGGCTGAGAAGCAGTTCAAAAACAATAGAAGGATTAGGATACCTAGTGTAAACCGAGGTCTGTGAGAAGGATAGATAATTTCCTGAATACATTTCACTTTATAATCAGTTGCATCGATTTCATATCCTCCCTGAAGCGGCTGAAGGCCAGCATTTGCGCTCGGATTCTGTTCGCATTTTAAATAAATCTCAACGCGAATTCGAAATTGGTTGATGAATAATCAATTTGAATTGTTAACTCGGAATTTGTTTGGACACTTCCGTAACTTAAATATTCGATTCTTAAACTCCTTTTGTTTATGCAACGTATCGATTGTGCTGCAGTGTTTTTATTTAGTTCTTTTTAAACGACTTCACAAAAAAGGAGGAGGTTCTCAATTCGTCTGAACCTTTTTTTTAATGTATGTTCACCGTTTTCGTTCACGTGTTTATTACTCAAAGATGCCTGAACCGATTTGGAAAATTCTTTTTTTTTTGTTTCCAATGGTACCCTTTCATTTAAATTTTAACGAAATCGGTCGAGCCATTTTTAAATATATCAACATTTGTATTACGATATATTAATAAACCAGGGGTGGAGTCTCTACATTGATAGCGATGGGTCCTGTCATCGCAAACGTCTTATAGAAGGGGATGCAGCTAGACAGTTGTATACTTGCATCTCTGTTCATAACGACAATCATCGGTCGAAAATGTCGAAATTCATCGCTATGCATGTAGAGACCACCGGCCCTGGACGACATACTAACTACGGGCACAGATTATATAATATTTACTACGTCTACTGGCTACTTTGACTAGCGCGACGTTTGAAGTCGGTTCTTTTAGTTTTTAAACGATCTTAAATTATATTCGAATTGTTTTATTAAAAGATGCCTGTATTAGTTAACTGCTGAAATATGACATCCACCACGATTACATTGTTTCCAAATTCCAAATACTACAGGTTAATCAAAAACTTACAGTTTAACAATTTGCCTTTCTACGTCACTGGCTACGAAATACGAACTTATGTTAATTGGAATATTGGTAAGTAACTTTGATAGTGCCCTTGGCAAACTTGGCAAACTATTAACAGGGAAGAATTTGTGACTTCATTGTCTCCCTTCAACACAGTTGACTCAACATAACTACATATACCTACCTACATTGTACGGTGAAGCAGATATTTTCCAATACAATGGTGGGGAAGCTCGGTGACAGGTGTCTCGGATCGCCGCGCAACTTCTGTGTTGTGTTGTGATTGTATTGTTTCGATTCAGATTCGACGAGCTGTTCTACCAGAATAAGCCTGCCGTAGACATATTTTGGTAAACATTATATCCAATAATGTTTACTCAGTTTTTGCGATGTAAATAAACTTGAAGTGAAAAGTTTCGATGTTTCAGATTGTATTATATTTACTCAGTAAATCAGATATATATGAGGACACAATAGACTTTTTGAACTTGTACATAACATATAGATCTTTCCACACGGCTGGTTGAAACGACACGGTACCAAAATGCTGGCATGTATTTAGCTCAGAGACTAAGCATCGCCATTCAACGGGGGAATACAGCCAGCATTTTGGGAACTTTACGTAGTGGTTTGGTAGACTAAATTTAAGTTTTTATGGTTTTTTATTAGGTATATTTAGTGGTTTATAGTTAGGTAGTTTTAAAAATATCATAATGTATATAATGTAATTAATAGATTGAATATTAAAACATATATATTAAATCAATGTTATATGAAAAATCAATGCCACTTTTCGTTGTAATTTTATAACTCAAGTACGGGCTCACCTATCCAAACCAAATATTTATGCTTTGTTCGGACTATTTAGTAGATAGTTTATGTGAAGTTTGCACAAAATCGGTCGAGCGGTTCTTCATTTATCACATTTTACGAGGACTTAACGCGGGCAAAGCCGTGGGGCGCAGCTAGTTATATATAAAAACATTGCACGAAAATGGATTTATACTATTTTGACCAACTTCACAAAAAAGGAAGAGGTTCTCAATTCGTCGGTATTTTGTTTCATGTATGTTCACCGATTACTCGAAGACGCGTGAACCGACTTGGAAAATTATTTTTATGTTTGAAAAAGACACTTCACACGTGGTCCCATTTAAATTTCATCGAGATATGTTCAGTATCTCCAGAGATATGGAGATAAACACGTCAAACTTGGTACTGATAATTAATAGTGCGGCATTCGAAGTCGGTTCTTTTAGTTTTTTAAATGATCTTAAATAATATATGTCGCAGGAAACTAGCTTAATTAGCCGTTCAATCAACAACCTAGCTTCTTTACATTCAACTAGCGGCCTGAATGATATTCAGCCGTAGCATTTTTACAACATTTAATAAAAAAACAAGGAAGAATTCATATTGTTACGAGATCATCTGAGTGCCGCCATCATAACGTATTCAGCGAACATACAAACAATCTTTCGGCAAATCAAGGCACACGCTTAAACATGACGTATAAATGCTGTCTTGTTTTCATTACATCCTATACTAAAAATGGCGATCTTGAACGGACGGTGGTTTGATTCGATTAAACCCAGTCGCCGAGGGTCGTACATTATGTATGCGCATAAAATTCTCTTCGTGAAATAAATGAAAAGTAAATATTACCTACATATTGTGGTCGCGTGATTAAACTGTGCTCAAATTCAAAAATTCGGATTAAATATATAGATTTTCTAGAAGGACCTCAAAAAGCTTATTATTACTTTAATTACTTTTTAAGTATCAGCCTGTGTGATTTTATTTTAACGCAAGTCAGGTGTAATGCTGCAAAGGCTCCCCTCTCTGCATGATTATCTGAATTTGCGAGCCTAAATCTAGGAGTCTTCTGAGTGGATTTATTTTATTTCATTTATTCAATAACAATTTTTGCGTTGAGTGTGAATTTAATTATGTTAAGTATATTCTTAATTATAAACCAAATAGTACTAGTATTTTAATGTCAAGTAAACACATAATAAGTTATAACAAGTCTCTTTGTTTGTACTATTATTTATTTTGTGCTTATGATGTGTAAAGTATAATGCTATTCACCTGTAAAAGATAGCAACATTATAATGACACGTATAACAAAATGTATGTATGGTGATGCATGCTGGGTATGGGAGAAGCATGAAAGTAAAATTAATGCTGTAGAAATGAAAAGTTTGAGAAGTATAATTGGAGTGACTCTGATGGATAAAGTGGAGAACAGCGTGAAAAGTGATGTTGTGTGGTAGAAGATGTAGTGACAAAGATAGAGAAGGGCATGCTTAGATGGTTTAGACATCTAGAGAGGATGGATAAAGGAAGATTGACGTAACAGATTTATGAGACAAGTGTGATTGGTCCAACCGGTAGAGGCTGACCTAGGCGAACGTATCACGATAGATATATGACACGATAGATATCAGATCGGAGACGTTTTAAAGAAAGGCCAAGTCAAAAGTACCTATAACCGGCGAGCATGTATGAAGGCGCTCATGAAAGTGGAAATAGCGAATGATAGCTTGATAAATGCTTACCCCAAAAAGAAGAAAAAACGTGATTTTATGTATGGATGTATTACAAGAACTCCATCAACCAAAGAACCAAAGTTCTGAAAACTTGCAAACCCGTAACTCGAATCAAATATCGCCTAGCTAACCAACCCTTTCCCATTAGTTAGCTATTTGTATACCAGCTTTGTTCTTCCACAAACACTTCATGCTTTGAGAGTCTTTAATAGTTAGAGGTCGTAAACAATAAAGCCCTTTCTGCCAGCATTCTCAACTGTGGGAAAATCTGCGAGCTTACATCAAATAAATTCCGGCGACGTATAGAGCATACATCCCATATTATTGCTCAATGCGTAAAAGCGATTGGTGGGTCGTACAATGGATCGTAAAATTGAAAGTAACGATCAGATCCAGCTGTAACTATTTGGAATTGCGATGGAATCGAAGGCGTTATGGGCTGAAATAATTGTACAAACTAGTTTCGAATAAATATCAACACTACGATTTTCTATGTGTATATATTTTTTTCTTTTAGCACGCTTTGGCTAGAATGGGAACTGGCTCTCAAGGACAGCTGCTGGAACATGTTACATTGTTTACCGTGACAGATCTTATAATAATAAGAAACGGACAGGGATCAAACTCGCATCTCTCGATCGCCAGACCAAGGCCTTAGCCATTTGACTATTGCCGCTTAATTTAGGGTAGTATCTGGCCAGGCGGACACTAGATCGTGTCTTACCATTATGACGGGGTTGAGGTTTAATAACGATGTTATTCTTCCACGGGAGGGGCCACTGACATGCGCACATACATTTTTCGATAGAAAACTCCATTGGTGCACGGCGGGGATTTGTACCCGCTAGTTTTGGCGACAAAGCCGACCATTTCCCCCACCGCGCCACTAGGTCCAGTGCTGACCGACGTACTTCAACAAGCACGATGTTTATGACCATGTTGACCAGTTATTATATCATAGGGCTGATGTTCTGCCACGACGTTCTCTATCACTGCTCTTAATGTGTATTACTAATGTACCCTACTCTGCGGATCTAAAGTTTTCTTACATAAAATAGACTAAAGCCAAACATAACAATAAAATCGACACGTGTTCCGACTACACGCGGTTCATAAAAGGAGTCTGGATTCATCCAGATTTATCTTAGGAGGCTGCGAACCTCATGCGTAATATCTAATTGGTATCGTTTGTAAGCTGCTAGCTATTTTACGTTGCGTGTGAATCTATATCTACTGAATATGTTCCTTGCTTGCCTTAAACTGCGAACACATTGTATCTTGACTATTAAATGTGTTTTAGGCAAGCAAGAGCTATGATAATCGGTTAAATTATAGCCGAAAGCCCACATACTATGATGTGGGTTCAGAAAAACAACTATAATGCATTCTAAAAGAACTTTTCCTTATTTAATATTATGTTTCTTTGAAGTGTCTCACACTTCATATTTTTGTAAATTGTTAAACACAATCCAAAATGTCATCGTACCGACGGGACTCGAACCCGCACCCCCCGGATTACACGTCCAGGTGCTCTGCCAATTAAGCCACGGTTCGATACATATGTTTAACAATTTTCCTTATTTGCTGATAAAAGAACTATATTTAATGGACTTCGAAAAAAACAGCTTTAAAGAAGGAAAATGTGGGAAGTCTCCATTTATTTCTTAACAATATATAAAATTATGTAATTTGAGACTTATTAAATAATTAACTTAGGGATTACAAAACTAGAGTAAAAAAAAATGTTACTTTTTAGTCGGTTCGGATTCATCGACGACTGAATCTAATACTTATGCATCGAAAGTGCAGAATGGCACTTTCTATATTATTTTACGTTTTAAGTTGACAAGCAAGGGTATATAAGTATAACCGACCTTGATAACAATGACAACAAATTTAAGAACCAAATAATTTAAGATCGTTTAAAAACTAAAAGAACCGACTTCAAACATCGCACTAGTCAAAATAACCAGTAGACGTAGTAACTATTACATAATCTGTGCCAGTAAGTAAAGTGCCAGCCAAGTCGTCGAGATAAGTAAATGCGTCGTAAAACAAATGTAGATATATTAAAAATGGCTCGGCTGATTTCGTTAAAATTTAAATGGGACCACCTGGGAAGGGTTTGAAACAACAAAATAATTTTTCAAATCGGTTCAGGCATCTTCGAATAATCGGTGAACATACATTAAAAAAAAAGGGTTCCGACGAATTGAGAACCTCCTCCTTTTTGTGAAGTCGGTTAATATAAGCGTCAATTGGGCCGATTTGGCCCCCTAAATTAAAGTCGGCTTTAAAAGAAGCAACCCTCCTCAATACATCATATCCGATCCTTATTTCATCCGAGATTTACTACGACAATGAAAGAAAATTACACTAAAGGTATTTCAGCCGATAAACTATAACCTTAGTAAAGTTAAGTCCACTTAGACAAATCTAATCAGCGTCAAAATCCAATGGCCGAAAAGAAATTAAGACTAATTGAATTAAACAACGTCAATGGTATGGCATTAATGATTTTAGTCCAATTAACGGTCCAATATCGATATGTCCCGAACGTCTTGTCGATCGATATGACAACCAAGGACGACTGGGTGGTAATAAGCTTAGTATTAAGTCGTAGATAGATAAGATAGGTTTGGATCTAAACTCTCTGAACTGAAGAAATTAATAAACTGGCCAAGTGCAAGTCGGACTCGCACTAGTAGGGTTCCGTACCACACTACAGTATTTTATAAGATCGAGCAAAAAATACCACTATAAGTTTCCGCCAGCAAAAAATAATAATTAATAAACATTTTATTTCTTATAACGCCATCTAACGTCTAACGAAGGAGTTAGGGATCGACATTTCAATATAATGCCATCTTTGGCACTTTTACCTAACTAAGCGTTCATAGATGGCGTGAAATACCGAAAAAAACACGTTTCTTGTATTGGGTACTTGGGGACACTCTATTATTTGTAACTTTATTCGGTTTGTTTTAGTTTATATATTTTATTTACTTTATACTGTTTATTTGTTGTTATAGCGGCAACAGAAATACATCATCTGTGAAAATTTCAACCGTCTAACTATCACGGTTCATGAGATACAGCCTGGTGACAGACGGACAGACAGACAGACAGACAGACAGACAGACAGACAGACAGACGGACAGCGGAGCCTTAGTAATAGGGTCCCGTTTTACCTTTTGTGTACGGAACCCCAAAAACGACACTAGTAGGATAGGATTTAGTTATATGTATTTAAGTAAGTACGACTATACTGGGCAAAAACGACAGACATACTCGAAGGGATCGAAGTCTAGAGTAAATATTTTTACCCGGGCAATTTTTTGGTGGTCGCGGGGGTGGTGTAGGATATTATATTAGACACGGATTAAATGTTCGCACTCGTCCCCCCCCCCCCCCGCTGACCCACAGCACAACAATGGAGAACAAATGTGGCTATCGTTCACTATTCATGGCAAGAATATTGCCATTGGCACTGCTTATCGTCCCCCATGGTTAAATGTACAACTATTTCTGGATGCGCTGTCTGACTCTGTACATTTTTTCTCAGGTTTTATTGTGTTAGGTGATTTTAATATAAATTTACTAGATATTAATGATAACAAGACAAAACTTTTCAACATTACACTACAGTGTCTAAACTTATCACAGATAGTCACATCCTCTACACACTTTACAGCAAATAGCCAGTCGCTTATTGATGTGGTGTGTACAGATTTACAACCAAAACTGGTCACTGTTGATCCTGTGGGGACATTAGGCCATTCCTTTATTATTTGTGAATTCAATATAAAAAGAGAGAAGTTAATACCTTACACGATCTCATACAGGCCTTTAAAAGACATTTCACATGAATTATTTACAACTGATTTAAATAGGATATGCTGGGATTCAATATGCTTGCTTAGTGATGTAAATGAAATGGTGATGCTTTATAACAAATATGTAATTAATTTATTTGATATGCATGCACCTTTTAAAATGATAACTATAAGAGACCATTCTTATCCATGGATAACAGATAACATCAGATTTATGATGCGACTGCGTAATGAAGCACTGTCTGAATACAAACGCACTAACCTAGACGTAAAACTTAATTATTACAAAGACATAAAATCCCTAGTAAATAAGTCAATATTTTTTGAGTAGTTAGTACTTCAAGCACAATATAAACAATAAAATTAAGGAACCTAAGACACTTTGGAATAATTTAAAATCTAGCGTATTTAATTTTTCTGATGACAAGGAACTTCCAGCACATTTTACAGATGTTAATGCACATTTTCTCAATGTCCCTGGCAAGTCTGATGTACATCTGTCACAAATGACTTACTTCGAATTTTCCCACCACAACATAGGAAACATATTCTCAATTTCAACAATAAGCCCCGATAGTATTTACAAAATACTAAGAAATTTAAAATCCAACGCAGAGGGCTGCGATAATATCACACTAACAATGTTATTTCTTACACTTCCTAATCCTATTCAAGCAATTACATCACTTGTAAATACCTCAATTAACACCTGTACTTTTCCAGACATTTGGAAAATGGCCAAAGTAGTACCATTACCTAAAAAAAATAACCCAGTTGAGCTAAAAGACTTGAGACCAATCAGTATTTTGCCATGTCTATCCAAAATAATGGAGAAAGTAGTGTGTCAGCAGTTAACTACATACTTAGAAATTAATAAATTTCTCCCTTAGGTACAGTCGGGTTTCAGACGAGGCAGAAGTACTACAACTGCCTTACTTGATGTCACAGATAACATTTTAGCATCTCAAGACCAGGGCAAGTGCACACTGCTGGTACTGTTGGACTTTTCCCGTGCATTTGATGCCATAAATATCCCACTTTTATTATCAAAACTAAAATATTATTATTCAACAGCTACTTCAGTAATAGGTGCCAATATGTCGAGACCAAACAAATGTCCGGTGGTCCCTTCAAGTCCTCTCTGTCTGAGCTGAAAAGGGGTGTACCGCAAGGTTCTATTTTAGGTCCAATCCTCTTTATACTATATAGTGCTGATATAATTAAATGTATAAACAATTCCAAATGTCATATCTATGCAGATGACATGCAGATTTACATCGATTTTGTACCAGGGGAACTAGATAGGGCAATATATAAGCTTTATCAAGATCTAGCCAGAATTGTAGATTGGTCTGAAAAAAATTGCCTCTTGTTGAATCCATCCAAGACGAAATTTATGGTTCTTGGTAGCAAGCACCAGCTCTCACAGCTCCCAGATGATATTGACTTAGAGCTCATGGGTGAAAAGGATATAGTGTGTATGTGATACGCAGCCTTGGTTTAAAAATTGATGTACATTTACGTTTTGAAGAGCACATTGCCGATTCAGTAAAACATTGTTTTTATAGATTAAAAATGCTCTATAAACTAAGACCATACCTCAGCGAAGAAGCTTAGAATGCAACTTGTTGAAACATTGATACTTTCCAAGCTGAACTATGCTGACACTGTGTATGGCACAAGATTGCTGTCCAGAACACAACATATGATACAGAGGGTTCAGAATGCCTGCGCGAGATTCTGTTACAATATCCCAGCCAGAAGCCATGTCACACCCTTTTTAAACAAGCACTATGCATTAAAGATGAAATCGCGGCGTGAACTCCATCTTGCATCTCTTCTTTTTGGCATTATAAATTTTAAGAACCCGTCGTATTTGTATGATAAGCTCAACTGGATCGCTAATACCAGGTCGTGTTCTGCTAGAAATGTATCTCGGCAGCTCTCCACACAGCAACATAGAAGAGTCTGTTTTCGAGGCTCCTTCCGCTATGCCGCCACCAAGTGCTGGAACAATATTCCGCCTCCAATCAGGAGTCTGAAATCATTACATTTATTTAAGTACAAATTAAAACAGTACTTGGTGGTAGAGCAAATAAACTTTGCTGACATAAACATAGACATGTCATTCATTTAAACTTATACTCTGATACAAAAATAAACATCACAAAGTGTTAATTTATACTTACATTTTAGTCGTAACTTTTATTTTATTTTATTTGATCTTCCAAAATCAATTCCGAAAATCCAATAATATAAAATATACATTATTTATACATAATTCAATGAAATAACTTGTGTTGTCTTTCTTGTCACGAATGTCATGATCAATACTTGTCAATGTCAATGTCAATATCAGTTGACATACAAATTCGTACCTGTTTCCCACAGATTGTCTATTACGTGTCCCTACATCACTCTCTATGCTCAGCAGTGGCGCGCATTTAAAAAGTTGGTTCCGGTTCTTACATCTATGAGTAGTTTAATTTTTTATGATATTTATATTTATCCGTTATATGTTATATTATACTATTATATATATATATATATATATATATATATATTTATAAATATGTTATCTGTTATTGTTAATTTATGTTATTGTATCTATTTTATTTAAGTTATTGTTACCGGTGTTAGTCTTACTCCCGCTCTCAGGCCATTCTGAAAATCAGCGTCTTGGTTTTGGGGTCTACGATCCAAGAATCTGGACATTTGTGCTGAAACTGGTCTGTTTCAGCACCTCATATTGTATTTCTTTTTTGTTTTATTTAGTTAAGTTTTTTGCTCAAAATGTCAAATATATTTTTGATCTGTACTGTAACTTGAGGACCGCTGAATAAATGATTTTTCTTTCTTTCTTTCTTTCAATTTTTAATAACATTCGCTTGTGTCCTTTGAAAGGGCGAGAGTGCTCGAAATATTTCCAGTATTATACGTATAGTGAGCCCAAAATATTACGAGAACTCTAGAGCTCAAGTATTCGCAATTTCTAAGGTATTTTGTCGGCACTTGAAACATTCTGCAAATTTGTAAAGGTAGAGAGAAAAGACAGCAAATAACAAAGTAAAATGTCTATAAAATGCTTTTCCATAAATACTATAATGGAATCGACGATATCTTAATTCTCAAATTAGTGAGTAGGTACTTGATAGGGTTTCCATTCAGCAGGGCTATTCTCAATCATTCGAAAGCAAATTCGGATTGGGAAACTGCCTTTTCTTCGACTTGGATCATTGCAATTCACAATCCGGTCGGTTACTTTTGATATTTCAATTTGAAAAAATTTGCGATTCTAATTGGAAAGGTTTCCGCGACAATATAGCTCACGGATTTATCAATATTCAAAATTAAAAACTAAGCTTCCGAATCCGAATAAGTTTCGAACGATTGATAAGCAGACTGATCTCGAATAATACAAATGTAATTTAATGTTGAAATGTTTACAGTAAGTTAGCAAATTTCTATTAGTAGCAAGCCTCACGCATCATCTGCTCGCAGTTATTAAATTCGCAGGTGGAGTTATTTATCATAGAAATCACACATAGACAATCTCTATATGAATCAAGTGCGTATACGTTTCGTGTCTTCCTACGTACAATGAGGGATAATTATATTTTCTCCAGGTTTCGGTAGAATTTCCCGTGATTGGAACTCAGTAAAATACCTTAATACTTCCTTCCCTACCGGGACGGTACGGTCTGATATACCCAGTGGGAACTGTAAATCTATTTATCCTTCGACTCACTTCTCTTTGCTAATATGTTTTACTGAAACCGCACCAATTTCTCCGTACCATTTTTACTGGGTTTTAACCGCATTTATGGTTAGTTAGGCAACTTTTAAGAGCTTGGCGCACATTTACATAATAACGTATCATCGTCTCGGGACAACTCTTGAATTTCAAGCGGCGCGTGGTTAACTCGCCGTAGCCACGCTTGCGGCCAGTCTCTACACAGTGGCTCCAAGCGAATAGGTTGCATTAATATTGCATTATTATTGTTCTTGCGACATTGATATTAGGTTGTTAAGGTTGAACATACACTGCCATTTCCTTAGGTAACGCCTTGCCGTAAGCGCGGCCTCACCTAGCTGTAGCTACGGCGACATGCCGGCGCTGCTGATCCGCTACGACAACGTTCCGTTTTCTTTACATACAGTATGCGATGGCGCTTATTCATTATAATTATCTCTTCTTGATTTCTATTATGAATACCATAATTATTTTGCACTCACTGTTACCGTTTTTCAACATCTTTATTTATTTGAGTTATGAAATTCTCACGAGTTTCTTTATTTATACTCTCATATATATTTAATCATCCATCCATGACGAATGTGGACTGATAATTATGAGATCAAGAATACAATACATTATCACTAGCAAGAAAAACGACAAAACAATCCATTAAGAAAACGTAGTCACATATTGCGGCATTTCTTTGACCAATTCAATTCATCCCAAACATGTTGGTGAATGCTCGAAGCAAACATGTGGCAAATTGATTGAAGAATCTCATGATACTGTTAGCTTGTCCGTTCGCAATTAGCTGCTCAATCAGCTTCATTACGGACATTAGCCGTCTCCGCTTCAACGAGGATCGAGCTGGCACACAGTTTGATTACGATCGGAATTTCATTAATCGGATCCCGACTCTCATTTGATATCATCTCATTGGAGATATAAGGAATTCTTCCAATTGATTCAATTTATACAAGTTCGTATTCAATATGTTTTCTTGAAAAAGAATTAGAGCAATGAATGGCATCTCTAGCCTTTTTAGATTGAATTGGAAGAGTACAAGATTGAAATGCTCTCTGAACATACTTGTCGGTAGCTCGAATCAAATTAAATCAAAGCGTTTATCGATTCTCGTATAACCTAAATATATACCTCTACAAACTAAAGAGTTTGTAGAGGTTATTAGGTAGTGCAAATAAAATTACACGAATCGCCATAAGAAGCTTTGCCTATAATAACAACAGTGTCAATATTTCCTAACAGCTATCGTATGACGTCTTTTATTCCATTTCCATTGGATATTTATATAATAGCAAAAACAAAAAACTTTCCCCTCTGCTAACACGATAACAACCTTTTCGTCGATTGTTGATTTAGTTTACGGTCCAACGCTCCAATCACGGTGATTTGCTGTTTTTCGCCACTTTCTTGTTCCAGTTTCGCAATCATGATTATTTTTTAAGAGCTTTACCCCAGATCTCTTATAAATTACGTCCTAGGTGTTAGAAATGGGTTTCAGTTTTACGACTATGAGTTTAATAATGTACTGGCCCAGCTAAATGTTTTTCTTCTTTTTCCCTAGCACACATACTGTGTACTCGGCCCAATACATGACAGATATCCACACAATCACAATCCATATTGTGTACCATGATTCTCCTTTATATTGTGGTGGCAAGTCTTATTCATATTCATTCACATGATCATCATCATTCATTTATTCATAATTCACATTACAAGTCCATCATATATCATATATATAAAAATAGCCTTCTCATCCAATTCACATTCATTTGAATTTCATTCATTCATTCAATTTCATTCATGATAAGTTAATATACTTATCATTAAAAAAAAAACTAAATTATTAATAATAATATTTATAAAAAAATTTCAATACATATATTATTCATGTATATATTTCTTTTTCTTAAATTTAGGTTTTTATAATATTCCATATAAAAATAATAAAGAAAACAACTATCTACTATAAATAACTTATCTAGACTAAGTAACATAGCTTATATATAAACGCTTGACTTTAACGAATAAAAAAAATAAAAATAAAATAATTACTTCTCTCAGTGTGTCAGTGATGGTCTGACCCAAATTCATTATTTTAGTGGAAACGGTACCCTACCTAAGGAATAGCGATAAAAGTATTTTATCGAGTCCTTAAGACTCGACCTTCACAATTTATAGGAGTCGTGAAAAACAGGACACTAGCAACGTCTTCGGGTTTAATTTTCTTGTATTTATAGGCAATCTACAATATTTCGTTGTACGTGGACTTTTATAGATTGGATCCCAGCCAATTTTATTGAAAATTCTATTAAAATATTTATTCTGAATATCAACACAGAAAATGTTAATAGCCATTTAGTAAATTAGTCCCTTTATTCCAACAGTCTTCGCAAAATTAAAGGTTTGTGCCGTGTTGTTGTAATGGGCTAGAAAATGTCAATTATCTTCATAAACCACAGCAGCTGAACTACATTGGATATTATGTTCTCTTTGTATTCGCCACAGGCTTAGACCTCAGATAGCTTAAGTACATGAATATATTGTTTGAATGTTTTCATTTTAACTGCGAAAAGTACTGCACAAAATCTTTCCATCTACAGAATTTTTACTTTTTAATTTTTACTGTCTGTCCGTCTATCACCGGCTATAGCTCATTAACCGTGATAGTTAGACAGTTGAAATTTTCACTGATGGTGTTTTTCTGTTGCCGCTAGAACAACAAATACTAAAAACAAAATAAATTTAAGAATTAAAGGGGGTCCCCATACAAAAAACGTGTTTTTAAAAACCATCTATCTAATTAGTTGCGGCAAAATGACATAGATGGCGCTAGTAAACGAGCCCCGTCTTTCTAGATCGCGACCAAACCAAATATTCATGGTAATATCAATTAATCAAATATATGAGGTTGAAACTCTGTTATGTTTCGTATTGTACGGAACCCTCCCTAAGTGTGCGATAAGAGACGCGATGCTGACTCGCACTTGGCCAGTTTTATTATGTCAAATTCTCTCTTTAACAATTTTGTTATCATCATTACTTCTTCATTATCTTTTATTGTAAGACCTTCGAACAGTGTTTTATGTTTATTTAGTTATTAGTTATTTAGTTTAGTTAGTTTTCCACTGCCAAAATTCTATGCCATGTGAATCTTGGTTACACGCTTCACATTATCTATTTCTTTCTGCCTGCAAGGTTTCTGATGGTCCATATCTTTTGTTCCAGGCATACGAAAGGCGGTTTCCAAACTGCCCGCAGATCCCAGTAGTCTTAGATTGTGTCATCACGGAAGACAGCTGGTCCGAGGATAACTCACAGCGGCATACGACCAGACGATGCCAGCTCAACGTCGACGCACCTTATCTCTTGAAGAAGGTAAGGATCTGCATATAGAATTAGAATTTTCAGGCTGTAAAACTAAGAAAATGTGTGTGCTTGACATGAGCTTTCCGGCAATTTCATCCGCCTTGCCGTTATCATCTTCCTCCCCATATTCCACTTACGCGAGGTCGATGTACTATCGAGGGACAATAGTCCAGTAGCACCTCAATGTTCATAGTAGCCTGCACGATATTTCTGTCGAATGTTCCAACGCAAACAATAACACGTAAGTACGGCATAGATGGCATGCTTACCCAGACCACAGACGAATAAAAAGGTGAAACGTAGCGTCAGATACATTTGGTAAAGATAACAATATTCCACTGTATACTAGTTTTCTTTTTGTTGAGTTAACATAACGTTGAGAAAGCTAGGCAACAAGTAACGGATGCTTAAATTCGAATGAGTCATAAATGGCAGATTGGTCGAGTGGTAAAATGAACTGATAAGGAAGCATTAGGCCCGAGTTCAAATCTCCATGCATTGCATGATTTTGTTATAATTTTGAGGGCCCGGTGGCGTAATCGCGAGAACGTTTGGTTGAACTTTGATGCCAGAGGTACCGAGTTCAAACCGCTGCGCAACAATGGATTTTCTATCGATAAATATACGTGCGCTTTTGAAGTTTTTTTTGGTTTGAAGCAAAAACATCGTCAAGAAGCCAACGACCCCCGCATGGTGGTAGGACACTATCTAGTGTCCGCCTGGCCAGCTACCACTCTCAAGTTAGAAAATCTGTCGTCAAACATCTAATGTGTTCCGGCAGCTATCCTTGAGGGCCAGTTCCCATTCTAGGCATAGCGTGCTTACCATCTTCGACGGCAACATCGCTTACCAACAAGTGAGATAGTGGTCAAACGCTAGTCTATAAAATATTTAAAATAAAAAACAATTATTAATAGCTTGTATTATTTTATATCTGTTTAAACAAACTTCGCTACTATAGGTAAATTGGTGATCTATGTTATATGTGAAATAAAATAAATAGCACAGTGATGTTATCTTAAGTTTTTGAGGAAATGAATACACAGCAACAATGTTTTTAAATAAACTGATTTACGACATATCGAAATATCATAAACTACTATTTTTATTTAATATTATATTAAATTGAAACCGTCTTCATTGACAATTTTATTATTTGACATAATAACACTCGTTTGGTTGCATCAAAGAATTGCTCTTACCTATTGATTATTTAAGGTATAAGCTTAATTATTCATTTTCTATAGGAAAAGAGGATTGAAGCTTAATCCTTTATAATCATAACTTACACAATTACTTATTACAAATTATCATCGCCTAGTTTTTATATACTTTTAAATTAATATTTCGTGTGACTTCCATTGTTTTCGATGCAGATAAGAAGCCTTTGAGTATTCAACCAAGAAGCCTTCGTAATCCACTATATTCGCACATATTATGTCTGTCACGTAAATTTTCCCCAAACTAGTTCCAGGGGGACTACAGCCAAGTAGCTATTATATAATCTGTGCTACAGTTGCTCAGGACATCTCTCGTCTCGCGCTCATCTTCGCATTATTAAACCCCATGGCATAGAAAATAATAATATGCCCATGGGGTACGCAGCCAACATTCCATAATTGCGAATAAAATCCGTCTGAAAACACCAAATCTTATTAACACACTTTATTAACAATTTACTATCACAACTAGGATTTCTCAACACGTATCACTCGGCAATAACTTACACTTATGCCGCTTTCACTATACATTTGAGATAATATAATTTATTTAGTCCATTTCTATGCAATGCCTCAATATTCGCCGTCTTTAATAATTATATTTGCTTGCATTTTGACTTTTTAAGTTATTTATTAACCAAACTTCAACCACCACCAAAGTTCATCAACCGACAATGTTATCTTCATTCATACATTTATGCCATCAATACATTTTGTTTCAAATCTACCCTCATTATTTGTAAAACTGATAAAAGAAGCAAAACTGGTCTAGCTATTCTACAATTAATACATGCGCTCTTTCTAATGGATTCATAATGAGAGAGTACGATATATGGGTCTTTCTATCTCTTCTATCTTTCTCTTTCATTATGTTACTTTCGAAACGTCTTATAGAAAAAGGTCGTATGTGCATATTTTGCTGTCATGCTATTGCTTTTTGAGACTGCTTCTCCAATTTTGACCGATACTGTACAGTGCCACAAGTATAACTTGGCGGTGGTGGTTTTTGGAACTAATTCCGCTCTCTTGAAACTGTGAGTTTGACGTTTGAGAGATTACCGCGACATTATTGTTGATAAATCTTCTACATTAAAATAGTTCAATAATGCCATAAGTAATTAAAAGTGGTTTAAGAGAAACTGTTATCAAAGTACAAAGTAAAAGCACAGTGGCGCACAGCCGCGCCAAGTTATACTTGCCGGACTGTAACACGTCATTCTTCTCAATTTAGCTCCATCAGCCTAGCAAAGCGGGTGGATAAAATATAATGTCACTTTTTTTTTGTCAAAATGTTCTTTGAAATGGAAAAATAAAAACACAAGACATATTTTATCCACCTGCCTTACTAGGAGGGCTGTTTTAACTTCTATATCAACTGTGTCTGATTTTCCATGATTACTGCCAATATGTGTAAGGCGTTTGTCTTTATCAACATTAATCTCCATAGATATATTTAATCTTACTTACACCACAGAATAATGAATAGTTACACTATTGCCAACGCACTCTCGTAGTAATAAAGGTACTGCATATATAAAGGTAAACACATGTTAAGACTTAATATTGCCAACACGTAATAATTATGATACCTACTCGTAATAAATTCATGCAACAAAGGTAATATAATAATATGGAAAATTGCTCTTAAACCAGTTTGTAGTTTAAATATTGCAAACAATCCAGTTCTAGACCAGAAATTAAAACGTGTCTGCGTCAATTATACAAGCAGGACTTTGGTCGACTTAATTTATTATAGTATATAACATAGTATGTTTTTGTTTTGTCTGTGGCACCTAAAAGACTAATAATTCTATTAACAATATTCGTGCTGTTTCTGGTGTTGCTCTTGCTGCTCTTGCTGCTCTTAAAATGGTCCCTTCTTTGTCGTCACTTCTGATGAAAAATAGATACGATGAGAGTATACGAGTAGGTGCAAATTAGTTTTAGTTTAATTAAAGCAGCAATGAATCGGCACCATTGTTTATATTTAATGGTCACTTTGCTTTTTATGCCTTGTATTTTTTGACGTGTCCTTATTGCAATATCTCATACCTTGGAGACTTGGCTGATAATTGCGTTACGATCTTATCTATTGTCATGTTAGAACCCAAAGATATGGTTGTAGGTGATAAGCTTGATTCCTGTCTTCTCGGTGCAGTATTAAGCTTGAGAATGTTGTCTACATCTTTGTATTTGGAGATACTCTTTCGGAAGATAATCTGTTCCTTTTGCATCAAACAACTAATGTCTACTCTGTTTACTAATTTGGCCTCCAGGCATCTCGACTGTAGGATATTATCGCAGCCGTTAGTTCGCAAATAGCCTAAGGCCTGAAACTCCGTTCCATACAATGATTGTCCGTCGCTGGTTCCCGACAGTTTTCATTGGAACCACGCGGGCTTCCGCTTAACGCAGTTCCAGGCCAAATGTAGACATTGCCTTTTATCATCAGAAGTACACCCATTTTAAAAGCATGTTATATTTCGAAAAAGAAAAACAAGCAAGTTACATAACACAAAGTCAAAAATAGACAGTCGGTTTGTTGTTATGGCAAGACAGCTTGCGCTGTGTATCCCGGCATCAACAAGTCATTGCTTCATGTTTCAACTAACCGCCGTGTCTCGTCAAATTATAACGTTTTGCGAAGGAAGCTGATATTAAAATTGCCACAGTATTTCGATACCGAGTAAATAACGTTAGCAAACTGAAACAGTAAATTCCGTGCCTCGAAGGCCGCCCTGTGGTTAGAATATACACCTTATTGTATTTCTACATTGATTGGCATATTTTGGGATGGGTGTGTATGAAACTAAATCAATTATTTTGAAAAGTTCTCGCAAATGATAAAGCAAAAAACTCCGGGAGACAGGTTTCAGTAGGATATATGACATAATATTAATTTATGGCCGCCTCTAGCACTTCAACATATATCAGCTGCGCCCGACGCCGGCTAGTTACTACGCCGGTTGCAAATTTGAAAAACGCTGCTAAATAGTATTTTAATATCACTTAGACATTCTCAAGACCGTAAAAACAAACCGCGCGAGAGATTTTTAGTTGGAAATTCTGAAGTGATGCTTACTGGCGATTACCATCTCTCGATACTCGACGACTAAGTTAAACTGAAATAAAAATAATTTAATCCTTTAAATAGAAGACCATCACGATGCTTTAGTCAGTGACCATTACGTTACAACACCACCAATACTGTTTTAACCGACTTCATATAAAAAGGAGGAGGTTCTCAATTCGATTGGAATTTTTAATAATTTGTATGTTTGTTATCTTGGAACTTCGTCATTTGTTAACCATATTGGAAAATTATTTTATGTTTGAGAGAGTATGCGTCTCGTTTGGTCACATTGAAATGTTATCTGATTAGTATCTCCAGAGATATGGTCAAACTCGGTACTGAATACGAATCCGAATTTGCTTTCGAATTATTGAGAATAGCCCTTCTGATAGGTATCTCCTGAGCGACTTTTTGTATTTCGAATGTAATACATTTATTAGTAAGCTTTTATTGACAAAGGATACTTTGTATCTCAAAAAGACTGACATCTCGACCATTGCTAAGTTATTAGCATTCAATATATATGATCCAGTTTTACATGTTGTAGCGGATCACACAGAAAAGCTCCAAGGTAGTGGTGTTACTATGCGGGGTAATTGTAGTGTAGTTGACAAAGTTAGTTTAAACTAACGCTTAGGACAATGGGGAGGCCAGACTTAATCAACATTTTCCATCAAAATATACAAGGCCTCTCCAGCAAAGCCTTAGAATTAGAATTATTTCTCGACTTTTATAAAGTTGATATAATGTGTATTACTGAACACTGGTTTGTGAAAGGTACTTTGTTAGCAAAAATCAGAAATTATACAATTGCAAGCACATTTATTAGACAGAAGGCAATTCGCGGTGGCTCACTTATATATGTATCTGAAAATTGTAATTTTAAGGAGCGTAAAGACATTGTAGCTTTGTCTGTTGAACGATGTATTGAATTATCTTGTATAGAGCTGGGGCAACATATAGTCATCTGTGTATACAGACCTCCATCGGCTGATTATAAAATGTTTGAGACAATTATGGAAGAAGTCATGATGAAAGTCTTCAACACCCCGAAATCTTTGATAGTTTGCGGTGACTTTAATGTTAATTTAATTGAGCAGTCACCGCTCAGTGATAAGTTAAAAAAATTATTTCTTAGCTTCAATTTAAAGCATCTTTTTAACCAGTCGACTAGAATCACTAGCTCATCAGCAACCTGCTTGGACAATGTGTTTTGCAACTGTGAACCTGAGAAAATTGCAATCTTTGATAAACTTGGCTCCGACCATCTGGGACAGAGTGCCACATTTTCATGTAAAACATCCACCAAAGGTCAAGAATACACATACAGGCCAATTACAACCAATCGGGTTGAACAGTTTGTGGATATCATTGACAAGCAACTAATGAACCTAATATTTTCTGAGGATCCCGATGACCTATGCAGCACTTTATCTCAAATGTTGGGTGCAGAGTTCAATAATATTTTTAAATTTAAAACTATTACAAGAGCTGGGAAAATTCGGTTCGATGACTGGGCTACTCCTGGTATTTACAAAAGTAGAAATAATTTGTACAACTTATACTCACAAAAACAAATTAATTTTAACAATACTAAATTCATAAATCACTTAAAACTATATTCCAAAACTTTTAAAGTGGTTTGTCAGACAGCAAAATCTTTGCATTTTAGTAGAAAAATTAAGCATGCTGATGATAAAATAAAAACAACATGGAAAATCATCAATACTGAAACTGGAAAAATAAAACAAAGAGACAGTAAGATCATCTTAAAAGTTAACAATAAATTAATCATGGATAGTAATGAGGTTGCCAATACATTTGATGAGTTCTTCTCTCAAGTACCCATTACTACCACTCAGTCCATAAATTCTAGTCCCGCTGATGCTTATTCTATATTATCAAAGTGTGTAAATAAATGTGATACCTTGTTCCAGTTCAAACACGTAACTGCAGACTCAATTGTGAAAACATTTCAAATGCTCAAACAAAAGAAAACCGAGGACCTGTGGGGAATGTCAACCACAGTTCTCAGTTACATTATTACTGTTATTAGCCCATACTTAGCTTTTATTTTTAACAGATGCGTTGATCAAGGTGTCTTCCCGGATTTAATGAAAAAACGTAAATTTATTCCTTTATTCAAATCAGTAAACAAAAATGATCCATCTAACTATAGACCAATCTCTATACTACCGGCATTGAGTAAAATTTTTGAAAAAGTAATATTAGACCAGCTTTTAACACATTTTAACATGAATGATCTTTTAAATAGCAAACAATTTGGATTTACTAAAGGGCGTTCTACTACTGATGCAGGAATAGGTCTTCTTAAACATATATTTGATGCATGGGAGAAAGCACAAGATGCTATTGGCGTGTTCTGTGACCTATCAAAAGCATTTGATTGTGTCTGTCATAAAACACTAATTTACAAATTAAAATACTACGGTGTTGAAGGTAAGGCACTTGATCTGGTATCATCATACCTCTGTAATAGAACACAGATGGTTGAAGTCAATGGCGACAGGTCATCTGGATCCCTCATAAAAATGGGAGTCCCGCAGGGATCGATCCTAGGACCTTTTTTATTTCTAGTTTATATCAATGATTTACCGTCATTCGTAAAGAACCTATGTGATATTGTTTTGTTCGCAGATGATACTTCCTTGATATTCAAAATAGATAGGACTACACCTAACTTTGACGATGTAAACAAATCAATAACACAGGTTCTGAATTGGTTTACAACCAATAACTTATTGTTAAACGCAAAAAAAACTAAATGTATTAATTTCTCTCTACCAAATGTAAAAAAGGGTATCCTAAATAGAAGTATATTAATAAATGATGAACCATTAGAACTTGTTTAATCCACAACATTCTTGGGCATCACCCTGGATTCAAAAGCTTCAATGGGGTTCTCAAATATCGGTTCTAGCAGGTAGGTTAAGCTCCGCTGCATACGCAGTACGTAAAATTAGATTTTTATCGGACGAAGCCACTGCAAGATTGGTCTATTTCAGCTACTTCCACAGTATAATGTCTTATGGCATTTTATTGTGGGGGAAAGCCGCTGAATTCCAATCAATATTTGTTTTGCAGAAACGAGCTATTCGCTCTATATATAGTATGAGGTCGCGAGATTCACTTCGTGAAAAATTTAAGGAAATTAAAATTCTAACAGTGGCATGACAATACATTTATGAAAATATTTTGTTCATACGCAAGAATATAAATGATTATAAGAAAAGGTCTGATGTACATAATTTTAATACAAGACATAAAAATAGATTGATTATACCTAATTTCAGACTGCAGAAAGTTAGTGGTTCATTCATGGGGAACTGTGTACGCTTTTACAATAAGCTACCTAAAGATATTGATCAATTGCCTTTGAGCAAATTTAAAATCTATGTAAAATCCAATTTGATGAAAAAATCATACTATACAATAGGTGACTATATGGATGACAAAAATGCATGGCCTGAATGCCCCAAGTTCCAAGAACAAATATAAATTGTATTATAATTATTAATATATTGTTAAAATTTTAAAGCTACCATGTACAATTAATTTAAAAAAAAAAAAAGATAAAATGACAAGACAAGCCCCATAGAGTTTCTTGGTGTTTCTTCTCTGATGGGAGTATTTCCGAAACACCGGTAGATTCAACAGCCATTCAGTTTTCCCCTTTTGTCCGCAGATTTTCTTTCTAGGCTTGCCATTTTTATTTTTATTTAAACAATATTATGCAGCTGACAGACGGACTATCAGTTCCATTTGGATCATGATATGTACTGTGATCGGTATGCGTTTCTCTATGTTGTGTTTCACTATTTCACTTTTTTATTTTTTTTTTATAAAAATTGTCTGAAGTACTGAAACACACAGTTACATGTATGGTTGGTTTTAACCTACTTTAATGTTTTTTAAATATTCTGACGTAAACGATTGGATGACAGCTGAATGGTTCATTACTTTTTTTTTCTAATTCAAAGCGTTAAATTCTGCTTTTGCTATGTTTACTTGATAATTGGTTATGATTTATTTTATGATTTATGATTTTGACGTCTATATGTGCGTATATTTATACTGCCTACATACTGAATAAATGCTTTGATTCTTTGATTCTTGATTCTTGAGATATGGAGATAAACCCGTTAAACTTAGTACTAATAATGACTAGCGTGGCATTTGAAGTTGGTTTCTTTCGTTTTGTAGACTTAAATTATTTCTACATTCATTCTTAATTAAATTATTTTAATGCCACTCCTAAAAGGATTCTAATAAATGTTTCACAAATTAAATTAAGCACACGAAGCACAGAGCTCACAAAATTCAGATTTTATTTATAAATAAAATCGACTAGTTACTAGTCTGTATATAATCGCAAGTCCCGTATCTAGCTCGAAGGAAAGTTCCGAAAATACCTCCTGAATAAACATCCTAGAGTAAAGTGCGTGGGTGGCCTAATGCCAAGGGTATACAAATATATGTGATGTCTGCAAACTGGTCTATCCAATTATACAGGTGGACTTTGACCTTCGATTTCTGGAATATCTGATTGGATGGAAACTTTGAAATGGTGGCATTAACGTTCTAGTTTGTTTATACTCGGTGTTTATAATTTTGTTTGTCTGGTCTGGTAGGTAATCTAAAGACCTATCATGATTAAGAAAGAACTAGTTTGCTGTAAAACGTGAAGCAGACATTATGACGTAGGTATTTCGGCATACAGTTATTTTTGTAAATTGTTAAACACTATCCAAAATTTCATCGTACCGACGGGACTTGAACCCGCAACCTCCTGGATAACATATCCAGGTGCGTTGCCAATTAAGCCACAGTTCGATCTATCGATACGACGAAATTAAGTAGTTAGTGGATTGTTTTTTTTTCCCAATTATGCGTTGGTGGCGCCATCTATGACTACTTATTACGAAAGTTAATCATTCGGAAGAAATCATTACAGTTTTCAAATTCGACGAGAGATGTTGCACTGCATAAATCAAATATTATGTTTCTTTGAAGTGTTACACACTTTATATTTTTGTAAATTGCGGGTTTAAGTCCCGTCGGTACGATGAAATTGTGGATTGTGTTTAACAATTTACAAAAATATAAAGTGTGTATCAATTCAAAGATTGCATGCTTTTAAAAAAATAATTTGATTTTTAACCGACTTCAAAAAAAGGAGGATGTTTCTCAATTCGACCGTATATATGTTTTTTATGTTTGTTCGCGGATAACTTCATCGTTTCTGAACCGATTTTGATTATTCTTTTTTTGTTGGAAAGGAGATATCCCAAGTGTCCATCCCAGTGGTACCATGGTAATTTTATTGAGGTCTGATAAGTATCTCCAGAGATATGGAGACAAACACCTCAAAATTGGTACTGAAAATTAATAGCGCGGCATTGAAGTCGGTTCTTTTTAGTTTTTTAAACGATCTTATTAATTTATATATATTTTCTATCCCAAACATCATGCTGCGACACTGTGAACTGCATTTATTAGTCAGGTTCGTAAACCAAAGCCGAAGTCTATTCCTTCCCCCTTTTCCATCAATCTGGTTACAAGAGCTGATGAAGAATGTTCCTATTATAGATGATCGGCGTGGATTACGTCTACTTCATCCAGAAGAACCACCTGGACCTCAGGAACCGCGTGCTGGAGATCGAGGCTACAAACGAGACCTTCGCCTCCAGGGTCAGCGTTATCGAGAAATGTCGATACTATGTAAGTTCATATCACATTTATTTTCACTATCTGAATTAACAAGTAACAAACAAAATTAAAATTTTGAATATACACCCACGACAATGTCCTTTAGAAAATTAACGTCATAACATCTATCTAAGAACAACCACTGATTAATTACGAACCGTTTAAAGACAAAATAGAACTAGTTTAGGAGAAAAATGGCAACATGGATTTGCACAAACAAATGTTTACTGCAGCGCCCCCTGGTGAGTTGACACCGAAACATCTATTTAAGAACATGCACCAATCAAACACGAACCCTTAACTGAAAACTGCATCAAAATCCAACAAGTCGTTTTGAAGAAAAACGGCAACATCGATTTGCACCAACAAATGATTACTGCAGCGCCCCCTGGTGAGTTGTCACCGTAACATCTATCTAAAAACATGCACCAATTACTCCCGAACCCATAACTGAAAACTGCATCAAAATCGGATTAGTATTTTTGGAGAAAAATGGCAGCATGGATTTGCATACACAAACAAACATCCTCTCACCCCAAACGCATATAGTCTCCGTTCCGTCGTGAGTAAAAAGAGGAAAGATATGAGAAGATCATATAAGAAGATCATATTGTGTTTGTTTGTTACGATTTTACTCAAGAACTACTGGACCGATTTCAAAAATACTTTCACAAATGGAAAGCTACATTATCAGCGAGTAACATAAGCTTTATTTTATACCCGTATTCTCACGGGAACGGGAACTACGCGGGTGTAACCGCGAGGCGCTGCTAGTATATTATATCTATATTATATGTATCTATGATATGTATTATGTTTGTGTATATGTGAAAGTATTAATTTTAAGCATATTCATATATATGTTAAATTATAGCTGCACACCCCCGCAATATTATAATTTGGAAATCCTCTCCATCCAAAGGTTGTCTGGTAGAGATCGCTCTAAGCGATAAGACCGCCCATTGTACTACCGATATCTTATGTTCTTCTGTTACTTTTGTTTGTTTTTTGTTCTTGGTGTGCAATAAAGTATTATTCATTCATTCATTCATTATATAACATAGTTTCGCGCTGCGCCTGTTTGTCTGTCTGTTCGCGATAAATTAAAAAACTACTGAACGGATTTTTATGCGGTTTTCACCAATAGACAGAGTGGTTTATGAGAAAGGTTTAGGTGTATAATTTTTTAAGGTTTTGCGAAAATTGGTTGAAATATGACATGACGATGATCGTTAGATGTGAATTCATACACAACGCAACTAGCAAGCAACAGTTCAGTGGCGCACCTTGGGAGAGGCCTACGTCCAGCAGTAGATTGACACCGGCTGATGATGAAGATGCAACAAGCTGATGCAAATAAAACTGGCCAAGTGCGAGTCAGTATCGCGTCTCTTATCGCACACTTAGGGAGGGTTCCGTACAATACCAAACATAACAGAGTTTCAACCTCATATATTTGATTAATTGATATTACCAAGAATATTTGGTTTGGTCGCGATCTAGAATGACGGGGCTCGTTTACTAGCGCCATCTATGTCATTTTGCCGAAACTAATTAGATAGATGGCGTTTAAAAACACGTTTTTGGTATGGGGACCCCCTTTATTTTTAATTTTATTTTGTTTTTTAGTATTTGTTGTTCTGGCGGCAACAGAAATACACCATCTGTGAAAATTTCAACTGTCTAACTATCACGGTTAATGAGCTATAGCCTGGTGATAGACGGACAGACAGACAGACAGACAGACAGACAGACGGACAGCGGAGTCTTAGTAATAGGGTCCCGTTTTACCCTTTGGGTACGGAACCCTAAAAAGAAGGCATATATGCAAATCCGGGGCGGGTCGCTAGTTTGAAATAAGAATCAAATGCTGTTCGTTGCCAAGCGCGTCACTTGAGAACGGCTAGACAGACTAATTTTGCTATTTTTGTTACTACCCGAATAAGATTAAAAGAATAAGTTATTTTTCAAAAAAAATAAAACCGATTTCATAACCACAAACAGGCACTCAAATGCGAAAAATAAATTACTTAAAATTATTATAAGCGCTACCCACTTATTTATTTGAAGTCGGTGCCAGCCAAGTCTAATAGGTAGTAGATAGATAATACCTACATATATCTTCTTACTTACTAACCTACATGTACCTACTTACTACTACTACATACATAGTATCTATGTACTATCCAATAGACTTGGCTGGCACCGACTTCAAATAGATAAGAGGGTAGCGCTTATAATAATTTTAAGTAATTTATTTTTCGCTTTTGAGTGCCTGTTTGTGGTTATGAAGTCGGTTTTTTTTTTAAATAACTTATTTTACCCTTTTTAGTGCAAAACAAGTTTTAAATAAATTACATGCATCTATTAAATTTGAAAATTTCATCTGTTAGTGCGCATATATGTATAGACACACGGACGGATGGACGGACGGACGGACGAACAGACAACAAAGTCTCAGAAAGTGTTCATTTGGTACCCTTTGGGTTCGGAACCCTAAAAAAATTGACTTTAAATGCCGCGCTATAGTGAAAATATTCACTAGTAATAATGATGTCCTCAAGGTATCAAAGGACAATGTCCAAAATGGCCCTGTGCAATTAAAGCATCACACACGATAATTTATTGTCTATTTTATCACAATAATTTCAAATACTTTTATAACACGGACTAGTTGTATTCCAAAATGAATATTAAAAAGTATTATTTGCGATTATTTACATTAATTGCCGCCATATGGCCAACAGAGTACTGAATCACTCTACTACGTTATAAGAGGCACTTCCCTATATTGTTAAAACCGGAATTATGAAAGCACTGTGTAGCCAACCTAACAACGGAAAGTATTATTTACGTAGTAACTATTATATAATCTGTGGTATTATACTTATAATTTTTTTTTGCAGTGTTGATTGGTACAAAGTACGTTCATAATTCTGAGTGATTTAATAATGTATGCAGTGTCGCGGGACTAAAATGGCCGCCATCTTCACCAAACGTCAGGTCATGTCAAAAAATCTTAGGTTTGTTTAAAAAAGTTTGCACCCTAACAAGACTTTGCCCGGTAGAACATTCCTGTGAACACAAATTATTTATCTAATACTCTAAAAATCTTTGTCCTGACATACTGACTAACTGACTCACTGACAGACAACGCACAGCCTAAACCGCTGGTCGTAGAGACTTGAAATTTAGAGGGTATATTTGTCTTAGTACGTAGGGGTGTACTAAGAAAGGATTTTTCAAAATTCACCCCTTAAGGGGATGAAATGGGGCTTCAAAGTTTGTATGGAGAGACAAGATTAGATAGTATTTTCTATCCGAAACTTCACACAAGTGCTTCAGTACAAAAATAAGTAAATACTTGTTTCAGGTTTTTTTGAAATTCCACCCCTAAGAGGGTGAAATGGGGTAACAAAGTGTGAAAATCAATATTTTTTCGGATTGCGCTAAAACTTGGCATGCAGATAATTATTACAAAGTTAGTTACCTCTGAGAAAGGATTTTCCAACATTCACCCCTGAAGGGGATGAAACGGTGGTTCAAAGTTTGTATGGAAAAACAAGATTAGATAGTATTTTCTATTCGAAACTTCATACAAGTGATCCAGTAAAAAAATAAGTAAATACCTGTTTCATTTTTTTTTTAAATTCCACCCCTAAGAGGGTGAAATGGGGTAACAAAGTGTGGAAATCAATATTGTTTCGGATTCCGCTGAAATTTGGCATGCAGATAGTTATTACGACGTTAGTTCCCTCTGAGAAAGGATTTTCCAAAATTCAGCCCTGAAGGGGATGAAACGGGTGTTCAAAGTTTGTATGGAAAAACAATATTAGATAGTCTTTTACATTCGAAATTTAACACAAGTACTTAAGTAAGTAAATACGTGTTTCAGGCTTTATCGAAATTCCACCCCTAAAAGGGTGAAGTGGGGTAACAAAGTCTGAAATCAATATTGTTTCGGATTGCGCTGAAATTTGGCATGCAGATAGTTATTTTGACTTAGGTATCCGCTAAGAAAGAATTTTTCAAAATACACTCTTTAAGGCGATGAAGCGGAGGTTCAAAGTTTGGATAGTCGTTTTATTCGACATTTCACACAAGTACTTCTGTAAATAAATAAGTAAATACAAGTTTCAGACTTTTTCAAAATGCCACAATGCTAAGAGGATAAACTGGGGTAACAAAGTCTAAAAATCAATTGTTTCGGATTGCGCTGACATTTAGAATGCAGATAGTTATTATGACGTAGGTAACCGCTCAGAAAGGATTTTCTAAAAATTCCTCCTGGATACGGAACGGGGATTCAAAGTTTGTATGGCGAAACAAGATGGGATAAAGTACGTTTTGTAGGTATCAAAGTCTGTAAATTTAGGTTTTTAGGGATTTATAAATATGAATCCCGATTTGCCTTAGTCACGCGATAACATGAAAGCGGGTGAACCGATATGGCTGATTCTTATTTGATGAGTTTAATGATAGAATCGTTTTTAAAAAAGAAAAGTTTTAAGTAAATAAAATAAGGTTTTAACGCGGGCGAAGCCGCGGGACACTTCTAGTATTTATATATAATTATTTATTGAGGGCCCGGTGGCGTAATTGGGAGAACAGTCGGCTTTGATGCCGTGGTACCGAGTTCAAACCGCCGTGCACTAATGAATTTTTCTATCGAAAAATATATGTGCGCTTCTCACAGTTGCCCTCCGGTGAAGGAAAACATCTTTAAGAAACCAACAACCCCCGCATGGTGGTAGGACATATCTAGTGTCCGCCTGGCCAGCTACCACGCTCAAGTTAGAAAATCTGTCACCAAACATCTAATGTGTTCAGGCAGCTTTTTTTAGATAAAAATTGTCTGAAGTACTGAAACATGCACTGGGTTGCGGGTGCACGTAATGGTACGGTTGGCAACCCTACATTAATAAGGGGAATTAAACATGTGTTTTAAGTGTGACGTTCGACGTCTAGATGAAAGCTGAATGGCTCAATTCCTTTGTTTTTTTTTTTGTAAATTCAAAGCGTTATGTTTCTGTTATATCTATATTTTTTGTTGAATATGATCTATTTAATGTTATTTGACGTGTGTAAGTGCTAATTTTTAATTTGCCCATATACTGAATAAATGCTTTGACTTTGACTTTGACTTTGAGCTATCCTTGAGAGCCAGTTCCCATTCTAGTCCACTTCTCTATCTTCGACCCCATCATCACTTAGCAACAGGTGAGATAGTGGTCAAACGCTAGCCTATAAGATATAATAAAAAAAAATAAAAAAAATTATCCCCACCTTTATTTCTATCTCGCTCACAGTTACCGTAAGAATATCTGTCAAAAACGAAAATCAACGAGAAGAAAGATGTAAAAACATTATTCAAGGTCATATTTTTTAGTCTTCAAAAGTATATGCAATAGCAACCTCCATTGTGTATAATGTTTTTGGGACTCTTCTACTAAAACCAGTACATTCTCCTATGTTTGAGGTATTTATCTCCATATCTCTGGAGATACTTATCAGATCTCGATAAAATTAAAATGGGACCACCTCGGAAACGTATCCTACCTATTAAAAAAGAATCATTTGAATCCGTTCACAATTGACGGAGAAATCGCGTAACATACACACAAAAAAAACAGACGAATTGAGAACCTCCTCCGTTTTTGTGAAGTCGGTTAAAAATACAATTTGGAAAATAACTCTGCAAAACTAGAAGAATTGTACAAAACTCAAAGTCTTTCTTTGAAATGTTCGTATGAAAAGGAATCGTGTGTTGGTCAGCTAAAAGTATGTTATTGTGTTTTAGAGCTTAGGTAGTCGCCATATTGCCCTCTTACGTTTCAATCGATACAATCAGTATTTGCCTGTAATAACGTGGACAAATATAATGTGTGTAAAAAAAATCATAAACGAAATTATGGTTTTTTTTAACCGACTTCAAAAAATGAGGAGGTTTCTCAATTCGACCGTATATATGTTTTTTTTTATGTTTGTTCGCGGATAACTTCGTCGTTTATGAACCGATTTTGATTATTCTTTTTTTGTTGGAAAGAAAATGTCCCAAGTGTGGTACCATGTAAATTTTATCGAGGTCTGATTAGTATCTCCAGCGATAACATCTCAAAATTGGTACTGAAAACTAATAACGCGGCATTGAAGTCGGTTCTTTTTTAGTTTTTTAAACGATATTATTCTTCTTCAAGTGTCATTATCTTATTACATTAACCCCGAATTGATAACAACAAACTTATCGAAGCTTCGTAAACTAAATCGATACATGTCTCCTCGACATCACTACTTTGTAAACAATTTATTGAACAATCTTACATAACATCATTATTATCCAATCAAAGCAACATTGCAGCCACGGTTGCAGCTGTTACCTGAAGCCTGAACAATCACAATGCTGATGACGTCATACGTTTTTTAAGAAGTTTGACAGGTGTAGTCTGAAGCAGGTGTTAATTTCCCTCGTTTATTTATTCGGCATCAGCTGACAGCTCTCACGTTTATAATTAACCCCCGACGTAAAAATAAGGAGTGTTATAAGTTTGACATGTGTATCTGTGTACGTGTGAGTCTGTCTGTGGCATCGCACAAACGGACGAAACAATTTTGATTTAGTTTTTTTGTGTGATAGGTGTTTTAATCGAGATTGTTCTTACCTTTGATTCATGAAAATCCGCTCAGCCGGTTTAAAACTATGAGCTACTCAACTCCGCACCAACTTACAGCAGAGATGTCAAGTTTGGGCTCATCAGAATGGTCTCAACGAACAGATTATGTATTAGGTCGGTCGGGAGAGGTTTAACATTTTGAATTAAAGTATTATTCTAGTATTGGATAAAAGCAACTGGCAATTTAGTTTGTAACAATTACAATTACGTTAATGTACTACTTTTAATTTTTAATAACGTTTTTATATTCAGAGTTATTATTGTAAAAGCCGTATAATTTTGATTAAGAACTCGCTGTGCCCCGCGGGTTTGCCCGCGTTAAAAAGTTTCCTATGTGTTACCACATAGTTATCATAACATGTGACGCCATATAAATGTTGTCAAAAATGTTATTAAAACAATCAAAAAGTTTTAAACAACCTTTGTTTTGTGTATATTTTGTATACCTATTAAATTTTTTATGATAATGGCCATGACAATTTTACAAGTGGCCATTCAAGAACCGGTTGCATTGCCCAAGCAACACCTATCATAGTACCTTTTAATTAACCTGTGTGTACCTACAGTATTTTCCTCAATTCGTCTGTAGGTTGTTTTTAGGGTTCCGTGCCCAAAGGGTAAAACGGGACCCTATTTTTAAGACTCCGCTATCCGTCTTCTGTCTGTCCGTCTGTCTGTCCGTATGTCTCCAGGCTGTATCTCATTAACCGTGATAGTTAGACAGTTACTTTTTTCACAGATGGTGTATTTCTGTTGCCGCTAGGACAACAAATACTAAACACAAAATAAAGTTAAAAATTAAAGGGGGTCCCCATACAAAAAACGTGTTTTTTAGTATAACGCCATCTATGAAGTTCTAGGTGTCATCTGGGTGTTAACAACTCCTTCGTGTTTGTTAAACTAACAACCTTTCTAATTCGTTTCGGCAAAATGACATAGATGGGGCTAGTAAACGAGCCCCGTCTTTCTAGATCGCGGTATCGATATACTCAGTGAACTCGTATACCAAACCAAATGTTCAATAACATGAGGTTGAAACTCTGTTATGTTTCGTATTGTACTGTAGAACGGAACTCTCCCTAAGTGTGCGATGCGAGACGCGACTCTGACTCGCACTTGGCCAGTTTTATTTTTTGTATGTTTTGTTATGCGATTACTCCGCCATTTGTGAATCGATTTGAATTATTTATTTTTATAACGGGTAGGATTCATCTACGAGGTGGCCTCTTTAAAATTTTATCAAGATCTGATAAGTATCTCCAGAAAAATGGCGACAAACAAACTTCTCAAACTTGCTACTGTAACTGACTTGCGCGGCATGTGGTTTTTATAGTTTTTAAACAAATTCTAATTATGTTACATGATAACACTATGTATAAACGAAAGTAAATCACATTCTACTTAGGTACATTATAACGCTTAAAACAAGACTAATTACATTTATTAACTTATAACCTTAAAATTAGCACCAATTAATATTTATCCCACAAACCCCTCGGGATTTCCCAGAAGCATCACGGATAAATCCGGTCTGGAAAAACAATTCAAAGTTAAGCGCCTAATAATGAAGTATATTTAGGGCTAATTAGAAAAATAAGCTTTATTCTAACGAAGTTTATAATTAAAAGGAAACACGTCCCGGTCGTACAAAGTTTGTTTTAATTAAGTTTACCTATGCTTACCTCGGATTTGTTGTTTTTGTGCGTGGAGGAACTTCAACATCGCGTTTGAAATGTTTTATTTAAATGTTGTGTTCATTTTAAACTTATAAAGAGATTTAGGACCGTGTATAATTTATTTTACTGTACAATGTTGAAATAAATAGAAATAGATGCAATAGTATTAGTGCGATATTCTTATCAAAATCATATAATTCAAATTACGAGCTAGTCTTAAGAAAATAAGTTATGTAGGTAAATTTGACTTAAACTTGCTAATTAAAATTTGACTATGAATGTGTAGTCCTGACAAGGAACCCTTATAGTTTCGTCATGTCCGTCTGTCTGTCTGTCTGTCTGTCTGTCCGAGGTTTTGCTAAGAGACCGTTAATACCGTCCCCCGAGGGGGGGGGGGGGGGTGGGGGCTCTAAAAGCTAAACTGCTGGCTTGAAAAATGTGGAAAAATTCGAAAAGATCGAACGATTTAAAGGAAAATTATAGCGGTTGCGATAACTTTATTAGTTTAGCAGTAATAGTCGTTGAACTTGGGAATTAGATAATTTTGTACCAAATACAAAATACTTAGAATAAATCCTTTAAAGTGACAAAGACGAAGTACCTAGTTGCTTGTTTATAACGGGCAAAGACTTGCATTGAACAACGGGCTACTACGGAACCCTACATTGCGCGTGGCCCGACACGCACTTGGCCGGTTATTTCTTATGTTCTTTCTTAAACTTTGATACAACATTGACGTGTAATTTCTTCAAGATAAGTTCTTTAAAGCACTTTGTATTTAAGTTAAGTTCATAACTCAAGTACTTCGTAATATATGTCTTCGTAATATACTCGTATATATCTGTATAGTATAATATGCTCAGTGGACCCAATTCTAAAGATTGTGCAAAATCCAAATCTATTCCAATTCCAATATGCCAGCTATAGTTTTCAGTATTCTGACATATATTATTCTCATAAATATGTAAACTGATATTATTTCGACCCAAATACTTTACCGTGGCGAGGCGTAGTGTGAATCCGTGGTCCGTGATGGCGAGCATATCCGTCGTGTTTCAATTTCCTTTCAATTTTGATTTCCGTAGCTAAATTATTTGTGCTAAATACCTACATCTGATGATGTGAATTGATTTTACACATCTCTGGTCTCAGATCGAAGTTTTAGGTAATGTAAGAAGTCGTGTTATTATTTTGAGAAAAATAATATTCTTGATTACATAAATAGAATAAAAAATGTGTAACATAAATCTGTAAAACATATCTCTCCAGATATTATGTTTCTTTGAAGTGTCACACACTTTATATTTTTTGTAAATTGTTAAACACAATCCAATATCTACAAAAAAATATCTCTCCAGAGTACTGGCGAATAACATTTATTAAAGGACCACAATTGGTTCATTTTAGTGACAAGTCCATGGTGTTTATCTCCATATCACTGGAGATACTCATTAGATCTCAATGAGTTGTGTAATGGAATGGAATAGATTAGAATTAGTTTATTTGTTAGCATATAAGTGATAATACAACGAAGGGACTACCATAAAGATGTACCCTAAGCTCATGAAAAGAAGAAAGATTCGAATCAGTTCACAATAGGCGGAATAATCGCGTTACGAAACCTATTTTGAAAGGTGATTGAAAAGGTGACGTTAACCGCTTTACGGGTATCATTGTGATGACTTCTGATCTCTAACTTCATCAGATTATCTGACAAACAAGTGGTGAGCGAGGAAACAATCCACCAATAGTATCATTCTTGCATTCGCATATTTATACTGGAAGCGTACCATACGTATCTCCTTAAAGACAGAATTATTTGCCGTTCGTCACCTTGGAGTGAGGATTGCAATTTCGACGAGGGCATTGTTAAAGTACCCTCTCAAGGTTAGGGAAGTCACCATTTGATCACAATGCATGCCAGCGAGTTCAATGTCAATCATTCATTCTTATTTCACATTTCACAAAATCTGAGTCAGAAGTCAGACCACAGAGAAGATAATAGTCCCACGGAGTCAGACGAGCAAGGCTTGGAACCATTGCAGCAATATCTAACGTGCCGAAATTGTGGGCATTTCTTGAAGGCTACAATATTCAAGGTGCAAATCAGTGTGCAAAAACGTTTTGTCTTCGTTGGAATAGTTTAGATTTCGTCATTGCTGGCTTAGAGAGAGAAACTGGAGACAAGGAGAGCAAATTATTGCTTGACTGATTAATAGTACTTATTATTAAGAAATTATTGCCCACTAAAAGCTATTGAGATGAGAACGTATGCCGATAAGCTGCCGTTCGTCATTTGTGCCATTATTAGTTCTGCTACGATGACACCTTAATCAAAACTGACACGATAAAGACTTGTTGCTTTGTTACCATATAAAAGATCCTAGTAATGTCTTGAAATCTCTACCAAAATTGTGGCAGATGCGAAGTGGCAGGCAAAAGCGGAATCGTTGCGTATCTTGAACTAGCAACCCGCCCCAGCTTCGTGCGGGAGAATTTTTTTTTTAAATTTGTCCAGTCGTTTGAAACTATCCATTACAAATAAACATACAAAAAAAAACTTTTTATAATATTAGATATTATATATTAGTATAGACTAAAGAAGCGAAATGTAAGGATGAGTATGAATAGTTTACCGAAATATGCGCCATTTAATATCTACAGGAAACTGAATAATGCACGTGGTACCTCTACTTATTGTTTATAGATAGATATTATCTGTGTGAAGTTGTTAATATTTTTATTAACATAAATATTTGTTGGAGTAGATTTACAGTGATCTGTTGAAAAAAATCTTGTCTGTATCGAAAAATGTTTGTTACCTCAGAACTCCGTCAAATCTTAACCGATTTGAAAAAATATTTTTTTCATTTCAGAGATTATGCCTCCCGTTTGGTCCCATTCAAATTGTATCGAGCTATGACAATTATCTCCGGAGATATGGAGATGAACAATATAAGCAAATTTGCATACTTAGATGACATGATTATAACTAGCCAGAACTTTAACTAGCGCGGCATGTGAAGTCGATTTTTTCGTTTTGTACGATCATAAATTATTCATACGATGTATTCTGTATGGCTGTTGGTGCCGTCGCCTAATTATAAAATGTATTTCCAGTGAAAATCTCGCCCGTAAGTTTAGAAGGTCACAGAAGTCGTTGAATAGAACTATTTCGGCAAATAAAAAGTCACATCAAAATCGCAAACTCAGGGTCACCGACCTTCGTCTCTAAATAGTCAATGCCATATTTTCTAAAATATTTTCAATGACACGGAACACTTCCAGTAGCGTCTGACGCTATAAAATTTAAATTAACGAATGTCTGCTCATAAAACTACCTGATGACGATGATACTAAATCATCTCTTCTATCATTTAAACTAGTTGATACCCGCGACTTCGTTCACGTATACCAAGAGATTTTTCACTGTAAAGCTCAGTCAAATAGTTGTGTGAACAGAGTTATTTAAGTTATGTGTAAAAATCATGCTTTTATTTTCACAATAAATAACCCATGTTCATCCACATTTTATAAAGTATCTCCTTGTTAAATTTCAGTTAGATTGGATCGTCCGTTTAAGCGTGATTAGGTAACAAACAGACATAGTGACAGAGTTACAAATGTTTTTTATATTGGTCTGGATGTAAAGAAAGTCATGTCCGAACGTTGAATATATTAATCATTACATTTGAATAAGTGAAATTTAGATATTGTATGAATATAATCTTTGATTAGATAATATGATCCATTGATTAGTTTGGTAACGTACAGGATTAAACAAATTACGATTATCTTTTTAATGAGGATTCAAACAGTGATAATAAACAGTCTGTAGTGGTAGGACTTCTGCTAGTCCGCCTTGGGCGGTACCACCTTTTTTGCCAATTAATTTTCAGCCGTGAAATAGGAATGTTTTTCGGTTGAAATGGCAAGGTGTCCAGTGAAATTACAGGGCATGTGACACTCAACATCTTTGTCTCAAATTCTTGACTGCCTGAATTTTGCATGCCGCTGTATCTGTAATAGGTAGACGTCATCGCTTACCATCAGGCGAGCGTCGTGCTTGTCCTGTTACCTTTTACCATAAAAAAAAGACTTCTGCTAGTCCAGCTAGTATGGTACCACTACTTTGCCAATTAATTCATCCATGAAATAGGAATGATTTTTAGGGTTCCGTACCCAAAGGGTAAAACGGGACCCTATTACTAAGACTCCACTGTCCGTCTGTCTGTCTGTCTGTCCGTTTGTCACCAGGCTGTATCTCATGAACCGTGATAGTTAGACAGTTGAAATTTTCACAGATGATGTATTTCTGTTGCCGCTATAACAACAAATACTAAGAACAGAATAAAGTTAAAAATAATAGAGGGTCCCCTCCCCATATAAGAAACGTGTTTTTTTCGGCATTTCACGCCATCTATGAACGCTTAGTTAGGTAAACGTCCCATACATGACGTTATATTGAAAAGTGACCGACATTTCAATTCATATATTCATATTCAATACCTTTGTTAGACGTTAGATGGAAATAAATAGTTTATTAATTTTTTTTTGCTGGCGAAAAATGATAGTGGTATTTTTTGCTCGATCTTATAAAATACTGTAGTGTGGTACGGAACCCTACTAGTGCGAGTCCGACTTGCACTTGGCCAGTTTATTTTTTGTTTGAATGGCAAATTGTCCAGTAAAATTACTGAGCATGTGAGGCTTAACATCTTTATGTGTCAAGGTTACAGGCGCAATGCAGTGTTTAGGCAGAATTTTGCATGCCGCCGTAGGTATAGTAATAGGAAGACGTCATCGCCTACCATCAGGCGAGCGTCGTGCTTGTCCTGTTAACTTATTTCTAAAGATATCTTACCTAAATCTTACTGAAACTTAACAAGTAAATAAAAATATTCAACTTTTTGTGAAAGTATAATCACGATATTTACACATACCAAAAATGTTTCGCGCTCGCTTCGCTCGCGCATTTTTGGCCCTCGCTACGTTCGCGCAAACATTTATTTGAACTACTTTGCAGGTAATATTTCAGCATTTTTTGTATTTTAATAGCCACATGCATCAAAACGAGGCATAACTCAGTTCACACAAATGTTGATTGACAGAGGCTTTACCGTGATACAATCCTCGGTGTGAACGAAGTTTTTTTTTACATCGAACTGGGTAGTGCTTGATCACTGTCTTACCTGATGTTAAGTGATGATGCGGTTGATGACGGAGCGCGCTTATCCAGAAGATACCTATTCACTTGCGATTTGAAGACCTTGTATTAGTTGCGAGGGTTTTAGCTATCCTCTAAAAAATATCATAGCTAGAGTCTTCAGACCCATCAATTGTCTTACGCGCCAAGTTTTCGCAATAAAATATAGCAAAGTTTTCATCGACCTTAATAATTTTTTTATGGCCGTCAGAAATTTACGCAGTATTTAAGTTATAAATCTCGATTGGTTCAGCTGTTTTCATTAAAATTATTATATCTTTGATAGCATTCCTTCATCGTCGACAAATGTGTCACGATTAACAACACGTGTTTAAACTCTGCTACTAACACGCTATTCAGTAACTTTGTTATTTTGCACTGTATTTTCATGTCTGTAAGGACAATTGTCGCTTGTATTGGTTGAAATGATAGTAATTATAATAAAGGTTTCCTTCTGATACGTAATCGAGTGCGTTGCATCGAACTCACGTTTGACACAGTTATTGCTCTTTCAAGGTCTGAAAGTCTTGAAATATCGATTTCCGATGTTGTTTTAAGGACTTTCTGACACCTTCAATTATAGTTTCACAAATTAGTACATACCTAATCCGAATCATTCTGGATGTTGATTTCACGAAGTAGTTTTAGTCCCAAGTTTTCATCACAAGATTAATAAAAAATCCAATGAAACTAAAATATAAGATAGAATAAAAAAAACCGGCCAAGTGCGAGTCGGACTCGCACATTTAGGGTTCCGATTGAACATAATTTGCCGGAAAAATAAGTTTATTGTATGGGGAGGATCCCCTTTAATTTTTAATTGAATTTAGTTTTGATTATTTGATGTTATAGCAACTATTATAATACACATAATGAACAAATTTCGAGTCTCTATCTATTACGGTTTCTGAAATCGAGCATAAAACGCCTGAAAAAACACGTATCTTGTTTGGGGACCCCCTTTTATTTTTAACATTACTTATTCTGTTTTTAGGATATATTGGTATACTTAGCGGCCATAATATGTACATACTTCGTGAAAATATAAAGTATCAAAGTCAAAGTCAAAGTCAAAGCATTTATTCAGTATATGGGCAAATTAAAAATTAGCACTTACACACGTCAAATAACATTAAATAGATCATATTCAACAAAAAATATAGATATAACAGAAACATAACGCTTTGAATTTACAAAAAAAAAACAAAGGTATTGAGCCATTCAGCTTTCATCTAGACGTCGAACGTCACACTTAAAACACATGTTTAATTCCCCTTATTAATGTAGGGTTGCCAACCGTACCATTACGTGCACCCGCAACCCAGTGCATGTTTCAGTACTTCAGACAATTTTTATCCAAAAAATTGTGAAATAATGAAACATAATAGATAAATAAAACGCAGACTAATTGCAGTACAAATCATGTTCCGAATGGAACTGATTGTCCGACTATCAGCCGCATAATACCGTCGTAACAGGCAACCCTAGATCTGCAAACAAAAGATGAAAACTGATTGACTGTTGAATCTACTGGTGTTTCGGAAGTACTCCCATCAGAGAAGAAACACCAAGAAACTCTATGGGGCTTGTCACTTATTTTAATTCATTTTTTTTAATTCATATTAAATAAATGTTTAATGTACAATAAGTAATTCTATTATCATACAATTTATATTATATCTTGGAGCTTGGGGCATTCAGGCCAAGCATTTTTGTCATTCATATAGTCATTTATTGTATAGTACGATTTCTTCATTAAATTGGATTTTACAAAGGTTTTAAATCTGCTTATAGACAGTTGATCAATATCTTTAGGAAGTTTATTATAAAATCGTATACAGTTCCCCAGAAAAGAACCACTAACTTTCCACAACCTGAATTGAGGTAGAATTAATCTATTTTTGTGTCTTGTATTGAAATTATGTACATCGGACCTCTTATCATACTCATTCAAATTTTTGCGTACATACATAATATTTTCATATATATATTGACATGCCACTGTGAGAATTTTAATCTCCTTAAATTTTTCACGAAGTGAGTCTCGCGACTTCATGGTATATATAGATCGAATAGCTCTTTTTTGTAAAACAAATATAGATTGGATTTCGGCGGCTTTCCCCCACAATAAAATGCCATAGGACATTATACTATGGAAGTAGCTAAAGTAAACCAATCTAGCAGTGGATTCGTCAGTCAAGTTTCTGATTTTACGTACTGCGTATGCAGCGGAGCTCAATCTACCTGCCAGAGCCGATATTTGAGAACCCCATTGTAGTTTTGAATCCAGGGTGATGCCCAAGAATGTAGCGGATTCAACAAATTCTATCGGTACATCGTTTATTAATATCCTGCTATTAATGACACCCTTTCTTACATTTGGCAGCGAGAATTTAATACATTTAGTTTTTTTGGCGTTCAGTAATAAGTTATTGGTTGTAAACCAATTCAAAACCTGTGCGATTGATTTGTTAACATCGTCAAATCCAGGCGCAATCCTATCTATTTTGAATATTAAGGATGTATCATCCGCGAACAAAACAATGTCACATAAGTTTTGCACGAAAGACGGCAAGTCATTAATATAAACTAGAAATAAAAATGGTCCTAAGATCGATCCCTGCGGAACTCCCATTTTTATGAGGGATCCAGATGACCTGACGCCATTGACCTCAACCATCTGTATTCTATTACTGAGGTAGGATGAGACCAGATCAAGTGCTTTTCCGTTAACGCCGTAGTGTTTTAATTTGCAAATTAGCGTTTTGTGACAGACGCAATCAAACGCTTTAGATAAGTCACAGAAAACGCCGATAGCATCTTGTGCTTTCTCCCAGGCATCAAATATATGTTTAAGATCTACTCCAGCATCAGTAGTAGAACGCCCCTTAGTGAAACCATATTGTTTGTGATTTAAAAGATGATTAATATTAAAATGTGCCAAAAGCTGGTCTAATATAACTTTTTCAAAAACTTTACTGAGCGCCGGTAATATAGAGATTGGTCTATAGTTTGAAGGGTCATTTTTGTTCACTGATTTGTATAGGGGAATTAATTTACTTTTTTTCATTACATCAGGAAAGACACCTTCATCGACGCATCTGTTAAAAATAAACGCTAAGTGAGGGCTAATTGCATTAATAATATAACTAAGTACTTTGGTTGACATACCCCACAGATCCTCGGTTTTCTTTTGATTGAGCATTTTAAAAGTTTTGATAATTGATATTGAAGTTATGTGTCTGAACTCAAACATAGAGTCACATACATTCACACACTTCGATAGTAAAACAAAAGCATCCTTAGGGGAAGAGTTTAAAGGCTGAGTAGTAATAATAGGTACTTGTGAGAAGTACTCAACAAATGTGTTAGCGACATCATTATTATCTATGATTAATTTATTATTAACTTTTAACATAATTTTACCGTCCCTCTGCTTAATTTTTCCAGTTTCTGTATTAATGACTTTCCATGTTGATTTTATTTTGTCATCGGCATGCTTAATTTTTCTACTTAGATGCAGTGATTTTGCTGTCTGACAAACAACTTTAAAAGTTTTTGAATACAATTTTAAGTGATTTATGAATTTAGTATTATGTAAATTAATGGTTTTTTGTGAGTACAAGTTATACAAATTGTTTCTACTTTTATAAATACCAGGAGTTGCCCAGTCATCGAAACGAACCTTCGCACCCTTTCTAACCATTTTAATTTTAAAAATATCATTGAACTCTGCATCTAACATTTGAAATAAAGCACTGCATAGGTCATCAGGATCCTCAGAAAATCTTAGGTTCATTAATTGCTTGTCAATGATATCCACAAACTGTTCAACCCGTTTGGTGGTAATGGGCCTGTAAAAATGTTCTTGGCCTTTGATGGATAATTTACATGAAAAGGTGACACTGGGACAAACCCAGATGGTCCGAGCCAAGTTTATCAAAAATTGCAATTTTTTCGGGTTCACAGTTGCAGAACACATTGTCCAAGCAGGTAGCTGACGAGCTAGTGATTCTTGTTGGCTGATTAAAAAGATGCTTCAGATTGAAGCTTAGAAATAATTTTTTTAATTTGTCGCTGAGCGGAGACTGCTCAATTAAATTAACATTGAAATCGCCACAAACTATTAAAGATTTAGAGGTGTTGAAGACTTTGCTCATTACTTCTTCCATAATTGTTTCAAACATTTTATAATCAGCCGATGGAGGTCTGTATACACAGATGACTATATGTTGCCCCAGCTCTATACAAGATAATTCAACACATCGTTCCACAGACAAAGCTACTATGTCTTTACGCTCTTTAAAGTTACAATTTTCAGTTACATATATTAGTGAGCCACCACGAATTGCCTTTTGTCTAATGAATGTGCTGGCAATTGTATAATTTTTTAATATTGGTAACAAAGTACCTTTCACAAACCAGTGTTCAGTAATACACATTATGTCAACTTTATAATAATTGAGAAATAATTCTAAGTCTAAGGCTTTGCTGGAGAGACCTTGTATATTCTGATGAAAAATGTTGATTGAGTCAGGCCTCCCCATTGTCTTAGACATTAGTTTAAACTAACTAAGTCTACTACGCTACAATTACCCTGCATAGTAACACCACTACGTTGGGGCTCGTCTTTGTGATCTGTTACAATATGTAAAACAGGGTCATAAATATTGTATGCTAATAACTTAGCAATGGTCGACTTATTAGTCTTATTGAGATACAAAGTATTCTTTGTCAATATTACTTTACTAATAAATTTGTTGGTTTCAAAATACAAAAAGTCGCTGAAGCGACACGTCAAATTGTACAGTGCCAAGTTCAATTTATGAGCATGCTCATTATAAGAGCAACTACTTGTTTTAAGATACGGGAATGAACAAACTATTATTTTACTAATGCCTCTGCTGGCAATGTCTGACAAAAGTTTAATTAGAATATTAATATCAGCTTTTTTAACGTTTGTGCTATTACCTAGCTGCAATACAATAGTACAATTTTTGTGATACTGAAAGCTGCATATTTTTTTACATAAATCTGTAATTGATAAATTAGGGCAGCAATTGTTATAAACATTTTGGTTCAATCTATTGTCTAATAAGCTACCCATACCTACTCCCATTTCATCGCTGAACACAATGGTCTCTCTAGCAGGCTCCGGCAGTTGTAAAGGACTGCCTGAGTCCACCTCGGAGGCACCAGTGCACTGTAACGATGACACTACTTCCTGCCTAACCAAGTCAGTCTGTGCACGTAAACTTGCAGTATTAGCTGTACTTGGTGAGCTGCTATCCTCTTGGTAGCATTCACTCTGCACACCACAGATAGGAACCCCAATTAAAACTTTTGAGACGCACATTTCTTGTTTTAATAATTCAGCCTTTTCTTTAAATTCTATTAATTCTTTGTTACTGCGATCTAACATCTCTAGGCAATGCTGTAATTCTTTACTTAAGTCGATGTTTTTCTTACAAGTCTTTAAATTTATTTTTTTGATATGGTTAATTTTTTGTAATTTATGCGTATTTTTCCTAATGATTTTCTTATACTTAATGTACTTTTTAATCTTATTGGAACCCTTCTACCTATATATATTATAGGAACTTATCTACCTATCACGGCTAAGGAGATACAGCCCTGTGAAATGAGGACAGACGGACGGACAACGAAATCTCAGTAATGGGGTTCCTTTGGTACCCTTTGGGTACGGAAACCTAAAAAGATTAATGTTCTTGAGTGGTCGAGTAAAAATGGGATTTAACATATCTACAATTTAGAAATCAAAACAATAATGCAACATTGGGGGCAATAAAGATGGTAGGTTCAGGTTTTTATACCTAGTCATCAATAACCGATACTTTGTGCATGAATACATCTTACATGTTATTTTCCTGAAGCACAATAACTGCACCCACAATCATTTATGTATTAATTAAAGCTATATTCAGTTTTATGTTTAATTATAAAAAGGTAAACTACATTGTACATTCACGCGTTGTCCATAAATGGACATTTTGTTTTGAATTTATTCGAAAGCAATCAGTTCAAGGTAGGTAGGTACATTTTTATTATTTTATTTTAGGTTGGCGTTTGACCACTATCTCGCCTGGGGCCTAATTCAGTATGACCAATGAGATAACGCGTTCCTTAACGCGCCACGTTACGTTATTGAAAAATTGTATTCTGTATGCCACACGATAGGTAAATTATACAAAACGCGCGCGTTACACGTCCTCATATGTCACGATATTTTGATAGCTCAAAACGCGCTCATAACCTTACTCTACCGCGTTTTAATTGTCATAGAGAATACCATAACGCGGAGATAACGTAACACGGCACGGTAAGACTTTAAAATGGTCATACTGAATAAGGCCCCTGGTCGTAAACGATGAACTCGTCAATTCCTAAAATGGCAAATTCCTGAAATGGCAAAACCCTAAAATAATAAGCATAAAGACACAACAAGGTCTCTAAGGAAACTGCTTACCACTTTCCGTAATGGGGTTTCCGCATTAGCCATAATTATATCAAAAGTGCAGAACAGCGCTGCACAATGGAGGTCGACCATAATGGATGAATCTTATTAGAATGAAGCACTTAGCTTTGAATTTATACGGCAGAATGCTGATACATGTCGGAGTACATGGCATTATGTCTATATAGATGTTCTAACCTATAGCTGAAGTTCAAGGTAAACTAGGCTTTGTACCAATAACTGGTATGTATATGAGAATACCTGATGCGCTTTTTTCTGAGGCACAGTTGTTGTTACCTATGACAAATAAGAGTAGATACCGCTCTGATTTCATCTTTGTGTTGCCTTATGTTCTGATAATTCTTTGACCCAGGCCATGGAGAAACGATAAAGTATTACTGATCTGCCTAGATTAAAACATATCTGAGGCATTTTTCGGGGTTTCTTTATTTATGAACTTTATATATGAAAAGAAAAAGTTATGGTTTTATAAATGGCAATCAAATGTCAATATGTGGACATTTGTTTTAATTTAAGTTTGTTTTACGAAAGCTCACAATTCTGAATTGCGGAATTTATTTGCCGCGCGAGTTATTGCCAAAATACAAGTATTTTAGTTTTTTACTAAATTGCTGCTAGGACCTTACGAACAAAACATAACTATCCTGGTAGAGATCGCTAAAGACCGCCCATTGTAATACCGCATAGACATAATTTTTTATTTTTGTAATAGATATGTACCTATTTGGTTTTCAATAAAGAGTTTTTGTATTGTATTGTTTCCTTTGGCCATAATTGTTTGAAAGAAGCATTCACACAAATTGAGTGCCTATTATTTGAAAAGCTGGTCGGTGAGAGGTTGGTCTTCAAAAGTCGTTACTAAAGTGACGTTTCTCTTGTCTCGCAGGTACACCCCGAGAACTCAGAGTGGACTTGCTTCGAACAGAGCGCATTGCTCGACGTCCACAATTTCTTCGGACTCGAAAACACAGTTGAGAAAATCGCTATGAAGCAATATGCGGCTAATATTGCTAAAGGTAAGTGTTACTTCGACTTATTCATTTTGAACTGACTTAGCTCTTACATGGAATATTATTATGGGGATCCATTATTATGATTTAATAGTAACTTATCCGTAGCATGTGGAAAGAAGTAGTCTCTGCCTACCCCAATGGGAAAAAGGCGAGATTGAGTGTATGGTACTAGTAACTGCATAAATTGCTAGCCCAAGATTGCTCTTGGCGCTCATTATTCCGCTATGACCAGGTTTAGAGCAGGCGATTGTTGTTGTTTAACTTCCTAGGGATGTACGAAACGAGTTACAACAAATACTCATTCGATACTTTTCTATCGATTAAATCGCGCTTGATTAGCCAATCAAATAATAGCATAATTGTAAACCTTATTATCGCTATATACTTAATGCCAGTCATAAAATGTTTCTCTGAGACAAATAGAGAATATGAGATTGGCAGGAAACTTCTTACCATCATTGAAGTGGACAGATATTCAGTCATAACGTCGCGCATCGATGATATCGAATAATACAATCTCTTTTTCATCCCAGCTATTCGAAAAGCGATGATCCTCGATAAGAGCGCGCAAAAAAGGTCTTTTCCGCCCTAGGGCGGTAAAGTAATTTATTACTTTTTGGCTTATGACTGTTCTTTTATAGTGCCCTGTCTAAGGAGGTTCAATAATAATATTGTACAGGAAATGTTACTGTCCTATTAAATAGAGAGCGCGCGGCGCTTATAAAGTTAAAAAAATGCCGCAAAGTCATATAGACGGGGAAACAAATTAAAAAAAAAATTAAACGTGCAAAGTGACAGAATACACGTATCTTGTGGTGGCCAATAAGAAGAAAAAAAAGCGCTAGAATTATTGGCATTTTTAGTCACATACTGTCATGATAACACATTTAACCATGGAGTAGGAAATACATATAGACATGGAGGTGCCGCGATACATTTGCTTGTATGGATATTACTTAAAAAAAAGTGCCTAGAAGTCATAACCTAACTGGAACCTAAAATTACTGCCATTGATTGTCCATTGGCCCATTGATGACCTTGATTGAAACAATCCTAGCAATGGACCAATGGACAATTAAAGACATACGTTTTAGGTTTAGATATGCACTTTTTTTTGTAGGTATTTCATGTCCTTATGTATAATATGTCAATGAGTTAAAGGTAAAATTTTTATCGGGTGAAAACTACAAAAGGTGCGAAGTTTTTATCGGAAACTGTATGTATTTGTTGGTTTATTACGTTTGTTTATGTTAGTCAGCGTCTTTTACAATATTATGCTCTTGAATTGCTATTTTATAGAGCCTTTTATCTATTCCCTTTTCTTATAGAGGGGGATGAAAAGCAGAGTGTAAAACTCGGGTGCAATATTATTTTTTTCTCGGCCGACGTTCTTTAATCATAGAATAATCACTTCATAGAATAAAGCTATCTGAGATGTAACAACTTATATTCCTAAACGACAATATATAAACGACAATAAACTATAAAGGTGCCTAGATAATAAAGTTATAATCAATGAAAGTATACCTAACTGGAACGGGCTTCTCCTGTCTTTATTGACGAAAAATACTCCTGGCAATTGGCCAATTCCATGTAAAGATAGACTATATTATATGCCACTATAAAGTAACTTCTTAAAATTTGACAAAGTCCTAAGCATACCAAGTGTTTTGTCATTACAAAACACTTGGTATGTAGCTACGGTGCGATTGGTTACTCAGAATTCTTCCACCTAACATTTCTAAACTATCCATTGACACCTTCAAAAATAATATGATAACTAAACAGCAAAATGGTTCTCCTAGGCAAGGAACTGATCGAGGCGTTCATGAGCGAGGTGCGAGCAGACAAGGTCAGCCAGCTCGAGCCCTGGTTAGAAAAGAACCCCTCGCAAAACCGCATCCTCAGGAAGATTGTCTCCAGAGGGACGGAACCTCTCTCACCGCAGGCTATCGCTGAATCAAGACCTCACACACAGCCAGGTATGTATAACTCTGTAGTGTTCAATGTATATGTGAAACTTTTATTACATCGCCTCAAATTGTTTCGTCCATCTACCGCATGTCGCATTACAGCCGCCGGTGCTGATTGGTGGATATAATGTATGATCATTTAGGTACATTTAGGTTTAGCTGTGATTGGCGGACGCTTCCGCAGCCATATTTGTATACATGCTAATTTGTCATGTCAACTGCTGTCATAGTAGCTAGCTACATAAACAAAAAGTTTCACTTGCATCGTGGTTTCATAAAACCACACCACACTTTTTTTTATTTTACGTTCATACTGATATTGGAATGTCTTATTTATATATATTTCCTGATATTGGATTGTTTTAGTAATTGTAATTTACTAACGTTCATAAGTGTACATTGTACTCAAATGAAACAATAAAGAAATCGAAATTGAAACTTCATCCCGGCACCGATCTTAACGTGTGATCTTTATATGCGCCGAAAGCAATTTCAGGTCTGCTTAGTCGTGAACCTAAATTAAAATAAAATGAAAATTATATGCATTTTTACAACACTGTCATGATCTTTTTGGCATGAAGAAAATATATATTAGATGCAAGGAATCAGTTTTTATCGTTGCTGCCAAGAATTCATAATTTTTCCATGTGTTTTGTCAAGTGGTTTCCAGAAACGTCTTGAACGTTATCGATACATCTTACATTTAGAGTCACGTATGATGCATCTCTATATTTTCACACAGTAGATGCAACATTGTATATATTGTATACTTTTAATCGAGTAATTCTACTATAAATATATAAATAATCTGAATCTCGGAAACGGCTCCAACGATTTTCATGAAATTTAGTATGCAGGGAGTTTCGGTGGCGATAAATCGATCTAGCTATGTTTCATTTTTAGAAAACGTGTTTTCAGGCAATGAAAAGCTGCTACAATATAATTTAATATAACATTATATTATTATAATTAAATATAAATTTTAGGCCGCGTGGTCCTGGCCTTATAATAGGATCACCCCTTCTCATCCCGCGGGTAAGGGAATCGAGGGACCCTGAATAGGAACAAGCGTGAAGGCGCACCCAGCGCGTTCCTTGTCAATCAACCAGTTTATAGATTGATAAACTCCACTTTTAAACATTGGTGGGAGAATTTCTTTTGAAGTTCGACTGGCTACGACCACCCTCTTGTGAATGTGTGTTGTATAGCGGAGGCATTTTATGCCAACGTGTTCCAACACTTGCCCAAGAGTCCCAGACTCCCTTCCCACCCTCCTACTGTAATGTTGTGCTATACCGATTAAATCTTTAGGACCGCGTGTAATGCTGTTAATGCTATTAATGTAGACTCCTGCCTGCAGTGGTGAAATGTTGGCGCGGCGTCCAGGGAGACCCGGTGAAACGGCTGTCCGCTGGCCGCCCGCGGGTCAGTAGGGGACCCGAACCTAGGGATTACTTGTAATCTCCGCCCTGGGACTCCTGGAAACCCGCGCATAATCCTGTAAAGTGACTGTTGTGCCGGAGTAGGAGACCGGAGTGGATCCCGGCAGTCACTTTCTCAGGGGGGACCGGGGGCCCTTCCGTCCCCCGCGCCAGCAAATCACACAATTGCGGACATGATCTGCAAATCATAGCACACTTTCCTCTTAAATGCCCTTTTGTTTATTCATTGAATGTACGACATATTCGCAACAAACCAAAACCTAAAATTAATGGCTGTTAAAAAAAGGAGTAAAGTTAAATCAGCGGCACCAAATTCCACTATTGATGTGAATTTCTGCAACATTCGTGGTTTGCATTCTAATATTAACGCTGTCCACCATCACCTAGAGACAGCTAAACCTGCCTTACTCTTTTTAACGGAGACTCAAATGTCCTGTCCTTCAGACATATCATATCTTCATTATCCGGGCTACAAGCTTGAGCACGCATTTCTACGTCGTGCCGGTGTTTGTCTGTTCGTTCGGGAGGATATTTGCTGTAGACGTCTTAACGGTCTCGAAGTTGCTGATCTGTCAAACTTATGGGTACGGATAGACTATGGAGGTCAGACTCGGATCTATTCGTGCTTGTACAGGTCCCATAGCGGTGATGTGGAAACAACGCGCCTTTTTGAGCACATCTCCAACGGGATGGATTGTGTTCTTGAACAGTATCCCACCGCAGAAGTGGAAATCCTCGGAGATTTTAACGGACACCATGCTGAATGGCTTGGCTCTCAATCTACCGATCATGCGGGAAGAGCTGCTCATGAGCTTGCTTTGACCTACGGTCTCTCTCAAATGGTAACCGGTCCAACAAGAGTACCAGATATAGAGAGTCATGTACCATCTTTGCTGGATCTCATGCTGACCCCGCACCCACATCGGTACCAGGTTGAGATTGATGCACCACTTGGTTCATCCGATCACTGCTTGGTCCGGTTTTCTGTGCCATTGTTACGACCCGAACCATATTTTCCTCCTGGAAAACGTCGGGTCTGGCATTATCGGTTAGCTGATTGGGATGGCCTTCGTGATTTTTTTGCGTCATATCCTTGGGCGGAGCTCTGTTTTACGTCGGAAAATCTTTGCACCTGCGCTGACTCGTTCACTGATGTCGTGTTGCAGGGGATGGAGTGTTTCATTCCAAACTCTGAGATACGCATCGGTAGCAAAAGTCATCCATGGTTTAATAAATCTTGTTCTGAGGCATCTAATCTTAAATCAGCTGCCTTCAGAGCTTGGGTTAATGCGCGAAACTGTAAGGATCCAAAAACAGCCGACTATAAAAAAACACTTAACGCTGCCTCAAGGACCGCAAAGAAAGCGATTGCCAAAGCAAAATTTGACCATATAGGCCGTATTGGGGACCGGTTGGCGCAACATCCGACCGGAAGCCGGGCATTTTGGTCACTGGCAAAAGCTGCCGATGGCAATTTCTGTCAGTCTACACTGCCATCTCTACGAAAGCCGGACAACTCTTTAGCCCAGAGTGCAAAAGAGAAAGCCGATCTCTTAGGTACTATCTTCGCCTCAAACTCAACTCTTGACGATGGAGACGCAATTCCTCCTGTGTTGCCTTGTTGCTCAAGCTCGATGCCAGAAGTGCGCATTTCTCAAAAGGCAGTACGCAGAGAATTGTGGTCTCTTGATGTTCATAAGTCGAGTGGGCCAGATGGTATCCCGGCTATCGTGCTGAAAGTATGTGCTCCGGAGTTAACGCCAGTTTTAACACGTTTGTTCTCGCTTTCCTACAGCGCTGGTACAGTACCCTCTTCCTGGAAAGTTACCAATGTCCACCCTATACTCAAAAAGGGTGACCGCACCGATCCGTCAAATTATAGGCCAATAGCGATCACCTCTCTGCTTTCCAAAGTGATGGAGCGAGTTATTAATACTCAGCTTCTTAGATACCTAGAAGATCAACAGCTGATCAGCGACCGCCAGTATGGCTTTCGTCATAGACGATCAGCTGGTGATCTTTTAGTTTATCTAACACACCGCTGGGCAGAGGCAATTGAAAGTAGAGGGGATGCCCTTGCTGTGAGCCTTAATACAGCCAAAGCATTTGATCGGGTTTGGCATAAGACACTCCTGGAAAAACTACCATTATACGGTGTATCAGAGGGGCTATGCAAATGGATTGAAGATTTTCTGCATAGTCGAAAAATAAGAGCTGTTGTTAATGGTGCTTATTCCGAGACCATGTCGATTAATGCTGGAGTTCCACAAGGCTCTGTGCTATCTCCTACGCTGTTCATCCTGCATATTAATGATTTATTGCAAATAAGCAATATTCATTGCTATGCGGATGATAGCACGGGAGATGCAAGATATACAGGCCGTGCAAATGTCCCTTTAGCAGAGGTCCTGGAAAGCAGAAACTTACTTGTGTCTGAAGTGGAACGATCGCTGATACAGGTTTCAGATTGGGGTACACGAAATCTTGTACAGTTCAACCCAACAAAAACACAAACATGCGTGTTTATGGCAAAGAAAACTCCGTTTTTAGTTGTTCCTCAATTTCAGAACATTCCCCTAACCTTATCGGGAAGTATAGGAATCTTAGGTGTGGACATTTCCAGCGAAGTCCAGTTTCGGAGTCATTTGGAATGCAAAGCAAGTATATAAGTACTGCTAAAAAGCTTGGTGTCCTCAACAAAGCCAAGCGGTACTTCACGCCAAGCCAACGGCTTCTACTCTATAAAGCCCAAATTCGGCCGCATATGGAGTACCGCTCTCATCTCTGGAGTGAGGCTCCAAAGTACCAGCTGCAACCATTTGACTCCCTACAGCGAAGAGCCGTTAGACTTGTTGACAGTCCTGTACTTACTGACAAGTTAGAGCCACTAGCGTTACGCCGAGATATTGGCTCACTTAGCCTCTTCTACCAATATTATAACGGGGAATGTTCTGATGAAATCTTTAACCTCATCCCGCCATCTCGCTTTTATCATCGTTCTTCTCGACACCGCGAGAGAGCTTATCCACATATTGTTGACACGTGGACATCGCATACGGTACGTTTGATGCGGTCGTTTCTTCCGCGGACTTGCAAAATGTGGAACGATCTCCCACCAGAGGTTTTTCCGCTACGGTGCAACATGCAGCGATTTAAGAGAGGGGTAAAAAGAGTCCTCTATGCAAAAGGTAGGCAAAGGCCGTGCAATACTACTTGTGTTGCAGGTGTTTATAGGCGGCGGTGACCACTTTCGATCAGGTGGGCCGCTTGCTTGTTTGATAGTCAACTTTGACATAAAAAAAAAAAAAAATTAGAATATAAAGGTAAATTTCGACATCATCTACAAGGCTATAATAGCTCGGTTGAAAAACGGGTGGTCCCGAAATCAGAAGACCACGGTTCGAGTCCATATGAGACGATGGTTTTTCACCTTTTTTTCGAGTTCCTTCCTTTTGTGAGAAAAACTATTACTGGGATTTCCCAAAAACGCGATTTACCACAAAAAAGGTCATCCAGGTACTGTATTGTTATCATTCAAACTCTTTGAGTACCACGGCTAATCAACTTTTATAACCAATAACTTTTTCGAACTGCTATTGAAACTCTCAAGATCAACTGAAACAAGATTTCGAAGCTTACAATATTAACTTAGTAAGTTGTACGAAATGTTGGTCTCAGTGATGCGGCCGGTGTTTTCAACCTACTTGCAAAAAGGAGGAGGTTCTCAATTCGTCTGTATGTTGTTTTTATTTTTTTAGGGTTCCGTACCCAAAGGGTAAAACGGGACCCTATTACTAAGACTCCGCTGTCCGTCTGTCTGTCTGTCTGTCTGTCTGTCCGTCCGTCTGTCACCAGGCTATAGCTAATTAATCGTGACAGTTAGACAGTTGAAATTTTCACAGATGGTGTATTTCTGTTGCCGCTAGAACAACAAATACTAAAAACAAAATAAAATTAAAAATTAAAGGGGAATACAAAAAACGTGTTTTTAAACGCCATCTATCTAATTAGTTTCGGCAAAATGACATAGAAGGCGTTAGTAAACGAGCCCAGTCTTTCTAGATCGCGACCAAACCCAATACTCTGGGTAATATCAATTAATCAAATATATGAGGTTGAAACTCTGTTATGTTTCGTATTGTACGGAACCCTCCCTAAGTGTGCGATAAGAGACGCGATGCTAACTCGCACTTGGCCAGTTTAATTTTTTTGTATGTATGTTACGCGTTTACTCCGTCAATTGTGAACCGATTCAAATATCATTTTTTAATCAGTTACAATTCAAGTTCAATTGTAATTTCATCGCGATCTGATAAGTATCTCCAGAGATATGACGATAAACGTCTCAAACTTGCTACTGCAACTGACTCGCGGGGCATGGAAGTAGGTTGTTTTAGTTATGTGCACTGTCGACGAATTTTAACACACTTTATTGGATTTAAGACTTTTATACAACCCTTGTTTTGGCCGGCTTCCAGTTTATTTAACTACAATGATCTTGACTTTCGTGCTTCGAGCCTTTCACGTACTGACTTCGACCTTATCACGTGAGTAGTAACTTATCACAGTTAATTTGTTAAATGTTAATCTAAAGCATACTGAATTATTGGCCAACGTTGAGAATGCATTTTTCAATCGACCGTTTGTCCGCTACGCCATAAAAATGGCCTTCATCTAGCTTCTAAATACAATTCCAAAATTTATGATGGTTAAAAATTCTAAAAGAACCGACTTGAAATGCCGCGCTATTAATTTTCAGTACCAAGTTTGAGGTATTTATCTCCATATCTCTGGAGATACTGAACATATCTCTATTAAATTTTAATATCACCTGTAAACTATCCTTACAAACAAAAAATAATTTTCCAAATCGGTTCAGGCGTCTTCGAGTAATCGGTTAACATACATGAATAAAACTGGCCAAGTGCGAGTCAGCATCGCGTCTCTTATCGCACACTTAGGGAGGGTTCCGTACAATACGAAACATAACAGAGTTTCAACCTCATATATTTGATTAATTGACATTACCAAGAATATTTGGTTTGGTCGCGATCTAGAAAGACGGGGCTCGTTTACTAGCGCCATCTATGCATTTTGCAGAAACTAATTAGATAGATGGCGTTTAAAAACACGTTCTTGTATGGGGACCCCCTTTAATTTTTAACTTTATTTTGTTTTTAGTATTTGTTGTTCTAGCGGCAACAGAAATACACCATCTGTGAAAATTTCAACTGTCTAACTATCACGGTTAATGAGCTATAGCCTGGTGACAGACGGACAAACAGACAGACAGACGGACAGCGGAGTCTTAGTAATAGGGTCCCGTTTCACCCTTTGGGTACGGAACCCTAAAAAATAATTCGCCGACGAATTGCGAACATCCTGCTTTTTGTGAAGTCGCTTAACAATGATTTATTGACGCAAATATTTTATTAAATCCATAGGTTTCCAAACTCGACAAGCTTTCAGGACCCTGAAAGCCTAAAGACCTGCGCTGACCTTGTTCAGCTAACCAGAACACTGAATTTAGCTCCTGCCTCGCTGTTCTATCATTATTTGAGGATCATTATTTATATTATAAAAGCTGCATTTCGCGGCTTTGCCCGCGTTTAATCCTGATTATAAGCCTTCCCCTTAAATCACTCTATCTATTGCTGAAAACTGCATTAAAATCCGTTGCGTAGTTAAAAAGATCAGAAGCGTACAGAGAGCGGGAGCTACTTTTTAGGGTTCCGTATCCAAAGGGTAAAACGGGACCCTATTACTAAGACTCCGCTGTCCGTCCGTCTGTCTGTCTGTCTGTCTGTCTGTATGTCTGTCTGTCTGTCTGTCTGTCTGTCTGTCTGTCTGTCCGTCTGTCCGTCTGTCACCAGGCTATAGCTCATTAACCGTGATAGTTAGATAGTTGAAATTTTCACAGATGGTGTATTTCTGTTGCCGCTAGAACAACAAATACTAAAAACAAAATAAAGTTAAAAATTAAAGGGGTCCCCATACAAAAAACGTGTTTTTAAACGCCATCTATCTAATTAGTTGCGGCGAAATGAAATAGATGGCGCTAGTAAACGAGCCCCGTCTTTCTAGATCGCGACCAAACCAAATATTCTTGGTAATATCAATTAATCAAATATATGAGGTTGAAACTCTGTTATGTTTCGTATTGTACGGAACCCTCCCTAAGTGTGCGATAAGAGACGCGATGCTGACTCGCACTTGGCCAGTTTTATTTTAAACTGTTTAAAGAAGATACAATGATTAAGGCACAATTTCTCCATTTCAATAGTTCTCTGAAGAGCTTCTTTTGTTCACTCTTGTCGTCGTACCTAAACATTGATGAATTGTTAGATTATTCAATCGTGAGTTTAGATCAACTATTTACTAAATTAACTGAGCCCGCGTCTTGATATTTGTAGATTGGGTATCTGTAGATACGAAAGCTAATTTATCTCATCTCGGTCCGACCCATCTCACAATCTGAATTCAATCTCAGCCACGTTGGTAATATCATTTGCTCGTGACGGAGTTTTCGTGAGTTTGTGAAATTATTATACAAATACTCGTACGAACTCTGAAACTATAGTTCTGTTTAATATAATAATATTTGTGTCTAATTTTTAGGCATTATAGGCTTACTTGATATGTGATATGCCGCAATCAAAAGGCGGCAATAGCCCGATGGATAAGGTGTCGGACTGGCGATCGAGAGGTCGTGAGTTGGATCCCCACCCCACCCATTGCACTATTGACGTGAAACCACTCCAGACACAAGCATATTTAGCTTATGAGGGGTTAACAAGAATACTAGTAATGTGCAACACATATTGCGAGTAATCTTAAAAAAAAAAACTTTGAATGTTGGAGCTCAGTTTTTCATGAATATCGTGCCATCAGGACTGCAGCATAAAAGTTTCTATGACCATTTGTGACTTCGTACTTGTGCGAAACATGCTATTCTGCAGTTGCAGTAATAAAAAACAAGTACAGGTTAAAAATAGACCTAGAGAAAGAAATGAGAGTGGCAATTTACAAGTACGTTACAGTACAAATAAGTTTGGGTAGCCCTGCGCTAGCCTATAACATAACTTGTATATAAAAAAAACATTCGCTCTATTTCTAATTTATGTTTTTGATGAGATTATCTCCACGAATGTGTTATGAGGATACATGTACTACCTACGTCTGATTATAAATAAACCATTTGAACATTATTTATAAAGTCCAGTAAATTAAAATCAAACTGATTAGCAACCAGATATCCGCAAAAACAAACAACATAGTATGATAGAACGTCCGGTTTCAGACTTAGTAGGTATAAGTCAAAGCATGACATTGATTTTTTTTTTTTTTTTAAGTTTTTTTGTAAGTGCTTAAGCTGAGCAAAGAGGATCTATAATGCGCTAAGATATAGCTTTATTCAGCTGAGCACCGCCAAACGCTTGAGAATTAAATAAATATTATTTACCTTGCTCAGATACATTATTTCTACGAAAGTAACATTATACACTTTTATAACTAGTTTCAGTTAATCCTAAAATTTTCTAGTAAATGCAATAAGCTGTAAGATCATCCATTCCGAAACTTGTCTTTTTAGGGTTCCGTACCCAAAGGGTAAAACGGGACCCTATTACTAAGACTGCGCTGTCCGTCTGTCTGTCTGTTTGTCTGTCTGTCTGTCTGTCTGTCCGTCTGTCACCAGGCTGTATCTCATGAACCGTGATAGTTAGACAGTTGAAATGTTTACAGATGATGTATTTCTATTGCCGCTATAACAACAAATACTAAAAATAGGATAATAATAGGGGGCCTCCATACAAAAAACATGTTTTTTCGGCATTTCAAGATAACGTCCATAGATGGCGTTATATTGAAATGCCGATCCCTAACTCCTTTGTTAGACGGTAGGTAGCGTTATAAAAAATAAAATGTTTGTTAATTATAATATTTATAATAATATTTTGCCACCAAAAAATGATAGTGGGCATTTTTTGCTCGATCTTATAAAATACTGTAGTGTGGTACGGAACCCTACGAGTGCGAGTCCGACTTGCACTTGGCCAGATTATTTATTCACTTGTGTTAAATTATTAAAGTTAATGTTTTGTATAGTACCTATGGTATGAATGATAGATGGACCCATGTGATTTTTAACTTCAAAAAGGGAGGTTCTCAATTCGTCGGATAATTTTATTTGTAATGTATTTTGATTCGCCGATGACTTAAAGACGCCTGGAGCGATTTTGAAAATTCTTATTGTATACTGCCCAGGTTTTCCCATTTAAATTTTATCGTAATCTGATGAGTATCTCCAGGGATATGGAGATAAACACCTCAATCTTGGTACTGAAAATGACTAGCGTGGCATTTGAAATCTGTTCTTTAAGTTGTTTAAACGATCTTAAATTATTATCTTTACTTATATATACAGCTTAAACTTCTTAGCTTCGATTACACTGCATATGTAATGGTAGCTGGCATATTTCAACACACACACACATCTCCAACATCTGCGTGAAACGACCTCTTTGCGGTTCACAGAACCCTTTTACCCAAATCGCAACCCATCGAGACGTCATATAAACCTAACCGAATGTGGACTTATTGCTATAAATAATTCCGTACCGGTGACCAAAAGTCTGCGACGGGATGTAAACGGCCTCCCGAATAGCAAGGAGCCAAGGAACCATAAATAATAAGGAGTTATCAGAGCTGGTGTGGAGTTTAGCACTCGATGAATATTTATATCTCGCCTGTGGAGTCAGGATTACGTAACGATTATATGTTTGTTTGGGAATGTAATCCCTGAACAAACCTGTGTGCTTTTATTTAATAGAGCTGTGAAAGTAACGAATAAATGTATACCCGTATGTATTCGTTACTATGAAACATCGGACTCGTTACTTTCGTATCGTTACTCGTTACTTTCGTTACAATCGGCTGTCATGTATGATTGTATGTGTCAGTATCATTCTGGCACGTTACTAATAGGTTCGTTAAATGTACTTGTATATTTAGTTATGGGTTATAGTACGAAAATAAATGTGTAGGTATGTTGTTTATGTTAAATTAAAATAAAAATGTGTTTTACTAACTAAACTTATCTCTGTCGTGGAGATAGAGAATAAAAATTACAGACGCAGTGTTACCGTATGTTTTCACTGCACAGAAAACATGTTGCAAAACAAATGCCGCTCTGTCATTCATAGGCTGTTAGACAGAGACGGAGATCGTACGTAGGTATGTCGTACATTTGTCTCGTCTCGTTCCGAATACCGACACATGCGAATGATGCGAGTAACGAAACATATTTGAGAGTACCGATTCGGTACTTCGAGTCAGGCAGTGTATTCGTTACTTAGTAACGAATACATACGGATTGACACAGCTTTATTATTTAAGCTGAATGCAAAGCTGTTTATCAAAAACTAGATGCGACTTGCGGCTTCGGCCACGTTAAAAAGGTATCTTAGAAATAAACATCACCATCTTTCTACCCTTATCCCACTTTAAGTGGGGTCGGTGCAACATGTCATTTTCTTGCATATGGGTATATCCGCAGTCATTTCCGCGTCCACTCCTTTTACATACATATCTTATAAATAATAATACATCAATAAAAAAAAGTATCTCAATAAATAATAACACAAGTATCGACACAGCTTTATTATTTAAGCTGAATGCAAAGCTGTTTATCAAAAACTAGATGCGACTTGCGGCTTCGGCCACGTTAAAAAGGTATCTTAGAAATAAACATCACCATCTTTCTACCCTTATCCCACTTTAAGTGGGGTCGGTGCAACATGTCATTTTCTTGCATATGGGTCTATCCGCAGTCATTTCCGCGTCCACTCCTTTTACATACATATCTTATAAATAATAATACATCAATAAAAAAAAGTATCTCAATAAATAATAACACAAGTATCTTACGTTCACCAGTTTGATTAATCCTATACAACATTGCAACCAAATAGGTAGCCGTTATAAATACACTAACTTTTCTATAATTTTACAATATTGAGTGGGGGCGATGAATAGAAAAATACTGGAAATATTATAGAAAAACTGAGGTACATTATGCTAAACTAGTTATAAATCTTCGAAGTGTCAGTTTAGCCACCCCAAAAAAAGTGTCTACTTTCCCACCGTCTTACGAGTTTTCGATCCAGTCACGTGTCCTGACGCGTGTTTAACATTTTTTACCCATCCCAGAAAGTTCACAACGCCGCTAAAGAAGTTTTCACTTTAACAAGTACTATATTATTATATTATTTATTTCGATTTCTAGAACGTCTGCAAAACTTGGAATTGAATCAATACTTTTCATCTAATAAAGATCCAATATTCCTTAAAACTCAGATAAAAGTTAGTCTCATAGCAGAATATCCCTTTTACAATATTTCGCAAAGGGACCGGACAAAACTTATACAAAATGTCGAGGCTGTCCGAACGGCAAACTTTTTATTAGAAGTGATAAATCACCAATTTTCATAGGACATCTCTCTGCTGCTAACGCGAACACAGCTATATTTGAAATTGTGCCTTTTGTCACAAATCTTATGTTTTTCAACCAACTTCCAAAAAGAAGGAGGTTTTCAATTCGTCTGTAGGTTTTCTTAATTTTTTTTTGTATGTTACGCGATTACTCCGTCAATTGTGAACCGATTCGAATGATTCTTCGGTAGGGTACGTTTCCGAGGTAGTCCCATTGTATTTTCATCGAGATCTGATAAGTATCTCCAGAGATATGACGATAAACGTCTCAAACTTGCTACTAAAACCGACTTGCAGGGCATGGAAGTTGATTGTTTTAGTTTTTAAACTATCTGCATTATTTTTATTATTATGTTAATGCAGTATTAGAAGTAAATATAAATATATTTTAAATTCTTAATTTTATATATTGCTATTTCAGTCTTTTAGCGATCCTCAAAAGCCTTTATCCGCCAAATGAGCAACAACTTTTATAAGTAATTCGTTTTATAGGTCCCATTCTAGGTCTAGCGTGCTTACCATCTTCAACCGTATCATCACTTACCAACAGGTGAGATAGTGGTCAAACGCTAGCCTATAAGATGTAAAAAAATATCGAAAAACTTTATATATGTTTATCATCATCAAAGCCCAGCTGGTAAAAAAAAAAAAAAAGGCGCTAAGCGTTAGAAAGTAAACTCACAGACAGACTCATTGAATATTGATCTCTATTATTTATTCCAAAGCGCTTTTTGTAGTACATACATTAATCGCTTCTTGAACCCTTTTGTAGAATGCTATTACCCTACATAGAGCTCTCGAAACCGCCCAACGCTGGTTTTTTTACGAGGCCCTTTATGCCCTTACTATTCATACAGCTCGTTTAGTTCCCTCCACGATTGTGAAACAATTGGTTTTCAACGCTTTTTCATGGGAAAAAAAAAAATTCGAATCGGGTCACAATTGGCAGGGTGTAATCGCGTAAAAAATGTACATAATAAAAACGAAAAAAGCTTACAGAAGAATTGAAAGCCTCCTCCTTGTCAGAAGTTGGTTGAAAATGTCCAACGGGCCCGCATATTCGTTATTAAGTTGATAATTTTTTTTATGTCATATAGGCTAGCGTTTGAACACTACCTCACATGTTGGTAAGTGATGATGCGGTCGAGGATGGTAGCAGTACGCTAAGCCTAGAATGGGAACTCGCTCTCAAGGATAGCTGCCGAAACACATTAGATGTTTGGCGACAGATTAGGACGTCGATGACGGCGAGCATTGAACTCGGTACCTTTGGCGTCAAAGCCGACCATTCTCCCACAACACCATCATCGTATTAGAATCAGATAGAATCAGATTTTTAATATAAATGTAATGTTGTCCTGACAGTACCGCTATTGGACACGGCTAGCGACGAGATGTTACCACAAACACAAAGAAAAGATATGGCTGGTTCGTACATTTTAATAACAAGGATTTATATCATTTTGAATGTATCATTTGTATATTACTGACATTTTTGTATAGAAGTTTAGATATCATTCTGTAGCCGGCTTTTCACTATGGGATATAATATATATTATATCCTGAGATATAATACTTTATCGCTCTTCATGAATTTTATACGAGACCGCTTACACTGTGCTATAATATATATTACATTCCAAACTATACATATTTTTTTAACCGACTGAGCGATGTTTGATGATGTATATTTTACCTCACGTCCCCGGACACCGCACCACCCTCTGCCTCGCCCTTAGTTTGAATAGATAAACCATAGATAACTGTATATCTTAACAGTGTGAACAGCAATCACGGGATGTAATGTATAGCTCAAGAGTGTGAAAAGCAATCGCGGGATGTAATGTATAGCTCAAGATGTAATATATATTATATCTTAAAGTCAAAAGCCGGCTTAAATCTTCCTTAGCAAATTCTAGTCTGTTTTGCTGGTAGAAAAAAACTTCTATTGTGGGCCATTTATATTTTAATCGATTCGCTGCTTTGCACATGTCGTCGCTCCATTTAGTCGAATAGTATATTGTTAATGCAGGGTATTTAACCACATGTAGAAAAACGTATTACCTCACTGCTTACTGAATGAAGTATTTTGATCATCATCATACGAACCATTTTCTGTAGGAAATGTACAAAATATTATTGAAGTTATACTTCTTTTGGCGCGATAGAGAAAAAAAGAGAAAAAATAAATGAGAAATAGAGCGAATGTTTTTGAAGTTATACTTCTTTTGGCGCGATAGAGAAAAATAATGAGAGTGAATTTTTACGATGCGCGCGCACACCGACACCTAAATTTAACATCGTGAAGTTAGTTCTAGGTGGCATGACTATGTTCAAGTTGTATATGTCATATTTAACGTCATATTTTTACGTTAATAAAACCTTTTTTATTTAAATAAAATCATTTTGATTAATTTTAATATTTATCGTTAATCACTACTGCATTTTAGTTATTTTTTTTCCATACGCCACAGAAGTATAACTTCTAACGCGTGTACATAAGTACACACACTCTTTTTTTTTATTTATGCATTTCAAAAGGTATGCTACTAATATAAAACTAAAGGTGAAAGTTTGTGAGTGTGTATGTTTTCACGCTAAAACTATTTACTGAACCGATTGCGCTGAGATTTGGTACCTATGTATATAGCCTAGATCCTGCTATAACGCATAGGGAAATGTTTATCCCAATATTACTACGGGAACGATGCCTACGCGGGTAAACACAGGGGGTATAGCTAGTTGTAAATAAACCTTTTTTGATTTTCGAAATGAAATGAAATGAAATGATAATGAAATGAAATGAAATGAAATGAAATGATTTATTTGCTTGTGGGTCTAGGTAGTACATACAGTGGTGTAAAAATTATCCAATAATATCGCTAGATCCGCTAATAAGTCTACAAGCATTACTTATACTATAGAAAAGAGAATAATACTAATACTAATTTTTTTTATTCAATTTGTTGGTAGTATAAATAAACGCACATATACAGGTCAAAATAATAAAATAAATCATAATCAATTATCAAGTAAACATAGTCAAAGCATAATTAACGCTTTGAATAAAAAAAAACAAAAGAAATGAGCCATTCAGCTGTCATCCAATAGTTGACGCCAGATAGGCTTTTAAAAAAATATTAATCTAATTAACATTTTAATATCATTGCAATTAAAATAAGCCATTTTGTTCCCATGGATTTGTGAACATCGCGGCATCGTACTACTGAAATATGTCTAACGTGCTACGCCGTAGCACCAATGTTCAATTTCACAAATCAACATCTCCCTAGATAAAATACAACTTCTGTTAGCTTTCACCCTAAACGTAACTTAAAAATGTATGGCAATGACATTTCTTTTTGTTTGAATTGTAATTTTCAATGTCATTCCTGTATATTTTGGAGTGGAGGAGAGGACAGGAATGTTATTTTGTCTAGGGGGCTGTTTATCTGTAAAATTGAACAGAAGTGCTACGACGTAGCACGTCCTAGTACGGCCAGTACGGCAAAAAGAGTAGGTGTAGTCGTATAAACCTAAAACTAAATAAAAAAACTAAAAGACCCAACACAATCTACTGTTATAAATAATACAGTGTTCACCGCACAACCAGCTAGAGAGAACATAGAATACATTATCGCTCTATCATGGCGGGGCTGTGGAAGCATTTAGTACCTACGCGATTCGGATGTACCTCATAACTTGCCGTAAAATATGATTATCTTCTTTACGTAGTATAGAACAAAGTAGTTGCCCGCGTCTATACGCTTAGATATTTTAAACTACGCAACGGATTTTAAAACAGCTTACAGCAATAGATAGAGTGATTCAAGAGGAAGGTTTGTATTGTACCCAGGATTAAATAGATAGATAAACACTTTATTACACCATACATATTAAAAGTAAAAAATGGTGAATAAAACAATGTGGCAACAGGCGGTCTTATCGCTTAAAGCGATCTCTTCCAGACAACCTTAGGGTGGAAAGGAATAGAATGAAATTTATTAAATTAATTTAGGATTAAATTAATTTGAATATGGAATTGTTTTATAAATGAATGTATCGATTAAAGCTATTAGCTTATTACATATATTTATTACATATATTACATATATATTGAATGCCTGTTCGGGGTGAACTAATATTTGCTTGCAATAAGATCTAAGCATAATCAACCATATTAGTTTTCAATAAATTATTCTGATTCTGTTTCTGATAAACGCGGGCAAAGCAGCGGGGTGCAGCTAGTTTAAATATAAACTTTATATTACACAGGCCTCCTGGTTCATTCCATTTTGGCGACAGTTAGAAAATGTACTTAACGCTCTGTATAGGACTGTTTATTTATTTACAGTCGAATGTTTATTCCATTCCTAGAAACAGGAAATAAATAATTGTGTTCGTTTTAAAGGTGTTTGCGTTTTGTCAGCTTGTCGCTGAATTGTTAAATTCAGTTTTTATCCTCGCTTCTTTTGATTTCAGACTCACATGAGTGAGACTTTACTCCTAAAACAAAATATCTTCATAGATATTTTGTTTTAGGAGTAGGGTATATTCATTTTTAATGTAATTGCTGGAACGTGGAATTCTTTGCTATTTTACTGCGTCCGATGTCTACACATTATGACATACATACATATATACATACAATCACGCCTTTTTTCCGTTGGGGTAGGCAGAGACCACTTCTTTCCACATGCTACGATCCTGACATACCTCTTTCGCTTCTTCCACTTTCATGAGCGCCTTCATACATGCTCGCCGGTTATAGGTACTTTTGACTTGGCGTTTCTTTAAAATGTCTCTGATCTGATCGTGATACGTTCGCCTAGGTCGGCCTCTACCGGCTGCCCCATTCACACTCGTCTCATAAATCTGTTTCGTCAGTCTTTCTTCATCCATCCTCTCTAAATGTCCAAACCATCTAAGCATCCCTTTCTCTATCTTTGTCACCACATCTTCTACCACACAACAACATTATGACAATACAATAAATACTAATAATAGACAGAACTTAAAATAGGACTAACTAACAGAACAAAATAATTCTATGTGTTCATCCATGTCATAGACTATCTGTGAGCTAAATTTCATCGAAATCCGTTCAGCCGTTTTGTGTGAAAGCGTAACGAACATCCATCCATTAAACCACTTACAAACTCTCGTATTACATATTGCGTACCTATACATTAAAATTGTAAAATCGAGGATTTACAATAATATAGCTCTCAACTTAAACACCTCCCTTCTCTACCCTCACGAGAAAGTATTAAAACTGAGCATTCTACTTTTATCTTATCAACCATAAAGACTAAAAAAATACTGGCTGATGGAAATTGCCCGGCATGAAAGCGAGACAAAGATTCGGTAAATTAAGCCATGATGAAGTAACGTTTATAAGTAAAGGCTATAAAGTGCCAGCTGTTCTTGATGAAAGTACGAAACTACTACAATATTTTTGTGCTGGTATATAGCGGCTAGATACATTAAAACACAGCAATAAAGGCAGTTTCAAGGACCGCTCGCGTCCTTGAAGATAATGGAACCCGTAGCACCTGATGCTGTTCCGAAGGCTTCTTCTATTTCATTAAAAATAATAAGGCTTTATGGCGAAGGCGAAATAATTAGGCGAAGAATAAATAAATTTCATGTCATTTCGTATAGACTAGCTTGTTGTATTAACTGTTAATTTGTAAAATAAATTTGTCTAAATTTGTCAAGATGCTGAATTTTTATCGTGAGTAAACAGGTTTGAGAAATTTAGAAATTATGGGATATCTTTAGACAACAATTAATATAAGCTAGTCTATATGAAATGACATGAAATTTATTTATTTAGTATGATATAAGGTAACAGGTTAAGCACGACGATGGATGGCCTGATTGTAAACGATGACATCTACCTATATAGACATACATATTAGTAGTTGACATTGGGCGCCAAACTCGGCTGTGCCTGTATTTTAGGAGCCCGGATAAGTATATTTGACATCATACAATTTGTGAACCAAATGTCGTTCTATTCAACAGCGAAGGTTATACGATTCCAATACATATATATATATATATTTTAATAATTGCATAAACCGGGATACCCGTGTCTTTTCAAGGAGGGCCTTGATATCTGCTAACCCTACCTAAACAATTAATAAAGTAAACGATTCTCAACCATTGTCAAAGTTACCACAACTTTGCTAACTTATTCAAACGTTCGTAAGTTCGTGTACCGTTAGATTAGTTTTAGTTCTAACACGATGTGATGTTGATTAGGGTTTGGGAATTCCCGACAATTTCAAAGTCCCGGGATACGAGACAGCCTACAGTCAAAGTCCCGAGAATTCCCGGGACTTCGAGACTTTTAAGGTTTTTTTTTATTATGTCCAAATTATTTGTATATGTTTATTCGGTGAGTGAGTATCATTTTATTATCTTTTTTTTATAAGAAAACATTAAATAATACACGATCATCACTCATACTGAGTTTTTGCGGATAAAAAACGCAATTTACGAGTTTTAACCCGACCAAATTAAAATAATAAGGTCTTCTTTGAAAACATCATTTATAAACATGACCTATTAAACTTACATTAAATTTATGGGCGTCGTCGTCGTATACAAAAGCGCAACACCAAACCATACTCACATCATACATGAAATTGACGACTGACTGACTGACTCAACTGACACAGACACAATCATAACCCAAACGTGACAGAACAACCAATATAGCGGCATGATGGCGGCGCGGCAAACGCATTTATTGTGCTGTGTTCTCAGTAGTTTAGTTGCATAGTAGACCAAGTAATTATTCAATTAACTAACAAAAGACGCTAAGCTCCTTCAATTATTTGAAATTAAAAATGATTACATAAAAATTTTGACAGTCTTGTCTCGTCTCGAGTCTCGACTCAAAAGTCCCGGGACTCGAGACAGCTAAAATCATGAAAATTCCCGGGACTTCGAGACACGAGACGTCCCGGGACCCAAACCTTAATGTTAATTGATAAAGAAACGTTAATTGTCAACCTGTTATCTGTAGCCTGAATTGTTTCTTCAGAGGTATGCAGGGAAACACCTCTCACCTACACCTGGAAACAACGCGTACTGCATGTATCTGCCCTTTTAAAGGTTTTAAATTAATATTTTCTTATGTGTAATCTTTGTAAAGCCTGCAAGTAAAAGTTTAATGAACAAACCTCAATATTCTGCATAGTAAAGCCACAACAGCACGGCTTGGCAAACTTTAGCTTTGTTTAAATTAGCCTCATTTATAATTCTAAAAGTAAAGTAAGGAACGCTCCAAATTTTAGCTTACGAAAGAACACGTTGCCTGAATAGCTTTTATTACGTACTGCTTATAATTTTGTTCTAACGCTTTCATTGCTGCTTTTGAATTCTATTTAAACGTTGGATATAATTTTCTATTTATTATTCAAGCAACACACGTGAGGCTTACTTTTATTCTCATACGCATCAGGGTCTGATAGACGTTTGCCCACAAATAATATTCTATTCGATTTGACGCTTATAAAGTATTCTAAAGCCTTTGAAAACAAATAACGTTACACCAGAACTTCCACTGACCGTAGTTGTGGACAGTTCACTAGGAAACGAACCTCTCAATCACCACCTCTTCCTTCCCTTTCCCCCTATAACCTAACCCTGACCTCCGTCCGCAGGCCCATCTTCGAGCAACGAACGAGAGATCTCCGACTCTCCCGGGACCCGCTCTCCCAAGCGTAAGAACGCCGTATCCAGATCCATTACAAAGATCGCCTCCAAAATGTCTAGGAAAAGTTCCTACCATAAAAATAAATTGAAGCCGGAAGACTTGGTCCGGCCCAGTTTGACGTCAAGATCGAAGAGTCAAACGTTGCCGAGATCTTCTTCACTCAAGTACTTTAAGAAAGATAAAGAGCTGCCTAAAGTGAAACGTACGCTTTCGAGATCACAACCTGAGCTTAGAGATATAGCCATGTTGTCGAAGCAAAACTCTGAGGAGTTGGCTGACGTGCGAGACGTGCTTGCATCCATTCGTACGTGCTCTTGCAGCAACATGCAACTCTTGACGCAGCCTCCAAATCAGCCAAGCTATGGTAACTGGGAAGTTCTCCCAGCCCTAGTGGTCACCATGTTGTTATTTTTACTGTTTTCCATGCCCCTCGCGGTCTTACTGGACAGGAGGAGAAGCAGGTAACGTATGTAAAAGTAGATTAGGTTGTAAAGTGTTAATATATATTTATTTTTTTGTCGTTTTTGTTTTATTGTTTTGCGAATACAAATGGCGATGAGATCGAAAACACAACTTTAACCGGACAACTCCCGGGGTGGAAGCTTTTCTTTACTCATGTGGTGGAATTCTCTAAACTGATAGCGGTGCGTCTATAACTGCATTTATGTTCTTAACGACGATCATCGGTCGAAATTCATTCGCTATTCATGTAGAGATTACCGGACCTGATCGTTAGCTTTTATAGGGTTCCGTAGCCAAATGGCAAAAAACGGAACCCTTACAGGTTCGTCGATCTATCTGTCGTAACTTTTAAAGTATGGGAGTGAAAAATCTAAAAAAAATATATATGCTGTAGATCTCAATAAAAACTATCAACGAAAATTGGTTTTAACGAGATACAGTCAGTAGTAATTTTGAGATATAGCGACCGCAAAGATAAATTTGTTTTTCATACAAATTATGAAAAACAAAGTTATTTTTTTGTTGACGAAAAATTAAAGTTAAAAAAATACTCTACTGTCACGGAACCCTACGAGTGCGAGTCTGACTTGCACTTGGCCAGTTTTTTTTAGTGCAACAAACTGAGCTAGATAGGTATATTTTATTCTACCACTGTAGTCATGTCACTGAAACGCCTCCGCGCTATTATTTATATGCTTAAGTATACATATTCTCATCTCATCATCTGATCACAGTATTACCTGCAAAGATCAAATACTAAGTACTCGTATTTGTAGCTTCGAGCATTTACCAATGGAGATATCAATGCTAGGCGTACCCCTTTGCTGGCCATATAGCCATTATTCACCATATGAGCGTGCGTAACTACGCTGTATTTTTAATACTGTGTGCGTGTTTCAAGCTAGTGTGCGGGATCGTTAAAGTGGGTGATTTGTGTGTGTGCAATGCGTGTTTACCTCGTCCCCCGTAAGTATCGGCAGAAAAAAATGTTTGCGGATTACAACGTTAACATCTCCATTGGTAAATGCTCGAAGATTTGCAGGGACTCAAATTTCACATTCTCTACATTAAGTACATATATACCCCCAAAGTGGACAGACGTCAACATATGGACCCGAGTTACTTCGTGCGGAAAATGTCTCCTTTTAAAAACATCCTCTGTCACCGCGCCACTTACAATCAAGATAGGTAAATAGGGGGACATAGGGGCCGTCGATTTGGGTGTAACCCCTTCTTCCGTTCGCGGTACTAGCTCGAACCGACCAGGCCTGATATCAATGATTTATGTTCAGTTATCAGCGGATAAGAGGAAGTTGGAACGATATGACAAGTTGATCTGGAGTAGCGCGCTGAAAATGTTTTACCCCCGATGCAAATAAGTTTGACGTGTGTGTGTATCTGCGTATCTGTGTGTCTGTGTGTGGCATCGTAGCGCGTTGCGTAGTCGTGCGTAGTTGATGACGCAATGAAATAAACTTTCATATGTCTGATCAATTCGAAATTCGGTATCCTCTTACTTTAACCATTTCGTAAGATCTACCAAGCATTCATAGTCTTAAAACGGCTGAACCCATTCTGATAAAACATGTCTAAGAACAACTATTAGAAAACCTACTTTCGAATAAAAAAACCATATTCAAATCGGTTCATCCTCGTGGTTTTAGTGGTCAAACTTATAACTTCCAACATCGTGCGTCGTGAGTTAAAAAATCGTTACATAATTCTAAAACATACGATAAAGGTTTCAAATTATGTGTGTCGTTTGAAGCTACATTATGATATTTTTATAGTGTTCTTAGAGTGGGATTACTGTTAGAGTTTCCTTTCATCGAATATTTAATGCTTGGGCACGTTCTCTTATAGAATAGTGAAATGGAAAAACTGTTTATTCAGTGTTACCGAATAAACTGTTCTAATAAACTGTTCACAAACTCACAATACGTGGGTCTATTTTATTGCTGTCCAATGTATTACGGTAATGATTATTGATGAATGAGATAAAATAAGATATATTTGTCATAGCCTAAAGCTTTTATCTAACTACATGATCGATATACGTTATGTCAAATTGAACTAACTAATATTTAATGAACTATATACTAATATTTAAAAAATATATATTACCTACGTTGTAGTAAATGAAAATAGCTTCGTGAAGTACTTATTAGTACTTAACACTATAAATTACTCATACAAATCGTATTGCATAAGCCTGCATTTTAAAAATAATAGATATGCCCCATGGTTTTACCCGCGTAGAGATCCTTCGGGTGGGAATATAGGGAAAAAAACATACACACTCGCAAACTTTCGCGTTTATAAGAAAGAGTAAGAAGGATTTAGCAGTGGTTACAAGTAACAACTAACGGGGTTAAGGTAACATCGAATTATACATAAATCATTAGTTTATTCTCTCTATAAGTTGGTTGGTTGGAATTACAAAAAAAGCTTACATAATAAACAAGGCATAAATAAATCCTTGAAGTGTATCCCGGATTAGACTGTGTTTACATAAGCCCTGGGGCGTCTAGTACAAGGTCTTAGGTATAACGTGTCGGACTGTGTGCCTACAATCTCAGGCTTTGGACTTAGGGTTACGAAAACAGGGTTGGGTGGGTTGTTTACGGCTTAGGAGGTTCTTTTATTTATTCTTTGTGTGTTTATATGTCCAGAACTAGACGAGATACAATAATATTTTTTGCAAGGTTTTTAATATTTGAATTTGTAATCCAATTTGTTAGATTTTTCGGTGCCTAGTTTTTTTCCTGTCAGTCGAAATTTAATATCGAACGATTTTGTCAGTCATTGATGTGATTACTAACACCGTCCATACTTTTCTTTGGTCTTCCTCGCCGCTTTCATTTATCCATGTTATTTACATTACATTGTTATGTAACATCCAAAATTTCACCGTATCGGCGGTAATGTAAAACAATATACGTTGTGTCTGGTCAGGGACTAGCGATATTTTAGGTACTTATATTTCGACATTTTTATATCAAAAAACTATTGAAAAGTGTTTTTATTGGTTTTATGTTTAGGATTCCAACAAACGTCTTTTGTGCTTGCGCATACGCTATGTTCATACGACAGTAATTTTTAAAGTAATAGACATACAGCCGTAAACTTAATAGTGTAGCTTAGCGCAAAATCTATCGATCTAGTGTAAAAAAATAATAAGAGTCATAACGCTGTTTTTGCAGTAATTTACAATAATTTGTCGAATTGCATAACTTTTTTGTAATATTTCATTTTATTATTTTAAATCCGGTAATGTGAAACATTATTACGTATTTTTTAACAATAGGCAATATTGTTACCTTTCGAATAAGCTTATTTTTATCTTAGTGAGATCAAAACTTTGAGAGATATGATTTTTTTTTTGTAAACACGTAGAGAATATCTCTACATAAAAAACAAAATGGCTGCCACATCGAGGTGAGGGGGGTTGGACCCGACTGTATAGTATTTTTTGATATAAAAAATGTCGAAATATAACTACCTAAAATACCGCTAGTCGTTGACCAGACACACTGTATATATTTACAGTACTCTGCGGTAAATAAAGCACTTCCAGATGACGCTCTACACAGCCGAAACTAGTCGATATTTTCCCTGTTTATCTCGAAGAGCAATATTTACCGCCGGGTACCGTATACATTGTTTTAGACGAATAGAATTTAAATTCCTTTTTATTGTGTGTTCATAACAGAAAGTACTAATTTAAATAATGTACTAAATATACCAAGTAATGCAAAAACGAAGAATAATAAAAGAAATTAATAAAATAATAAAAGAAAAGGGAACTAATGAAAGTATATAACTAAAAGTATTTATGATCACTTTGCTTGTACAATAAAACCATGGTAAATATCCCCTTCTAGTAGAGATATATCTTTTAAAATGTGTTCCAACGATCAAGACCTTTTAGGCTGAAAGGGCGCCTACTAAAACAAAAATAACTTTGCGAGACAATACCGAATTACCGATCCACTGTGAATAAACAATGCCCTGTTATAGAGGACTGAAAATGGTAAACCTGGTTCCAAAATAAACACAATGCCCACTCGAACCCAGGAACATGATACTTGGATACACAATGTCAAATTAATGAACACTTCGGTGTAAGGGAAGTGTAAACTCGAAGTCAGTACCCGAAAATATTGGGCTTTATTGACGACATAAAGTGAGGGATAATGTGAGGGATATTTTATACGAATGGTAAAGTTGAGGCTATCTGGTTATGCAGGAAAGTCAAACTGCTCTTATTTCTTTGTAAATGTCCAATACAGTTATTGTAACGTTCTGAATTTCATCAGTAGGTCTAGTGCATATGATATAGAAGTTAATTATAGGAAAAGAGGACATGGTTAGTACTATTAATTATTCTTGAATGAATGAAATTAGTAAGAATTGATTTACATGAGTTCTTATATAGGTATATATAGATATAGGTATAGAAATATATGAAAGAGTCCAGTAACCCTCTGCACCCACGCTTATCATCCGTCACAAGAAGTGCCTGATGATTGCACACTCCGGCATAGAAAAGATAATAATACTACGACTTCGGTCAATGTCCGTCCCACGTTACAGTAATTACCGTCCTACGCGATGTTTTACAAGGGTTCTCGATTTACTGGGACCCCAAATGTTTACCCAGCAGGACCCTACGTAATGCACGTTTTTCCTGTGTCCTTTATAAAAGAAGTTTTTCCTGTGTGCTTTATCATGGAAACATACGCAGTTTTCAAACGACTTCCAAAAAGGAGGCGGTTCTTAATTCGTCTGTATGTCCGTTTTTGTATGTATGTTACGCGATTACTCCGTCGAATGATTTTTTTTATCGGTAGGATACCTTTCCGAGGTGGTCCCATTGTAATGTCATCGAGATCTGATAAGTATCTCCAGAGATATGACGATAAACGTCTCAAACTTGCTACTGAAACTGACTCGCGCGGCATGGGAGTCGGTTGTTTTAGTTTTTAAACTATCTTAATTATGGTATTATCTAGCTGGTAATTACATTTTATACTAAAGAGTTTATACATGGACGCATATTATTAACCTACTTTTATTTTATGATTACAATGGGAATTCTGATTACATAATATACATTTCAGAGAAATTTTGTAAACATTTTCAGCGTAGCAAGCGTTGCTTATCTAAGTCTATATTCATAAGAGCTTATTGTAATATCTCTGGATAATTGGGTTCAGCTTTGCTCACGTTGTTTTCCAGCTGAATTTTCTTATATAAAACTAACTGATACCCGCGACTTCGTTCACGTAGACCGAGAATTGTATCACTGTAAAACTCTGTCAGTTAACATTTGGGTGATCTGAGTTATAAAAATCATGATGTTATTTTCACAAAAAAAAGCCTATGCTCATACTCATGCTTTAAAGTATTCCTTGTTAAATTCAGTAAGATCGGATTGTCCGTTTAGGCGTGATTAGGTAACAAACAGACAGAGTGACAGAGAGTTACACACGTTTTAATAATATAAGTCTAGATGTGGCAGAATTTCAATGGTTATTGCAAAAACAATCTGTGTAGAAATTTTAATTAATGAAACCCCACGTACTCATAGAAAACCAAGCTCCCAGTAATTAAGGTTTTGTGATGTCTAGGTTCTTATTAAACTCGTAGGAAGCCATACTAGCGTGGGCGTATTGCAACCACGGACGGCCCACGCAACGATTTACTACGAATATCAACGATATTCTCCCTTAATTTGCACGATTTTCCCTGGCATTACATCACCTATATTATAAGAGTATCTCCTGAATCAGAGTTGCCCAATCTGGGGTCCGCAGTGTTCTATCTAATTAGATATAGAAGACATTTTTGTTCGACAACATGAAACTGTATACAACAGCAATAGATAATTATAGGTTTAGATGCACATTTATTCACTTGGCTCTAAAACAAACTAATTAGCTTGAATTGAATGAACAAAGAACAAATAACAAAATAAAAACAATAATTTATAATCTAAATATAGCTTACTGTTATGGCAAACTTATTAGCTAAACTAAAGCGGCATATCCTATTCGACGCTATTAGGCGTTTGCAGTATCAGACAATACCCATGTTATTGTAGAGACTATCGAGTATGCCCTTTTTAACTGACTTCTAAAAAAGGAGGAGGTTCTCAAATATATTTTTTTTGTTTGTTTTGTGTATGTTGCTCGATAATGCGCCAATTGTCCACAGATTTAAGAAAGTCTCAGGGGTCCTAGTTTATGGGTGGTCCTGTAATACATTTTATCAAGATATGATCTTACCTCAAATTGCTATTGATAATTATTGAGAAAAGAAACGATATTAGTACATTAATTTATCTTAGGGGGTTACACAAAGGTTGGGAAACGGCTGGTAGAGCGTGGTGAGCAAGCCAAGAATGTTATCGCTTACAAACGCTTCCGCAATGTGGCCAATGTTACAGGCATTTTCTATTTGCGTAGCTGCTGGATTTCGTCTAGGAAACTTTAACTTTGTAACCTCGGATGGTAAGAAAAAATACAAGTTTTCTTGTTAAAATGTAATCAAGCCATTTTAAAGGGAAATTACTTGGTAATTAGGGTATCTTCTCGATCTTTATTTTCTATTTATTAAACTCTAGTTTTCTTGCATCTTGATTTGTTTGCCAAGCAAACAAAGATGAAAAAAGCCTTAGATGATATGCCCCTCGGGTGTTTTATTCTATGCCTATGGCACTCTGTCCGTGTCAAAGCTCAACACAACATACTGGACCCGTGAAACAACCCGAAATAACAACAACCGACCCGAAATCTCATACAATTAGGTACAAGAGACCTTTCTCCCACACACATGCAAATGAAGAACCAGCTTCCAGTTGAGGTCTTCCCGCTATGATACAATATGAAAATCCTTACGCCATTCTACAATAGAAGGCCTTTATAAATATAAAATACTAGCAGCCCGCCCCGGCTTCGCAGGGTGAAATTGATACATAATATTGGTCGGTCTGTCGGTAAAGGATAGTTACCTTGAGTTCTAACCCGACGGTCGCTGGTTATATTCCTAGCTATATACCAATTTACTTTCTCAAAATTCTATGTGCATTAATGAATCATGGACACTTACACAGGTAGTGCGATCATTAAATCGATGTTCTGCCTGACTTGCTTCCAAAAAGTAGCTTACCAACGTCAAAGAAAAAATCTGCCGCCATAACCTTACGGTGTTCCGGCAGCACAGCTCTCGGGTGTCATTCCATTCTAGGCCTAGCGTGTTTGACATCCTCGACCACATAATTATCAATACTATATGACAAATGCGAAAGTCAGTTTGTGAATTTGTTTGTTTGGGACTTCTACACGGTCAAACGGCTGGACCTATATATTGTGCACAGGGAAAGACAGTAACTACATATTAATGGATAAGACCATAGGATACTAAAACTATATTGACATCAAATTGATATATATCGGTTGAGATCTACAGAAATAGAAATACTATAGAATATATTATAATAATACTACAGAATAAGCTAATAATGTTTACGTAGTAACTAACTATTGTCTAATCTGTGGTTTCGCTGCAAATATTTTATTATTTTTCGTGGCGAATAATTTTGTATCTGTGATATCTTCTAAAGTTTTCATTTAAATTATATACTGTAAAGGACAATTTTAATCTATAATATGTGACCAAGGTAATTAACGTAATTATTTGGATAAGAATTAATACTGTATTGTAGAAAATAGCCTTGGAAATTATGTAATATTTTTTACGTAAAAATTAAAGATTATAACGGTTACTGTGAGTCATCCTTAAGAAATAGACATATACTATCACGGATTTTTTTATAGATCTTACCAAGTTCTATAAATATTCCATAAACACTTTTCTCATATCTATTTCCGTTTAAGCAGCGTCGCGTAAAAACGTGTCTTCTCGACCGTTTTATTGTCGCCTTAGGTTGCAAAATAGGTCTCTACGAATGTACCTATGATTAAAACCGGATAATATATAGCCTATTTTCATTCTGAAAGTCCATTCTATATATTAGTTAAAGCATCTTTTAAATCGGTCCAGTAGTTATTGTGCCAAATTATTACAAACATCCATACAAAAATACAAATGTTCTCTCTTTATAATAATAGTATAGATAACATGACGCTTACGTCACTTCCGGCAATTTTTTTCCTAGTGGGCCTTCAAAAACTCTGAAATGTATTATACACTATTACTATATACACAATTTCTGTATAAAAATGTACTTGTACCTACCAGTGCCTCTGTTGATGCGTGAAAGAAGGACAAACATACTGCCACTGCTTAACAATTATAATAAACTGGCCAAGTGCAAGTAGGACTCGCACTAGTAGGGTTCCGTACCACACTACAGTATTTTATAAGATCGAGCAAAAAATACCACTATCATTTTTCGCCAGCAAAAAAAAAAATAAACATTTTATTTCTTATAACGCCATCTAACGTCTAACAAAGGTGTTAGGGATCGACATTTCTATATAACGCCATCTATGGGACGTTTACCTAACTAAGTGTCCATAGATGGCGTGAAATGCCGAAAAAAAACACGTTTCTGGTATGGGGACCCTCTATTATTTTTAACTTTATTCTGTTTTTAGTATTTGTTGTTATAGCGGCAACAGAAATATATCATCTATCATATATCATCTGTGAAAATTTCAACTGTCTAACTATCACGGTTCATGAGATACAGCTTGGTGACAAACGGACAGACAGTCAGACAGACAGATAGACAGACAGACAGACGGACAGCGGAGTCTCAGTAATAGGGTTCCGTTGGTACCCTTTGGGTACGGAACCCTAAAAACCGTCGAATTGAGAACCTCCTCCGTTTTTGTGAAGTAGATTAAAAACTAAAACACCGACTTCCATGCCCCGCGAGTCAATTTCAGTAGCAAGTTTGAGACGTTTATCGTCATATCTCTGGAGATACTTATCAGATCTCAGTGATCTGACATCTATAAGTACTTTAATTACATTAACTCTCCGATTATAAAAATCTGACTATCGTATGACACGACAAAACCATTAAGAAAGAAAAAAAATAAAACTGGCCAAGTGCGAGTCAGCATCGCGTCTCTTATCGCACACTTAGGGAGGGTTCCGTACAATACGAAACATAACAGAGTTTCAACCTCATATATTTGATTAATTGATATTACCATGAATATTTGGTTTGGTCGCGATCTAGAAAGACGGGGCTCGTTTACTAGCGCCATCTATGTCATTTTGCCAACTAACTACTTTGTACTTTGTACTTTCTACTACTTTGTAACTAACTAAATAAAGCAAGATGTAATGTCGATAGAAATTCCCTAAAGATCATTACGTGAATTCCCTTGTAACATGAAACTCAGCTGATGTATACCTACCTACCATTTTATGTGTGACATTCTTTGCTTTTTACATAGTTATTCTTTACAGTTACTATATGAAGCAAGGAATATAATATTGAGGTAGGTACAAGTAAGCCGCGCGGCCGATCGAGAGCGCGCGTGACACTTAACTGACTGAACTTGGACCCTAGCGGGTGCGCGGAGGTACTTGTAGTTTCATAGCTACAGCGCGGAGTGCGACAGGCCTGACAAAGATGAGATCGACGATTTACATAGCCTTAGATACTTTAATTATCTAAGTTATATAGAATGTGCAATGCAACATGCATATTTTCTATAACTAAGTATAATATGTTTTTGTGGCTTGAACACGTAACTGGTGTCATCAGACAACAATACTCACTAACTGTGATTTCCTTGTAAGGACGTATTTAGGAGCTTAAATGGGGGCGATTTCTCAACATTTTTATAACAGGAGAAATTAATAAGGCTGACTTAAAGTATGTTATTTGTGCGCTATGATTATCATAATAATACGTAACTAAACAAACATTACGAACTATCTGACTTAATGTCTACTACTTACATCATCTCTTAATATTTTTTGTAGATAAGTTTAAGCTTTGTATAAGTTTGGGGTGGTCTTAAGTGAAAGGTCATTGTGTGGGGGTTGCTTATAAACTTAGTAGTCCGATACCGTCCCACACAATGGCGTCATGGAATTGCACACCATACTTCTAAGTAGCCACGAGTTCCAGACTTAAAATAAACAGGTTTGGTTCATTTAAGTTTAACGCTCCACTGAGTCCGCCCCTTGCAAACTAGGGTACCTAAGCGTGGGAGCGGAATCCATGGAATTGGCCACGATTCCGATAAATGTGCGGGATTCCAGCCGTAGGAGGAATCACTGCAGTTTCCATTGCGGTTTATTGATATGAATATGAGAGTTTAGGGTTAATATTTTAGGATGCTGAGTTCTCATACTCGGCATCCTAAATGAGGGTTCCTGTTTGGTTTTCTTATTGCCTAAGTCCTATCTATATCTCAGGTATTTTGGAAAGTAATAGATATACGAGTAGAATTCGGAGTATCGTAGTACCTACTCTTTACTGTTCGGTGGTCTGGAAGAAATCGCTTTAAGCGATAAGACCAGCCTTTGCATTACTATACCGGGTTGAAGTAAGTTTATTGTTATATTTATTATTTTGTAAATTTTGGTGTGCAAATAAAGCCTTTTTATCTATCTATTTATCTATATTTTTTTGTCAGGCAAATTTGATACAAGATCAACCGACCGACTCAAAATGGTTTAAGAGTCTCCGCCTTTCTAAAATAATTATTTAGATTATTGTGGATCTTAACATATTTCATTACAAATCTACTACCCCGTTACATAACTAATCCACCGAATCCTAAAAGCTGAAATAGAACATAAATTCTGTTTTACCCAAATCTAGCAGTAACTCTATTTAATCTCACTATACTTAGGTACAAATGGAGCGTAAAACAACCAGTTTCTTCAATCTCTCAGCTAACTGCTTACATAAACACTACATAACAAACGACAGTACCGGTTTCGTGGTGCTGGATAAAAACTGCCAAATGATGCTGAGCTAACTACCACTGACCGAGCTCATGCTCCAAACTTGACCTTCGCAATTACTCGACTCGCACACAATCCCACGTACAAAATGCCGCAGTTGCGGATGGAACTGTATCTGAATACATACAGTCATACATATATGTAACCCTACAGCCTGCATTCAGCGTCATTATATAACCACAGGGGTATTTGTATGCTCGTTGTTGTATTGAGCACGCTTCGAGTTTTCCTCAACCCATTTTAGTTAGGTCGTATGTTTTTGTAGCGTTCAAATGAAATGCAACCTTGTCGTTAGCAATGTTTTCTACGGGAGCCTCGTACTTTTAGTGACTAGGTCCCTGCATGGTAATTAGGTTGAGAATGGCTTGATGGTTTGTGTCAGATGTGCTGTTCTGTTTGAGAGCGTGGTGTGAATCGATTGATGTTTCCTCTGGGAACAATTCGACGGTGTCCGTGCTTATTGCTTCTTCGAGGCACGAGATTTAGAGGGCCCGGTGGCGTAATCGGGAGAACGTTCGGCTTTGATGCCGTGGTACCGAGTTCAAACCGCCGTGCACCAATGGATTTTTCTATCGAAAAATTTATGTGCGCTTCTCACAGTGGCCCTCCGGTGAAGGAAAACATCGTTAAGAAACCAACAACCCTCGCATGGTGGTAGGACACTATCTAGTGTCCGCCTGGCCAGCTACCACCCTCAAGTTAGAAAATCTGTCACCAAAACATCTGTGTTCCGGCAGCTATCCTTGAGAGCCAGTTCCCATTCTAGGCCTAGCGTGCTTACCATCTTCGACCGCATCATCACTTACCAACAGGTGAGATAGTGGTCAAACGCTAGCCTATAACGTATAAAAAAAAAAAAAAAAAAAGATTGTTTTGTCGGTCTCGTGACTCACGTGTTCAGTGAGCATTACTGCTTGCGGGGATCGCCTAATACCACAGATAAGCATAATAGTTACTGTGTGTTTACACGGTTAGTGACGATAGCTCTCTTTACTACTAGTACAGCTCTCATTTTACAATAGATGTCTTGATTGGTTTATATTGGTTTAAGACGCTTATTGGTCTAATTTATAAGTGGGTATTTTTAAGTATTTCCAAGTCCAGACGGAGATGGCGGGAAGAACTGGATAGCTGCTTTTGTCACCTGGACCCAACAAGCAAAATAAGCAAAAAAAAAATCAAAAATTTGAAGAAGAACAATAAAACTAGTTAACTATGAAGTACTTGCTAACTATTGAATGCAACTGTTACTATCAAGAACGTTTTATTCATTTATTGTTGGAACAAGTATGACTTTAGATCTAGCTCTGACAGATAAGTAATTTGGGATCTACTGTTAAATTAAGTAGACATAAACGGCAAATAATCACTTTGTCTGACTGTAATACTAAAAGATATTTCGACCTATTTCTTATCATATCCTCATCTCCACCGCCGGCTAAAGCCCCCGCTCTACCCTGACCTACCGCCCCGAGCCCGGGATAAAATTCCCGGGCTGCAACACGATAACGTGAAGTAAATCCCGCCTTTCGTAGAACACTCGGAATATTTCCCGGCAATTTTATTACGATGCCGTATTTTTTGTAAAAGTGGAGGTCATTGTGAGTGTTAAATGTTTGGTATTCCGTTTATTGTTAGAATCATCCCTCTTACGCCACTCATCACTTTTCTGCTCAGATTCAGAAGCTTCATTTTAAATTTTGAATATTGTTTAATCCGTGAGCTATTTTGTCGCGGAGACCTTTCCAATTAGAATCACTGATTTTTGTTCGAATTGAAATATCAAAGGTAATCGATAGGAGCATGAATCGCAAAGGTTCGAGTCCAAGAAGAGACAGTTTCCGAATCTGAATTTACTTTCGAATGATTGAGAATAACCCTGCTGAACTACTCATGACCAGATCAATTCTGTGTACTTTTCAATGCTAGCATAGCTACTGGAAAAATAAAATGGTCTTCTTTACCTTTAGTGAAGTCTACTTACACGTGACTACTTATTACAAATGTGTTTCTTTAATAGGTATAAATAAAATAAAAAATAAATAAAATAATAATAACAAATAAGAATCATTTATCATTATTTATTATAAACGTTGTACCTAAATAATGAACAATGACAATAAATGTTTGAAAAATTCATGCCTCAGGTAATTATGTAGCTATATAAATAAAACAAATTATAAACTAACATAATTCAGCAATTATGATATTAAGGGCCAGTTTCACCGGTTCCGGATAGCGCTGTTATGAAGAAATCTGACAGATTTTTGACAGCTTTTATATGGCGTCACGTGTCAGTTAACTATCTAACGCATTATCAGGAACCGGTGAAACTGGCCCTAAATGTAATGAACTTAAGTAAAACTATATGAGTTACTAGGCAAAAAAAGCATGCAGTTTGATATTGTTACGCAACTTAGCATAAGCTGAACTGGCCAGACGGACACTAGATAGTGTCCAGTGTGAAATGTATACGTGCGCTTTTCACAGTAGCCCTCCAGTGAAGGAAAAACATCGTTAAGAAACCCCCAACCGCATGGTGGTAGGACAGTATATAGTGTCCCCCAGGCCAGCTATCACCCTGTTAAAAAATCTGTCGCCAAACATCTAATGTGTTCCGGCAGCTATCCTTGAGAGCCAGTTCCCATTCTAGGCCTAGCGTGCTACCATCCTCGACGACATCATCACTTACCAAAAGGTGAGATAGTGGTCAAACGCTAGCTTATATAATATTTAAAAAAACACGTTAATGTTAAGTATTTATGTACCCTATGGACATTTCCTACTTATTATAACCTTTCTAACTACCGGCCCAATGGCTAAGGCGTCGGTCGGCCTGGGCCTGGCAATCGATTTCGATCCCCACCCATTGCACTATCCACGTGAACCCACTCCAGAAACAAGCATATTTACCTCAGTTGGAGGGGTTAACGACTACTAGGAATTTGCAACCCACATTACTAGTAAGCTTTAAAAAATGTCATCAAAGGTAAAGTAACTTAGGCTGAGTTGCACCATCTTACTTTAACTATTACCAAACGTCAAAAGTCTGTCAAACTCCATACAAAAACACCGGTTATGGTTACGGTTAAAGTAAGATGGGGCGACTCAGCCTTAAATTTTCAATACTCAAAACTCTTGGTGGCATAAATATTTACAATCATCTTCTTTTACAACTAAATTTTTTGGACGGAGAACAGTAGGAGACAAAAAAAAACGAATTCCTAACTTTCATACTTACAATTTCTGTGAAATGTCACCTATATTAGTTGAACTTTAAGCTGGAAGTGTCTTATCAACAAACAAATATAATTTTGCATTAAATTTTTGTTGAATTATTGTCGTTGGTGATGGAATTACGAATACACGAGCTCGGTACACAATATATGCTCCATGGTCCTACTCGTAGGAAACCATACTATAATGATTTGCCGGTCCGTAATGACGTATTCTGATTGCGGATGTTGATTATTTTTGTGTTAGTGATTAAATGTAAGATGTGTCAAACGAAGAATGGGGATTGGTGAAAGCTGAAGAGCTTTGTCTTCCAAGAATAACGCCAGTAGCAGCTCGATTGGTGTGTTACTCACACGCGAAAGGGTGAGAAGTTGTGAGTCACACTTTCTCATCCTCTTGTTCAAAATTGCAACCCCCTGATAATTTAATATTTAACACCTGGTTAACTTTTTGAAATACCTTAGTTTTCCACGAACATTTTTAGATTTACGAGCTTTGTAAACGACTACAAACCATCTGAATTTCGAACCCATTAAAACTAGGCAAATATTTAATCTTTATAAATGGCGAACAGTTTCATAGAACCTGTGTTAAACATACGTCCGGTTTTTTAAATATATTTTTAATAACTTTTTTTACATGATTTTATTTTTATTATTTTTGCGTTGTTGCAGACCAGTACACCCTGGACAGCGAGTACATCCGGCGGTACCTGGGCGAGCTGACCCCCATGCAGGAGTCCCGCCTGCTGCAGCTCCGGAAGTGGATCGCTGATCTGCAGAAGGGGAAGGTGCGTTGACTTTGGTCCTACTGACAGTCATCATCATTATTATCAGCCAATTTCTGTTCACTGCTGGACATAGGCCTCTCCCGTGGCACACCACTACTACCTACTGAGATTATGCTCGCAATGTCGTATTTGCGCTGGGTAATATGTAGAGCAGCCGACATGTTATTTTTACGTACGCCTCGTCAGCAAACCGGGTTTTCTCCAAAACTTCTTGGCCGAAGAATTCTGGCCGAGAGGTGTCAAGTTTCGCCGCTTTAGAGATCGATTACCATTACCTGACACCAAAGATAAACGTCGCACGTCGAAGGATTATCGTGTCTTTTAAAATACCGATAACTTTTATATTATAACTCTGTTAGTCTGTAAGGTATATGTTTTAATATGTTTAACATCAGTACGTGTGTAGGGAAACAGCACAATGTTGAAATAAAATACATGCTATTTGCGTTCTCACTAAAATTCCACTGAAAATAATTACTGAGTATATTAAATATAATATATATATATAATATATACTGAGTGTATGACTTGGACTAGTCACTAGACTAGGTATGACTTCAACTTGACCTGAAAAGTGACTTTGACACATCTTAATGACTTGAATTTCATAAAAAATTGAAGAATTTTAATACTTGACACCGGCTAAATACACTTATAATGTGGAACCATAATGAAATAAAAAAATAAAATACTTACCTAATTGTTCAGGTTCCCAGCGACAAAACCCTGCTCCGTTTCCTCCGCGCCCGTGACTTTAACGTGGAGAAAGCTCGCGAGATGCTCTCCCAGTCTCTGCTGTGGAGGAAGAAGCACCAGGTGGACCGTCTGCTCTCGGAGTACGAGACCCCTGATGTTGTCCGACAGTACTTCCCGGGGGGCTGGCATCATCATGATAAGGGTACGACTCTTTCTGCTGTAGACATACACGTAATATAAAAGGATGGTGCACTGCAGATGTTTTGACAAATTCAATTTAATCCGTATGCTTTAACAATAAGGTTGTAATTGCTTTGTAGAACAAAACGGCCCAATTGAGAGACACCGGGGTGGGAGTGTGTCCTTGTCTAACAACCTGCTAGTCCTATATATGTTCTATACTATAAGTATGGTATACGTATAGTATATATATAAGTTGTCCATACCAAAGAAAGGGACAAACTCCGTTCAAGGTCGGTCTCATGGGGGCCGAGTTTATTATGTAACAGGTCTGTGGCTATAGATGTTGTTGTATAAAAAGAGAAAAGAGAGAACCGTCGTGGCGTTACGATGAACACGTTCAAAGATAATAATAATAATAATTTATTGAAATCTTGAGCCTTACATCTAATAACTAATACATATCAGTGGCTTAATTTATGTTATTGCTAATAGTTGTTACAGATAGGCTGCACGTTACAATGGTGATGGTTCCCTGTTCCACAAACTAGTTTATAAACTGTGACTTGTGGAACAGTGTTCCTCCGTCGGCAGGCGTGTTAGCCTTATATTTGTTGGTCAGGTGTTTAGTTGCTCAAGAATTTTACATAGTAAAGGTAAGATAAGTAAAACTTAATTAGATGATGTGTGTATGTGTGCGTGTGTGCGCGCTCGCACATTTGTGTGTGTGTGTGTGTGTGTGTGTGAGTGTATTAGTGTGTGTGCGAGCGTGTGTATGTGTGTGGGTGTGCTTGTGTGAATATATGTGTTTTGTTAAAAATACAGGATTTATCATTTTATAGTCAAAATGAGGTTTTCTGCCTCATCAAAAGTCAATTTGAAAGATAAGGAAGGTAGGTACATACCTACCTAGTAGCACACGATAATGATTAAAAGTAGATACCTACCAATTATCAAACATTTTTAGTCTTACTAATTATGACAGCAGTGTTGTCAGTGCAACAAAACAGTAAATTAAAACAACCGACGACCGACGCGACCTCAAATTCTACGACGGTTTTTGTTTGTTGAAATATTGGATTAATGCTAGACATAGTGCTAAAACAGCTGTCAAACACTCGGCGATGGTAGGAGATTGAGCTTTTCCGATTCCTGACAGATCTTCATCGTCACTCTCGGCAAAAACATTGTTACAAACAAAGCTGACCGAGTCCCGTTCCAGACTGGACAACTCTTTCTTTTTTGAGGAAGCATTAAGAATGGGTATCCATGTTCCATAAACGATCTCTGTTGATGTTCGAGTGGGGGGTTATCTCGTTGTATATATATTTTTGGTGTTTATGTTACAGACGGACGTCCGCTGTACGTCCTGCGGCTCGGTCAGATGGACGTGAAAGGTTTACTCAAATCTATCGGCGAAGATGGCCTCTTGAAGTTGGTAAGAAATAAACATCTTAATAATTTAAGAAAACGAAAACAACCGACTTCCATGCCGCGCGAATCTGTCAGTATCAAGTTTGAGAAGTTTATCGTCACATCTGTGGAGATACTTATCAGATCTCAATGAAATAAACATAGGAGCATCATGAAAATGTACTCTACCAATTAAATTAAGAATCATTTAGTTAACAATTGACGGAGTTATCGCGTAACATACAAAAAACGAAAAAATACACAAAAAAATAATAATAAAACATACAGACGAATTGAGAACCTTCTCATTTTTGGAAGTTGGTTGAGAAAGTAGTTTACCACCATCAAGGATAAAATCTTGGCCATAACATTACAGTTTTACCACATCATCGCTTACAGGTGAGATCGTAGTCGCTAGCCATGTAAAAGCCATATCATTTAAAAATGAAAATATAATTGAAAAAAATACCTACGCGTAACTACTGAACATTTCTATTTTTTATCTAGACAAGCCCGATTTCATCTTAGATCGACCACATCATCACTTACCATCAACCACAGGTGAGATAGCGGTCAAGTGCTTGTCTGTAAAATATATTTAAAAAAATATTAAAAAATACTTGCAGACTTTACAAAGATCAGAAACATCTTGGTTAAAAGAAAAGCTGCATTAAAGTATAGTTATTCTATACTTTAATGCAGCTTTTCTTAAAGATTGCTTACAAAACGAAAAACCGAATGCTGCGCTAGTCATTTTCAGTGCTAAATTTAAGGTGTTTATCTCCGTATCTCTGGAGATACAATATTAGATCTGTTTAAAATTACAATAGGAGAACAAAAATCCAAATCGGTCAAGAATAGACGGAGTTCTGAGGTAACAAACATAAAATAATAATACAGGCTAATTGAGAATCTCCTCCTTTTTGTAAAGTTGGTTAAAATTAATTATATTAGTCAGCCATTGAACCCACTGTCTGGTCGCTGACACATATTTGATAATTTTAACCGTTTCCTAAAAACCATTATCCGAGTGATTAGAATGATTCATGAATCTCTGCCACTAAATGGACTAGATTCCTAAACATTTTTTTAGCCCGACATTTAAATTATCAATAACTGTTGGATAAGTATGTTTAATTTTGTCAACTAAACAAAAGATAACCAAGATATAGAGCGATGACGTCACGGCTCACTACACTTTTACACACAAGTGTCGACACTGACACGTTCTGAATTTTGACGACGCTCTTTATCTCTGTCAATTTTTATTGATTTGTAAAATAAAATATATTTGATAAATATATAAAATATATAATAAATACGTGTTCAATATTCGTTGATTTAATACACGGTAAATAGACCGTGATTTGATACTAAAACTGACGGACCAATTAGAATCAATAAAATGCGTTATGTTTCTGTCAAAGTCAAATGTCAATTTTTTACCGTCGAGAATGAGGGAAAATATAGACATAAAAAAAACTCCAGTCGTGTCGTGCGTCGGAGTTAACACACACCTTTTTCTGTACATTTTGGCAAATGATATTCTGTGTATCTGACGAGAGGTTAGTGAATTTAATTACATGGCATGTAAAGTCGGATCTTTTTAGTTTCTTTATGTATGTACCTACTACCCTACTAGAAACACCAATGAGTTACAATGTTATTTTTAATTACATAAAATATCACTACCACTACAATCATCAATGAGTTACAACGATATTTTTAATTACATAGAATATCTACTCTTTATTAATTAGTTTAAGCATTTTAGGCGATCTATTATATCAACAGGATAAAAGTCTATACAGACTGACTATACCAGGCATCTATAATAATTCTTTCCAGACGCTTCACGTATGCGAAGAGGGTCTCAAACTTCTGGAAGAGGCCACTCGATCCTCCGACACTCCGATAGCCTCCTGGTGCATGTTGGTAGACCTGGACGGTCTCAACATGAGGCACCTCTGGAGGCCAGGAGTCAGGGCTCTGCTGAGGATCATCCAGATCGTGGAGGCCAATTACCCGGAGACCATGGGCCGGGTGCTGATCGTCCGAGCGCCGAGGGTCTTCCCGATACTGTGGACTATTGTTAGCACTTTTATTGGTGAGTCTAAATATTTTTTACTTGACTAATAGGCAAAGTTGTAATACATACTTAAATCCAAAAAAAAATACAACAACCATTCCGATGAGCCCAAACTCGACATCTCTGCTGTAAGTTGGTGAAGAGTTGGGTATTCTGTAGATTCCAGGAAATGTCCTAGCTTTTGGTCAATGTTACCAAATCCTTACAATATTGTTGAAGTAAGAGTAAACCGAATTCGAATTAATCAGACCAACGATAGTTGATTTCATAGATGAATTCACCTATGAAAATACCGGCTAATTGCGAGTTTGACTCGCCCACCGCGTCTTCCGTCCCAAACTCGCAAACTTGTTTAAAAGACAAACTTAACTTTGCAGTTCGATCCCTAGACCGATACCTAGATACTGTTCATGCACCAACCGCAAATAATAAGTTTGTAATCGTACATTAGTTTTTTTTCTTTATGCTACATATTTACAGTTTTCAGATTTTTTCCTATATAAGTGCTTGCTTCTTGCCAAATTTCATGATTCTACGTCAACGGGAAGTACCTATAGGTATTGATTCACTTGTGAAATCGCAACATATGCGAAAATAAGCGACATAAACGGTCATATATTTTGATCGCGTCGACTTACAGGTTTAACATTTTTCACACCCGAAAGACCGTAGACCCAAGTATTTAGTATAGGTTTAAACTTGATACCTCTACGCGTTCCGGAGATAAAGAAGTCTTGACAGACGGACAACAAAGTGATCCTATAAGGATTCCTTTTTTAACCGACTTCACAAAAAAGGAGGAGGTTCTCAATTCGTCTGCATGTTTTTTTTGTGTGTGTGTTACGCGATTACTCCGTCAATTCTGAACCGATTCGAATGATTCTTTTTGTAATCGGTAGGGTACGTTTCCGAGGTGGTCCCATTGTAATTTCATCGAGATCTGATAAGTATCTCCAGAGATATGACGATAAACGTCTCAAACTTGCTACTGAAATTGACTCGCGGGGCATTCAAGTCGGTTGTTTTAGTTTTTAAACTAATCTATAAATCTTAATTATTTCCTTTTGAGGTTCGGGGAACCCTAAAAATCAGACTTACGTTTGCATTTCTAAGAATAACAGGAATGGTCAAGTCTAATGTAGTGTCGTTTTCAATTCCAGATGAGAACACTCGCAGCAAGTTCCTGTTCTATGGAGGCAAAGACTACCTACAACCTGGCGGTCTACTCGACTATATACCTAAGGATCTCATACCCGACTTCCTAGGAGGACCTTGTAAGGTAGATATAAATCTTCTTTCTCATTTATTTGCAGAGAGAGAGAGAGACAGAATAGTGATTATGTAGGAAGACTTTTAATTATTCTGTGGTGTTAGACAGTTTATCTTCATTGTTACACACCATCCAAAATTTAATTAGACTGCCGGGGCTCGAACCCGACTCAATACGACGAAACGAGTGGATTGCATTTTAACCATTTTGATGGGATCGTACTGTGACTGAGTTGGTTACGGCGCCTGGGCATGTTTCACAGGAGCCATGGGTTCAAGTCCCGTCAGTATGATGAAATTTTGGATTGTGTGTAACAATTTACAAAAAAAACGTGTAACAGTTAAAGAAACATAATAGTTTATCTTCGTTTTAATAATTTGGAGTAGGAAAAAATCAGAAATCAATAATAACACAAAATACACAAATAATTCTGCAAAGCTACAATGATCGACCGGAGATGTTAGACATCGAGCTCCAGAAAAAGACTGATCTAAATAACATCAAATCAGTATTTTTCTGAAGCTGATGTCTAATATAATACCCGATCTGAAACTGAATCTGATAGGGGTCATTCCCACAGGTTTGTAAGGGCATATTATATCGATGTTCCGCCTGACTTGCTGCCAAAAAGTAGCTTACTAACATCAAGGAAAAAACCTGCTGCCATAACCTTTCAGTAGTCCGGCATCACACAGTCCTTGAGAGTCAGAGTATTCTATTTTCTGACGCTAGGCCTAGGCCTAGGTTTTTAACCATCTTCGACCACATTATCGCTTACCACTAGGCAAAATAGTGGTCAAACGCTAGCCTACCTTTAACCTGTAAAACATAAAAAAGAGGGTGCGTAGAAGGAAGTGAAACATCAAAGTTCATTCAATTTATTTCTCAACATCACAAATTATTTTTTGTACAACTCCATCCGTTGAACTTAGCGAGACGAATGCCCGAGTGATAGCGAATACGTCTGAATAGTAATGTCATTCTACAATAGAAGGCAGTTTATAAATGTAATATAACATGACGCTTACGTTACTTCCGTTGATTCGGAACGTGACGCTACGTCTTTGCTGTCAAATTTTACCACGGTGCGCGTAAACCAGTTTCACTTCAAAAAACGAAGCTCCCTTACTTACTTACCTCCTTTTTGTAGTGGTAGGACTTCTGCTAGTCCGCCTGGGGCGGTACCACCACTTTGCCAATTAATTTTCAGCCGTGAAATAGGAATGTTTTTCGGTTGAAATGGCAAGGTGTCCGGTGAAATTACAGGGCATGTGAGACTCAACATCTTTATGTCTCAAGGTAACAGGCGCAGTGCAGTGACATGTAAAATTCTGGGATTTCAAATTTTTGCACGCCGCTGTATCTGTAATAGGTAGACGTCACCGCTTACCATCAGGCGAACGTCGTGCTTGTCCTGTTACCTTATATAAAAAAAACTCACCTGTTGGTAAGTGATGATGCGGTGGAAGATAGTAAGCACGCTAGGTCTAGAATAGGAACTGGCTCTCAAGGCCGGAACACATTAAATTTATATTTTATTATGTTTGATGTTTCTTTGTATTTGATACAGTCGGACATAATAGAGGCGCCGTTACACGTGCCGCAGCATTATTACGATAATGTATGAATACGTGAGAAATATCTGATTATTAAGTACATGTCTAATAATTCAGAATCTCCATGTGTACTCAGTACTTGTGCTAGTGACTACGTCTTCACACACATACACAACACATTATGTGTCTGTAGATTGTGTATGTATACATGTTATATTTATGTACATCGGAGACTAAGAGCACAACGGCAGAACGGCAGAGGGCATTTTAGATTAGCCAAATTCGCACATCGACACGTTTAGTATACAGTCATGGTCAATGGTCTCACAAGCTCGTCATCGAACTTAATATTTGCATTAGCTGCTAAAAAAGTTGCATTTCCACCATAAAGGAGCCAATCTGCCGTCATAACCTTACAGTGTTCCGGCAGCTCCCTTAAGAATCAGGGTATTCTAGGCCTAGCGTGTTCACCATCTTCGACCATATCATCGTTTATCAGCAGACGAGATAGTGGTCAAACGCTAGCCTATAAGATATTAAAAAAACTGGCCAAGTGCAAGTCGGACTCGCACTCGTAGGGTTCCGTAACACAGTCAAGTATTCCATAACTATGATTTTTCGCAACTACATAATTAACTTTGTTTTTCATAGTGCTTGTATGAAAAACAAAGTTATCTTTTCGGTCGCCATATCTCTAAAACTGCTGACTGTATCTCGTTCAAACCAATTTTCGTTGTTAGTTTTTATTGAGATCTACAGCATATATTTTTTTTAGATTTTTCACTCTCATACTTTAAAAGTTAGAGGGGGGGGACACACATTTTACCACTTTAGACGCGCCTATCTTTCAAATGATTGACTTTGAGAAAAAATGATTTCAGAAACCTCAATGTCATTTTTGAAGACCTATCTATAGACACCCCACACGTATAGGTTTGAAGAAATTTTTTTTTTGTTTCAGTTCCATATATGGGATGCCCCCCCTTAAACTTTTATTTTTTTTACTTTTGTATAAAAATCGGAAAGCGGTTCACAGAATAACATCTACCTACCAAGTTTCAATTCTGTAGTCCTAACAGTTTCGGAATAAAATGGCTGTGACATACGGACGGACAGACAGACAGACAGACAGACATGACGAATCTATAAGGGTTCCGTTTTTTGCCATTCGGCTACGGAACCCTAAAAAGATACAATAGATATCTTTAGAGGTAAATAAAAGCACAATTCTAAACATTCCTTTTCAAAAGTAACGGCATAGTTCTTTTAAGGGTTCCGTACCCAATGGGTGCCAACGGGATTGTTACTGAGACATCGCTGTCCGTCCGTCCGTCACACGGCTGTATCTTCTGAACCGTAACACTACATTTTCATGAAGTATATATTACTGTAACCGCTATAACAACAAAACATAAAAAAAAAAAAATGAAGATAAAATATAATGGGGTCCCATACAAGTATCGTGTTTATGTCGCCGTTTTGTCCTCGATATTAATAAATATTGTACAGTGACATAGAACACTTGGTGTGCGAGTCCGACCACATTTCGCCGGTTTAATTATGTAACTGCACTACATCCCTACGGTATGTTCGTTTGTAGAAAAGCGCTTCATTTAATAAGAAAATAGTTTTTTATTTATTTAACCACGATGCAAGTGAAACTTTTGTTTATGTGTAGCTATGGCAGCTAGCTACTATGACAGTAGTTGACATGGCACAGCAGAAGCGTCCGCCAATCACAGCTAGACCTAAATGTAACACATCATATCCACCAATCAGCACCAGCTGTAATCACATTCACCAATCAACACCGGTATTTCATGCATGTCGTGACATGCGATGGATGGACGAAAAAATTTGAGGCGAAGTATTAAAAGCTTCACCTTAATAAAATAAATAAAGAAAATTTTCTAATATTTCACATTATAATTTTTTTTTATAATCATACACATTTTATGTTAAATTTTTTATAATCATGTACATTTTATGTTCACACAATTACGCAAGGGTATAAGTATTTTCACAAAAAAATCACAATCGCTACACATACTCCACGTTTAGTTTATTATATATTGTAAAGCTACTTGTACAATTTTTTAACGTGTATCGTGCCAAATGCAATGCAACATGTAACGTGCTAAATGTAACACAACGAATATTGCTCGCGCCAAATACGGTATTTGACTATCAAAAAATATTTATGCTATTTGTTAATTTCTTTTTAATCTTAAAAGTAGTTATATTTAATGTGTAATGGCGTAACTTTAAAACTTTCAGACATGTATGTATATTATCAAAACTTTCGTACATATATTTTTTAGCTGGGCTGGGTTACCTAGTTAAAACGAGCTGCCATTCTCGACCGCACTCACTTACCAACAGGTGTGGTCAAACGCTACCTAAGTTTTTTCTTATTACATATAGGCATATGTGATAAGAAAAAACTTAGGTTCACACATATGTTCTTTTTACTTGACGCGTATTAGAATTCTTTATGTCCGACTTAAAAAAAGGTGGTTTTTAAAAGTATTTAAAGCGGAAAACTAAAAGTAGAATAAAATCGCAAAATAGATAATCATAATTTGTTTAAAAAAACATACGCTATTTTCTCACTGCCTAATTTATTTAACTATTGTTGATTATTTGTCAATCACGGTGAAATTAAGTCATGGATTTAAAATATAAGGATAGTGCAGAGCAGATGTTTTGACAAATTCAATTAAATCCGTATGATCTGAACATAAGGCTGTGATTCCTATGTCAAAACGGGCCCAACGAAAGGAACTTAGATGGGAATGTGTCCTTGACCAACCACCTGCCAGTTCTATATATGTATAGTATAATGTATGTGGTCCATACAAAAGAAAGGGACAAACTCCGTTCAAAGTCGGTCTCTATCGAGCTGGAGTGCACCGTCGTCTTAAATATAGTAAAACGTTGAATTAAGTCAAATACCGTACCGTTTCATCTCGATCCATAGAATATTAATAACCATTGTATATTGTATTGCAGAGTTTTGTCCACGAAGGAGGTCTCGTGCCGAAGAGTTTGTACGTGAGCGGCGCGTTCACGGAGCGGGAGGGTGACCCTCTGTGTGAGGACAGCATCTACAGATCTGTTAGCTTAGCGAAGGGACAGGTGAGGCTGCTTTTTGTAACAAACTCTAGACAAAAGATTGTGTGTGTTTTACCATAATTATAAGGTACATTCTAAACTCAATTTTTGTCGAGTATCTAGTTGTAGGTTTTTTCTATGTCTGATGCCACTTCTTGTGTTAGCTTTAAAAACAATAATTGAAGATCGATTACAAAACAAAAAAAAACAAGTTTTAGATGACGCGTTAGTCATTTTCAGTAGTACTAAGTTTGAGTTTATCTCCATACCTCGGGACTGATACTTATCAGACTTCTATGTAATTATTATGGGACCACCTTGGAAATGTACCCTACCAATTAAAAAAATAAACCTCATGGTTTCGGATTTGGCCATCCACGCCCACTTGAAATTCATCTCGTATATCTCACAATACAATAAAACAGAAAAAATATACTATAGATATCTATATATATATATATAAGAAAGTCGTGTTAGTTACTACACTTATAACTCAAGAACGGCTGAACCAATTTTTATGATTTTTGTATTTTTGGAATTGTCTTTGTGAGGAATAGGATAATAAGTATTAAAAACAATTAATAATTGACCTAAAAAAAATATATAAGACAAATATTTTGCCAAAATGTTCCTGGGTTAAAAAACTGCCAAACATTTGATGTTCAATTGTTTTTCCCGTCGTTACGGTAAACCTCAAATTAATAAGGGACATCGCTCCACACGATTAGTATATTTAGCCTGTGTTAGGTGTAAATATTCTTCCCATGTGTGGATAGCATTACAATATTCGGATTATCGCGTTATTTTTTTTGTATAATTATGGCTACATACAATTAGTGTATTTAGCCAATGTCATGTATAAAAATTCTTCCAGTTTTTTCTGATTTCAAGTCGTGTAGATTTTAAAAATGTGTAATACTGTCAGTAATGACAATTGTTTGACATATTTATTGACTGTCAAATATAAGTGCGTTCAAAAATGTATGCTTAAAAGCAACTTAAAAACGTTTATATTTCCATAAACAATTTCTAAGATCTATCACGGAGGTTAAAAGATTTTTTTTTGTGCGAGTGTTATTATTAACTAACTGAGCTCCGCAGCTTCGCTCGCGTAGAAGTTGATGCGTAGAAAGTTGAGAACAATATCAGATTCACACACGCTTACTTTTGCATTTCTACCTACATGATTTTGTAGTCACGGAAATACGATACGATAATAATTTAAATACTGTCAGTAATTACAATTGTATGACATAACTATTTATTGATTGTCAAATATGCGTGCGTTCAGAAATGTATGCTTACCAGTTTTTGGCGGGAACATGGAAAAGTGTGTGTGATCTCATTGTATTTTTTCCTAAAACTGGTGTTCTTCCGCGTGTTAATGTGTAATAAATGTGGATTATTAACCATTAAGTGCCGGTGAATGTGTGCGAGTGTAGGAAAACAGCACAATGTTGAAAAACATGCTATTTGCGTTCTCACCAAAACTCCACTGAAAATCTTCAGTAAACAACAACAACAAAATTGATAAAAACTTGAAGAATTTTAATACTTGACACGGGCTAAATACACTAATCGTGTGGAGCCATAATGAAATTTAAAAAAATGTATGTTTACAAGCAATCAAGACAATAATAATCAATGCCTAATCAATTTTATATTTTGTAAGAATGTAGGTAAATACAGAGATATGCAAGAATGTGGTAGCCAATTTATGAGTGCCGTATGTATACAGTTTTATCCATAAGGCAAAAAATATTAGACAGTTATTCATTAAGTAAGCATACTTTTGCAGAATTAAAATTAAATGCTGGTGATTATATTATTACAAATAAAATTAAACTCAATCGAACTAATTTCAAGTTAATAACTTATCTATAACAATAAAAACATTGTTTCATTGCATCATGTCTTGCTGACACGCGGTTGAAGTACTTGATTGTTGTATTTTTATTCTATTTCTGTATTGCCATAACTTTGATTATTTACTTGATAATCAAAGTGCCATAATACATTACTAAACTTAATATCCCTATTTTATTCATTATATTACGTTCATAAAATCCTAAATTAAGTTCATCGACATTCATTGTCTGTTAGGTGGTACGAAGTTCGCCGGGCCAGCTAGTTATAATATATAGATTTATCACATGCATAAAACATTTACAATATGTTTTTAGTTATACAATATGTATTGTTCTCCTCTAGGTGCACGAGGTGATAGTAGCCAACAAGGATCCTCACAGCGTGTTAACCTGGGACTTCGACGTGCTGCGACACGATATAGAGTTCACAGTGTTACGGGCTGAGAGTGACCTCTGTGCGCCTGATACTAACAACGGTGAGTGGATCTTATCTCAATGGTGTAGGGTCCAATATTGTACAGTTCTTTACTAAATACTATTACTAGGTCGGTATAGAGTTCACAGTGCTGCGGACTGAGAGCGACCTCTGCGTGCCTGATGCTAACAACGGTGAGTGGATCTTATCTCAATGGCGTAGGGTCCAATATTGTTCAGTTCTTTACTAAATACTATAACTAGGTCGATATAGCGTTCACCGTGTTACGGGCTGAGAGCGACCTCTGTGCGCCTGATACTAACAACGGTGAGTGGATCTTATCTCAATGGTGTAGGGTCCAATATTGTACAGTTCTTTACTAAATACTATTACTAGGTCGGTATAGAGTTCACAGTGCTGCGGGCTGAGAGCGACCTCTGCGTGCCTGATGCTAACAACGGTGAGTGGATCTTATCTCAATGGCGTAGGGTCCAATATTGTTCAGTTCTTTACTAAATACTATAACTAGGTCGATATAGCGTTCACCGTGTTACGGGCTGAGAGCGACCTCTGTGCGCCTGATACTAACAACGGTGAGTGGATCTTATCTCAATGGTGTAGCGTCCAATATTGTACTGTTATTTTCTAAATACTATTAATAGGTCGATATAGAGTTCACAGTGCTGCGGGCTGAGAGCGACCTCTATGCGACTGATACTAACAACGGTGAGTGGACTTTATCTCAATGGCGTAGGGTTCAATATTGTAAAGTTTTTTACTAAATACTATTACTAGGTCGGTATAGAGTTCACAGTGCTGCGGGTTGAGAGCGACCTCAGTGCGCCTGATACTAACAACGGTGAGTGGATCTTATCTCAATGGTTTAGGGTCCAATATTAAAACGTTGTTTTTAAAGACGAACATAAATTGTTGCTACTAAGAATTCGAAGACACACAAACATGAACAACAATATATGAGCAATATAGTGATAGTAATAGAGTATTTTTTCGTGCAGCGCTGTGCGCGGGAGGGTCGGAGGAGGTCTCCGTGCTGAGAGGGCTGCGGGAGGGGGAGCACTACCACCGAGTGGAGTCCACACTCGTGTGTCATGATGGAGAGAGTATACAGGTTAGACTAGTCTTTTTTTCATTTATCTATACTAATATTATAAAGAGAGAACATTTGTATTTTTGTATTTTGTATTTTTGTATGTTTGTAATGAGTAAGCTCAAAAACTACTGAACCGATTTAAAAAATTCTTTCACTAATACATAGAATGGACTTTCGGAATGAAAATAGGCTATATATTATCCCATTTAAATCAAAGGTACATTCGTGGAGACCTAATTTGCAACCTAAGCCGGCAAATAAACGGTGGAAAAAACACGTTTCTTACGAACGCTGCTTAATTGAAAATAGATAGAAGAATATTTTCTATGCAAGAGTTGTACAACTTAATAAGACCTACAAAAAAGTCCGCGACAGCATATGTCTATCTCTTCAGGTTGACTCACAGTAACCATTTTAATCTTAAAAGTTTTGTTAAAAAATATTACATAACTTCCAAGGCTATTTTCAAGTATATACTATTAATCCATATCCAAATAATGACGTTAATTAGCTTGGCTACATATTATAGATTCAAATTGTCCTTTACAATATATCATTCAAATGAAAACTCTAGAAGATATCACGAATTTCACAAACACGCATCGCAAAATTAATAAAATATTTGCAGTGAAACCACAGATTAGGTCATAGTTACTACGAAAATATTATTATGAGCTTAGCTATGCTGTAGATCCCCACCGATCACAATCAATTTGAAGTCAATATAGTATAATAATATTATCTATTGTATAAAATAATATTCATCTACATATATAATAATATAATATAATATAATATTTTAAACCACCCCGACTGATCTGTGTATAATAAGCTTTTTCCGATGACTCCAAACACGACATTTAAAATCTGAGCTGTAAGTTGGTGAGGATTTCAGTATTCTGTAGAGTCCAGGAGGCTTCCATGTTCTTACAATATCGTTGAAGAAGAAGATTTTCGAATTGATCAGACCTATGAAAGTTGATTTCATAGCGCAATTAACTAGAAAAAAACTCATAGTTTTATAACGATTGAACGAATTTTCATGAATCAAAGCTAAGAAAACTCTCGATGAAGACATCTATCAAACAAAAAAAAAACTATCAATAATAAAAACAAAATCGGTTCATCCGGTTAGGTGCTAAGATGCTACAGACAGACACACAGATACACACGTTAAACGTATATTACCCCTACATTTTGCGTCGGGGAACGCGTAAGATTACGGCGGCAGATATCCTCCTTGGTAGTAAGCTACTTTTTGGTAGATTTAATGATCCCACTACCACTGTACGAAAACTCATGATTCATGAATGCACATAAAACTTTCATTGGTAGGTATATAGCTAGGATTAGAACCAACGACCGTCGGGTCAGAATCAGGATAAATATCCTTTACGCCAAAGGGCCGTCCAATATCACTACGTAAGTATTATAAAACAAAGTCCATCACTGCGTTTGTCTGTCTGTTCGCAATAATCTCAATAGCTACTGAACGGATTATCATGCGGCTTTCACCAATAGCCAGAGTGTTTATGAGGAAGGTTTAGGTGCATAATTCGTTAAGGTTTTGTGTAAATTGTATGAAATATGACGATGGTTGTTAAATATGTTCATGTTTTATATTCAATGCAACAAACTGATGCAAATTTTGTAGGCATATATGTTCTACCCGTGCGAAGCCGGGGCGGGCTGCTAGTCTAATATACAGATCTCTAGATACGAGTAGATCTAGATATATCTCTAGATACGAGAAGATCTAGATATATCTCTAGATACGAGTAGATATAGATATATCTCTAGATACGAGTAGATCTAGATATATCTCTAGATACGAGTAGATCTAGATATATCTCTAGATACGAGTAGATCTAGATATACCTCTAGATACGAGTAGATCTAGATATATCTCTAGATACGAGTAGATCTAGATATATCTCTAGATACGAGTAGATCTAGATATATCTCTAGATACGAGTAGATCTAGATCTCTATTTACTTTTTATGGTTCCGTACCTCAAAAGGTAAAAAAAGGAACCTTTATAAGATCACTTTCTTGTCTATCTGTCCGTCTGTCCGTGTGTCACCACTGATTTTCTCAGGACCTAGCAAGTTGAAATTTATACCTGATACTGAAGTCTGTAGTCCCTTTTGGGTGTATAAAAATCAAGGTCTTGAGTCAACACAATAAAAATATATGGGTAAATTTAGATTTTCGCGAAAACTTCTTAGTACCAAAATGTACCTTAATTTTCAACTTTTCTTATTGTTCGGAATTTTTCCTTTACTTGTGCTGTAAGACCTTGCTTTTAACCAAAATTGACAATTCTAGGTCAACCGGAAGTACCCTATAGGTTTTGGGTCGAAAACCTATAAGTACTAGGGTACTTCCCGTTGACCTAGAATCATGAAATTTGGCAAGAAGCAAGGTCTTACAGCTAAAATTAAGGAAAAAATCCAAAAAAGTTGAAAATTAAAGGGTGCAATAATGAGACAAGTAGGGATACTAAGAGGTGCCACCGCTTCATGGTGGATATACCATTTACGCGTACAAAGCGATTCGCTTCTTCTTTCATCATACGTACTGCCAAGGAATGGAATAACCTGCCCGAGTCTGTGTTTACGATCAGATACAACATCACTTAACATCAGGTGAGATAATGGTCCGGTGATAGCCATTTTTGTAATAATAAATATATATAGCGTCCGCGTATATAACTTAGTTTTTCATACAAACACTATGAAAAACAAAGTTAATTTTGTGGTGGCGATAAGTTATGGTTATAAAATATTCTTACTGCGATACGGAACCCTACGAGTGCGAGTCCGGCTTGCACTTGGCCAGTTTTTTAATGCTCAACTATCAGTCAGGCTCACTCCCTGCCCTGAATTTAGGTCCTAACTGTGTCATCGACACCAAACAGGTACAGGATTCGAACCCGTACCTTAGATATGAACGAATATCCATGACCCTAGAACAGTCCACTACTAGGACCCCCGGCATATAATCATGAACAAAAAGTAACACTACAGTATCAATACATATAGTACGAACTTCCTCGCCACGTGTCTGTCTGTGTCTTTGCGATAAACTCAAAAACTACTCAATGGATTTTTAATGCGTTTTGACCAATAGATAGAGTGATTTATGAGGAGGGTTTAGATGCATAATTCAAATAAACTGATGCAAAACATTTTCGATTTGTATGCTCTACCCGTGCGAAGACGGGGTGGGTCGCTAGTCCTTTCAATAATTATAACAATATCTTGAGGTGAAACAAAAAAATTTAGAAAATCACGTAAGTTTTTTATACATACATAGGTTACGCCAATTAAGGTACTCGTAGACCTCTGAGTTATATGAGCGTTGGTACATACCAACGTTGGTATGGAAGCCTCGGTGGGCGAGTCCAACTCGACTTGGCCGGTTTTTATTTATGCTAACCTGTTTTCCTAATTTGTACTTTTGTTTTGTGTAATGCTGAATAAATGTATTTCCTTTCTTTATATCTTTCTATTTCTTTCTCTCTCTCTTTCTCTCTTTCTTTCTTTCTTTCATCTTGAACACTATTTGTAATGGGTTAACCCTTTAACTGGTAGAAGGAACCAGCCATCCAAATGTAATAAAACTCGAACAGGTTATAAACATACTTTATTAGAAAAGATTGGCTTAAAAAAAATAAAAAATCCATAAAAAACATTTGTTGGCAATATGGTTGCCACTACGGGCTGGCACTGACCTGATTCCTGTGAAATTCTTTAAAACAAGTCAGTCTCACTAGTCAGTCTGTCTGTTCTCAATGTCCCAAAATGGTTGATACGTGCCAATAGTAGATAGTATTTTTTTAAGAGCAACAAAAACACGCTGTCAAATATATTGGCTCTACCAGACAAAGAGACAAAGGGGAGTCAGGCACAAGACACGGGCGATGCATTACAACTTTCAACCTCTACTGATTGGCACATTTAGCTATCGTTGCCATCGGAAACGCGTGCAGTGCATACCTACAAGTTTTTTCTAAATTAAATAAATGTAATGTCCGCAGGGTTCCCACGTAATGGTGCACCACGGTAGCTACGTGCTACAGTGGCGCTGCGAGATGTTGGACTCGCACCGCGCGGCGCAGCTCATGTACTTCCACGAGACTCTAGCCAGCCACCAGTACAAGTATGTACACTTAGAGTTGCCACTAGATGCTGCTGTGTGCTGTGAGATGTTGGACTCGCACCGCGCGGCGCAGCTCATGTACTTCCACGAGACTCTAGCCAGCCACCAGTACAAGTATGTACACTTAGAGTTGCCACTAGATGCTGCTGTGTGCTGTGAGATGTTGGACTCGCACCGCGCGGCGCAGCTCATGTACTTCCACGAGACTCTAGCCAGCCACCAGTACAAGTATGTACACTTAGAGTTGCCACTAGATGCTGCTGTGTGCTGTGAGATGTTGGACTCGCACCGCGCGGCGCAGCTCATGTACTTCCACGAGACTCTAGCCAGCCACCAGTACAAGTATGTACACTTAGAGTTGCCACTAGATGCTGCAGTGTGCTGTGAGATGTTGGACTCGCACCGCGCGGCGCAGCTCCTGTACTTCCACGAGACTAGCCAGCCACCATTACAAGTATGTACACTTAGAGTTGTCACTAGATGCTGCTGTGTGCTGTGAGATGTTGGACTCGCACCGCGCGGCGCAGCTCATGTACTTCCACGAGACTCTAGCCAGCCACCAGTACAAGTATGTACAGTTAGAGTTGTCACTAGATGCTGCTGTATGCTGTGAGATGTTGGACTCGCACCGCGCGGCGCAGCTCATGTACTTCCACGAGACTCTAGCCAGCCACCAGTACAAGTATGTACACTTAGAGTTGTCACTAGATGCTGCTGTGTGCTGTGAGATGTTGGACTCGCACCGCGCGGCGCAGCTCATGTACTTCCACGAGACTCTAGCCAGCCACCAGTACAAGTATGTACACTTAGAGTTGTCACTAGATGCTGCTGTGTGCTGTGAGATGTTGGACTCGCACCGCGCGGCGCAGCTCATGTACTTCCACGAGACTCTAGCCAGCCACCAGTACAAGTATGTACACTTAGAGTTGTCACTAGATGCTGCTGTGTGCTGTGAGATGTTGGACTCGCACCGCGCGGCGCAGCTCATGTACTTCCACGAGACTCTAGCCAGCCACCAGTACAAGTATGTACACTTAGAGTTGTCACTAGATGCTGCTGTGTGCTGTGAGATGTTGGACTCGCACCGCGCGGCGCAGCTCATGTACTTCCACGAGACTCTAGCCAGCCACCAGTACAAGTATGTACACTTAGAGTTGTCACTAGATGCTGCTGTGTGCTGTGAGATGTTGGACTCGCACCGCGCGGCGCAGCTCATGTACTTCCACGAGACTCTAGCCAGCCACCAGTACAAGTATGTACATTATGAGAGTTTAGAGAGATGTTGGACTCGCTATGGACACTATAGATAGTGTTAAGGAACCTACAATACCTATGCAAGGTGTTGAAACAAAAATAACTTTTAATTGATGAATTGCTATTTAATACTTCGTTAAGGGGTTCCTCTTATTAAAATAAATAATTTTGGTTAAATTTACGACAGACCGTCATTCCATACGGCTATCAATAGAATCCATCCGGTCCGTTAACGTCGCGTTGTCGGCGTCATATTGCTTGAAGAATACCTTACTCTACCCACTCATAATTGGCTAAAATGGTGGCAACCCTGTTAAAGGCGATAAAGAAAAGTGAAGTTAAACAATATGTTTATTCGTACTGTTGAAAGTGTTGTTACCCTGCCTGTAAATGTCACATTTGAGGTATAAATATGGTCGAATTGACTATTGAGATATTATTTACCGCAACACTGCTCACACACACACACGCTCACAAACACACTCAAATACTGCATTTGTTTATAGATCATAATTATATTTTTTTCTACAATATTCAACTATAAAAATAAATAGTTCACTTATTATGTTTCTTTGAAGTGTTTCACACTTTATATTTTTTTTTTTTTTGTAAATTGTTAATCACAATCCAAAATTTCATCGTACCGACGGGACTTGAACCCGCAACCTCCGGAATAACATGTTCCGGTGCTTTGCCAATTAAGCCACGGTGCGAAGTATCGTTACGACGAAATTAGTGGATTGCATTTGTTAACCCAATTATGCATTGGTGGCGCCATCTATGACTACTTATTACGTAAGTTAATCATTCGGAAGAATACATTACAGTTTTCAAATCCGACGAGAGATGTTGCACTGCGTAAATCAAATATTATGTTTCTTTGAAGTGTTTCACACTTTATTTTTTTTTTTTTGTAAATTGTTAAACACAATCCAAAATTTCTTTTTTTTTTTCATCGTACCGACGGGACTTGAACCCGCAACCTCCGGAATAACATGTTCCGGTGCTTTGCCAATTAAGCCACGGTGCGAAGTATCGTTACGACGAAATTAGTGGATTGCATTTGTTAACCCAATTATGCATTGGTGGCGCCATCTATGACTACTTATTACGTAAGTTAATCATTCGGAAGAATACATTACAGTTTTCAAATCCGACGAGAGATGTTGCATTGCGTAAATCAAATATTATGTTTCTTTGAAGTGTTTCACACTTTATATTTTTTTTTTGTAAATTGTTAAACACAATCCAAAATTTCATCGTACCGACGGGACTTGAACCCGCAACCTCCGGAATAACATGTTCCGGTGCTTTGCCAATTAAGCCACGGTGCGAAGTATCGTTACGACGAAATTAGTGGATTGCATTTGTTAACCCAATTATGCATTGGTGGCGCCATCTATGACTACTTATTACGTAAGTTAATCATTCGGAAGAATACATTACAGTTTTCAAATCCGACGAGAGATGTTGCACTGCGTAAATCAAATATTATGTTTCTTTGAAGTGTTTCACACTTTCACAAAAAAAATAATATAAAGTGTGAAACACTTCAAAGAAACATAATATTTGATTTACGCAGTGCAACATCTCTCGTCGGATTTGAAAACTGTAATGTATTCTTCCGAATGATTAACTTACGTAATAAGTAGTCATAGATGGCGCCACCAATGCATAATTGGGTTAACAAATGCAATCCACTAATTTCGTCGTAACGATACTTCGCACCGTGGCTTAATTGACAAAGCACCGGAACATGTTATTCCGGAGGTTGCGGGTTCAAGTCCCGTCGGTACGATGAAATTTTGGATTGTGTTTAACAATTTACAAAAAAAAAAATATAAAGTGTGAAACACTTCAAAGAAACATAATATTTGATTTACGCAATGCAACATCTCTCGTCGGATTTGAAAACTGTAATGTATTCTTCCGAATGATTAACTTACGTAATAAGTAGTCATAGATGGCGCCACCAATGCATAATTGGGTTAACAAATGCAATCCACTAATTTCGTCGTAACGATACTTCGCACCGTGGCTTAATTGGCAAAGCACCGGAACATGTTATTCCGGAGGTTGCGGGTTCAAGTCCCGTCGGTACGATGAAATTTTGGATTGTGTTTAACAATTTACAAAAAAAATATATAAAGTGTGAAACACTTCAAAGAAACATAATATTTGATTTACGCAGTGCAACATCTCTCGTCGGATTTGAAAACTGTAATGTATTCTTCCGAATGATTAACTTACGTAATAAGTAGTCATAGATGGCGCCACCAATGCATAATTGGGTTAACAAATGCAATCCACTAATTTCGTCGTAACGATACTTCGCACCGTGGCTTAATTGGCAAAGCACCGGAACATGTTATTCCGGAGGTTGCGGGTTCAAGTCCCGTCGGTACGATGAAATTTTGGATTGTGTTTAACAATTTACAAAAAAAAAAAATAGTTCACTATTCGAAATTACATATTTAGAAACCACTAACTAAATATTTCGCTTGACTTTTCCTTAGGCCCAAACTCCATCGTAGCTGAATGGAGAAGTGCATGATTTAAAAGCGTAATCCTTTTGTGTTTTAGTACATATCCTCTCGGTTTACCACAAATATTCTCATCTCTTTGTTGGAGTTAGGGCCTTTTTTACACCACTGGCAATCGTTTGATCGATTTTGATCACTATCTCACCTGGTGCTGAGTGACGATGCGATTGACAATGTAGCACGCTTACCTAGAACTGTTCACTAGCGATTTGAAGACCCCGGGTTGTTACTTTGAAACATAGAGACTGGCAAGGAATGGAAATCCTTGCCAGTATGTATGATAAATTATGAAGCAAAATGTTTCGTGCGAGTAGATGGAACCTTCACCATAAAGCGAAGGCGCACATCGGTACGTCTGGTTGCCTACGCGTGGTTATTTATGAGTTCTCCATATTTCGGCGCTGTTGAAAGTGAATAATTGTATTATTATTTGTAATGTCAGTGTAATGTGTAATATGCTACACTTAATAAATTATTGTATATGTTATTAATCTCACTAAATTGTTGCTAAATTGCTCAGTTTTGTATTCTTGATGTACAATATCAGTGTAAAAATTAAATGAGATTGAATTGATTTAAAAAAAATTGAATAGAATTTTAAAAAATTGAATAGATTTCAAAAAATTGAATTGAATTGAAAAAATTGAATTGAATTGAAAAAATTGAATTGAATTGAATTAAAAAAAAATTGAATTGAATAATATTGTAGTTATATCCTAGCCTAATGTAATACCTTCATCCCCAGGGGTTCAATGTCAAGTCTGCAATCAGGCACGAGCGGCTTCTCCTGTCTCTCCAGCAAGTCTGGACTGTCCTCGTGCCCCTCGCGGTGATGTCCCGCCCCCGCGCCCCGCGCGACCCCCGCCGCCCCCGCACCCGAGGACGAGACCTAGTGCTGACGTCACTACTGTACTACTGTCACAGTGACACTTGTCATGGTAATGCCTTTGGACAACTTTTTATGTGTGAATCGTTGACCCCAATGTTATAGGTGTCAGGAGGGTAGATTTTATTATAATATATCAATGTTGTACACGTATTTGGTTTAAAATTAAATGATAAACGGTAAATCTCTTAAAATTCAATACAACATAACAGAAAGTTAATGTGCTGTAGTCATAGTATGCGGGGAACACACCGGGCCGAACGACGAGCATGAACGCTGAATAGAGGGAGATGGGGCTATATGCCTGTATAGATGCGTCTTCTTTCGTTCGCCTTCGTTCGCTCGGTGTAGCAATAGATGCGAGACGAGTTGGAAAATCATGAATATTACATATAGCAATATGTGTATTTAAAAGTGTACTGTTTTAAATAGTGAATTTAAAATGTTTAGGGACAGTTTCACCGGTTCCTGATAATGCGTTAAATAGTTATCTGACACATAACGCTACATAAAAGCTGTCAAAAATCTGTCAGGTAAGTTTCTAATAGAGCTATCATGAACCGGTGAAACTGGCCCTTAGTCTAATATGGTGAATGTAAGCTAGTAGCGACTGTTACTTACAGTTTGTGTAGTAACTAGTAACACTACGAGTAATTTAAAGTATAACTTTGTAAAATGAATCGGAGAGGATATAAACAAAACAATGTTATGTGATAGTTCATTTTATATAATCATAAAATAAATATAACATGCAAAATATCTAGTAATCATTTCTCGACAATTCTGGAAATTGTTTCTTAGAAGTATTCACCTTTAAAATTGTATAACTTGAAATGAAAATGAAAATTTAAATCTATGATGAACTATTGATAATGTATCATATCACGATAATAACATTCGATCTATTCGTATTTTCTCTGATAGGATATTTCTTCTTCTCTTTTTAACTATATTTCAGATTCAATCTTTCATCTACATTAACAGCCAGTATACGTCCACTGCTGGACATAAGCCTCTCCTATGGCACGCCACTGAGCTCCATCTTCAGCTCTTTGTTTCCAACCGCTGGCAGCTAGCTTGTGGAAATAAAATAAAATTAAATTGATAAATCTTTAGTTAGGTGAAATCCAGATAGATTGAACATTAATAATGACCGTTAGTAAATAACAAATTCTATAAGTATATTATGGCGTCCTGTTAAGAAGAAAATACAGTACAATTCGTGCAAAATTAAATGTTATTGAAAGTATAATTAAATTTAATTAACGCCTCTAAGAAGTGTTACGTAGTTAAAATCTGTTTATGTAATTTCTAAGATAGGTATTACAAGACATAATGCGAATATTAACTAAAGAAAATTTTAATTCAATGTCAAATATATGAAATCTATAAAATTATAATATTGATATTAATAAAATAAACGTGACTACGAAATAAAACTACTATTTTATCAGAGCTATCTAAAATTTTCAAATAACACAGATTACATTAATACTTCTTGCATATTTTTGCCAAAATAGATTCCAACTAAGGTATAGATCAAACTCGATATGTATAAAAATAATGCAGACCAAAACAAAAAGGAGAGTTGATAGATTTCTCTTTCAAAAGAGCAGGCAACGCACCAGTATTGCCTCTGGTATTTCAGGTGTTAATATGCGGCGGTAACCACTTACCATCAGGTGGGCCGCATGCTCGTTTGTTGCTCCATATATATAAAAAAAAGACAAAATATCATAACATAATTAGTTGATAATGAAGATTTGGAAAGCTGAAATATCGACGTTTCGTCTATTTAAATAACAAAAAGATAAACTTAATTTCAGCTTCATATTATCGATATTTCAATGATAATGCAAAAAAAATATTTATTTAAAGTAAAATATCTTTCATCAATGAAGTTGAGAGACTAAGGGCCAGTTTGACCGCTGTCTGATAATGTGTCAGATAGCTATCTGATAGATGACGTCATACAAAATTTGTCAATAATCTGTCATATACGTTCAGAGGCTTATCAGGAACCGGATAAATTTGCCCTAAAGGTCATAGCATACTATAACTAACTCCACTCCAACTCAACTCTAAATAAATCAATGAAATATGAGGTTTATATAAATTAATTCATGTAACTTAATTAAATAACTTTGCGATTATATTTTTATTTAAGCAGTGCAGTGATTTCATTCCAGTAAATACTTCTAAACAGTAAATACAGATGGCGCCACCAATGCATAATTGATTAACAGAAATTTTGTCGCTTCAATGGGAGTCGTCCATGGCTAAGTTGGATAAAGAGCTTGGGTGTGTTAGATAGGAGGCGAGGGTTCGAATCCCGGTGGACGGCGAAATTTTGGACTGTATAAAATAATGTACAAAAAAAAAATGGTTGTCAACGTGACAACGTCATGACAAAACATTGATGTTCATATATTAATATCCATATTCACATTCATACAACAAAACATTGATGAAATCGGCGCATGCGTACAATGAGCGTAACGGGACATTTTTCGTGCATGCAACTGGCATTCCAGCCGCCGTTTACGATTTCTTAGACGTTGTCACCTCAAAATATAAAGTGTAGTGCACTTAAAGAAACATAATATTAAATTAGCGACGGTTGCATGGTCTTTGTGACGATATAAAGCTCCATCATTTTGAGTTTAGTTTCGTAGTGCTATGATTATAATGGTACGCAGTAACGGTGGTACTAAGCTAAAGAATTGATTTGATCAGGTCACGATTACATTACATATAACCACGTTAACACGCTCATTCTTCACCATCTTTGATAGTTTCTTTATGTAGTTATGATGGAGTATGTATCGGACATATTTGTAATGAAATCGTGACCTAAAACAAGCATTCGTCTCTTATAACAGTCATAAAAATCTATGTATAAACTGTGTATAACCAGTGCCGGATTAAGTAAGCGCGGGGCCCGTAGCAAATTCTTTCAAAGAGCCCTGATCTACTATGGGTTCTTAAGTATAAAATGGTCAAAAAACAATTAAATACTCAATACGTTTATTTTCCATATCCATATCTAGTTTACAATTTTATGGGTAATTCATATTCTGGGTTTAAATATGTGGAGCCCCCTTTCGCGCGGGGTCCGTTGTAATTGCTACGTGGTTTATCCGGCACTGTGTATAACGTTAAATCTGGTAAGTAAAAATAAACACTTATAAATGTATCAATAACGATGATTTGTGTCTAAATTGATCAGGTTTAGTGTAGGAACTCTGAACGAAAAACGACACTTTGATATACATATCAGAAAATTAGCTCACACTGTAGTGCGAAAGCAAGTCATTGCTTCGCACAAATAATTAACTAAAATCATCTTCTTTGCATAGCTTTAATGTTCACTTTATATAGTATTTTGCTTGAAAGCTAAATCAGTATATTATTACAATTAAAATTAAATGAAATCGAACGGTCAGGCCTGTCGCACTCCGCGCTGTAGCTGTGAAACTATTAGCACATACGCGACGGCCAGTTGGCTGCAAGTTTAGTAGCTAGAGCACGCGTGCTCTAGATCGGACGCAGATAGCTATATGACGAATGACACCATGTAAAAGCTGTCAAAAATCTGTCAGATTTCTTCATATTAGCGCTGTCAGGAACCCGTGAAACTGTAGTCCGGCAATCTCGTGCGCGACCGTCCCGCGGGGTGAAAGACGGTGGCGGGGACGAGGTGCCCAAGATGTCAGCGGGTAGCGGGTGGTGTAGCGGGGAAGGGAAGCGTGTTTAGCTGTGTCACAGATTATATAATAGTTACTGCGTAGCCGTGTGCTAGAATGACCGCTACCTCGTCCCCGCCACCGGCTGTCACCCCGCGGGACGGTCGCGCACGAGGTTGCCGGGTACACAACACCGCTCCCACACGGCAAAATAATGTTAATTACAATGTGAGCCTTAGGACGTCAACTATACACAGACTTTACATTGACAACACAAATTAGCAGACAGCTCACTATAACCGAGCTTACCGCCGTCGTACTTGATAGTTGACGTCTTGCTTACTGCGCGCTTCAAGCGAGCGGCCCGCGCGGAGCACGCGCGGAGACTGAATCACATTGCTAGCTTGTCAGTGGTGCGTGAACAGTAAGCTGGCTACACACTAACAGCTGGCTGTAAGCGCGGTGACAGCTATAAATAGTAGACTGACAGCTGTAAGCGCGTGGACAGCTGGTGGCCTGCTAGCTGTCCGCGCGTGGACATCGAGTATTCATCTCTGCTGTGCGGGAGCGGTGTTGGAACGGTTGCGGGGTTGTGTAAGTGTGACGACCTTTAGACTGTGGAATAAAATAAAATGCCTGCTTAACACATATCTGTAAATACCAGGGTGTGTTCTAGAGACGAATGCTTAAATTTACGTATGGAAACGTATCGTAACGTGTGTAACTCAATATTTGAGAGAATGTACATTAGTCCCATGACTTTGCCAATCTAGAACGTATGTTAGACAAATACTATTTTTGAAATGATAACAAATCATCATGTACAATGCATTATTGTTAAGGTCATCGCACACCTCTACGACTCGTTACAGCTGACTTAAAGTAAAAGCATCACACTAATCATTACTTATATTACACATGTAGAAATGTGTGATCGTTTGAGTTAGTTAGGTATTCCTTCACGCAAAAACGCCCGGACAGTTTGGGATGAAATTTGGAATAGAGATTGCTTGAGCCATGAATTAACATAAGTTCATCCTAAAGACATAAGATAAAATAAATTTATCTAGTTTCACGTAGAGTATAGTTAGGTTTGAGTCGGCAAAGTGTGTGAATAACTTTATAACTTGCTCACACAACTCAACTAGCAACACGATGGTTCCTATTGGACAAAATTTGCCGGAAAAATACGTTTCTTGTAAGGGGACTCCACTTTATTTTGTATTTAGAATTTGTTATAACGGCGGTTTATATGTTAATATAAACTTCGTGAATATTTCAAGTCTCAATCTATTATGGTTCATAAGATCAAGCAACAACGCCGAAAAGTCACGTTTCTTGTATCAGGACCCCCTTTTATTACTGATTTTATTCTGGTTTTAGTACTTGTATATATTATTACATACTGTGTGAAAATTTCAAGTATCTACCTAATAAGGTTTAAGGAGATACAGTCCTGTGCAAAGTGGACAGACGGACGGACGGACAGAAGTCTCAGTGATAGGCTTCCCTTTGGGCTCGGAACCCTAAAAACTGTGAATGCATGCCAATGCCCGTTTGCACTACTTAGCTTATCAAAATATCACAAAATAAACAATTCAGGCTACCAAAATCTCAAAATATAGATAAATAGGATCATTAGCCTATCTGCAAGATCTATTTCGAGATTTTGATTCCCGATTCTGAAATCTTAGGGCGATTTTTAAGTTTAGTGCAAACGGGCATAAGTATGTTATATATACTTTAACAAAACACAATTGACACCGTTTTCCAGCATTCTTTAAACGTATGTTTATTTTACCTACATATTGAACAAAACAGCTTTTCTTGATAATATTCTGAATGAAATTGTGTTTTGCGTTTTCGTGTTGTAATTCGTATTCAAACGACATAGTATCAATTTATAATATACTTAAATTTAAAGATTGTGATGTATTGGTTTGTGATTTTTAACCGACTTCAAAAAGAGGAGGGGGTTTCTCAATTCGAACGTATATATATATATTTTTTTAGTAAAATTTAGAAGAATTTTTACCAGTTCATGGAAGTCCCAATTATTTAATTGTAATTCAATCTACAAAAAAATATAACATAATCAGATATTTTCACAAGATATTTGGTCGTCCGTGAACTTGGTGCTTGCAATAGTATCGGACACTCATAGATAGTGAACAACGTGGTAAATATCCCGCTCAAACGTCTTGTGAAAGTGAAAAACTAAAACTGAGATTTATATAAATGTCTAAAATCTCTTTATATAAAACAGAAGTTTCTGTTTTACAATTACCTATATAAATTTAAATAAGGAGATTTGTGTTCATATAACCCATTGTACGTAATAGATACACGTAATGCTACAAACAGTAACTCTTATTTACATGACTAAAAGGCTCATTTTACAATGTCGCGTAGCATAATGGTCTAAATCAATTATTTTCCAATTTAAAACCAATGAGTTGAGATAAAATTAATTGTGCGATATCGTGGCATTCAATTATGGATTTTGTGTTGTAAGTATTTAAGTACCATTTGGCATGAAATAAGGAATCGCCAAAGTATACATTAGATAAAACTAGGTATTCTAAAGTGTAGTTGTATTTGAAATTGTACTAGGAATTGAAATCTTTGAATGTAGTGTAATGTCTATTTACATCATCATAATCAACCTGAATCAGTCCACTGCTGGACGTAAGAGTCTCTCAAGAGTATTTATATTATATACTAAATATTTTTAACCGACTTCACAAAAAAGGAGGTTCTCAGTTCGTCGAAATACAATTATTTTTTAAATATAATGTATGTTCACCGATTACTGGAAGACGCCTGAACCGGTTCGGAAAATTCTTTTTTTGTTTGATAGGGCATACTTTCCAGGTGGTCTGATTTAAATTTCATCGAGATATGTTCAGTACCTCCAGAGATATGGCGGTAAACACCTCAAACATGGTACTGAACATGACTTGCGTGACATTCGAATTCGGTTTAATTCGTTTTTAAACGATCTTAAATTATAGATTGAATTATTCTAAGTATCAAACACTTTGCAGTTACGTTTAATTTACGTTATTTTTAAGTTAGTCTAAATATAAATATATGTTTTTGAAGTTATACTTCTTTTGGCGCGATAGAGAAAAATGATGAGAGTGATATTTTACAAAGCGCGCGCACACCGACACCTAAATTTAACATCGTGAAGTTAGTTCTAGGTGGTACGATGCGCGCGCACACCGACACCTAAATTCTACACCGTGAAGTTAGTTCTAGGTGGCATGACTATGTTCAAGTTGTATGTCATATTTAACGTCATATTTTTACGTTAAAAAACCTTTTTTATTTAAATAAAATCTTTTTGATTAATTTTAATATTTATCGTTAATCACTACTGCATTTTAGTTATTTTTTTCCATACGCCACAGAAGTATAACTTCTAACGCGTGTACATAAGTACACACACTCTTTTTTTATATAAGTTGCATGTCTAGCTATTTTCACGTTGAACGTAATAAACAGTATATGCTGACACAAGATAATTTGTATAATAGAAAATGGTATTGTAAATAAAGCAGATTTCCGGAATATATTTATATATAAATATAAGTCAAAGAATTCATGATGACCTGAGCAGCTGCTATTATAGTTCTAAATATGTAAAATTATTTTTATAAGAAATCATAATAATTAACACAATTAATTTGTTAAGAATTTGGGACTAACTGAGACAAATTATTGTAACAAACAAATTACATATTTAGTAGTAAAAGTTATATTTTGTAATAATATTGTAAAACGCTGATATTTTTTTATTGCAAACAGCATTTTTTGTAAACGTATAAATACTCGAAAATGGCACAAATATTATTTAATAATTTTATAGCTTTTGTTTGTATCCTACTTATATTATAAAAGCGAAAGTTTGTGAGTGTGTTTGTAACTTCTTCACGCTAAAAATATTTTAGATTAAGCTGAAATTTGGTATGTAGATATCCCAGACCCTGGAATAACATAAAGGGTTTTACACTTTTTATTTCGATATTCTAACGGGAACGATGTCTACGCGGGTAAAACCGCGGGCACAGCTAGTATTAATTTTTTTTGTAATGACATTGGTACAATATTTTACAAACAGTTCAGTTATATTTTTGTTAAGGTTAATATCCTTCAGGAAATCAGTTCAAGCGTGTCATGTAGGCACATAAACCGTCTAAAGTGATTGATTTGTTAATACGTATTATTTAATTAAGTTACATTTAGTGCGAGATTCACCGGTTCATGATAAAGTTTTACATAGTTATCTGACAGATCACACAATACAAAAGTTCTCAAAAATCCGTCAGATAAGTGCCTAATAAGGCTATCAGACGCCGGTGAAACTGGACCTTAGTTTAGTTTACGTAATTCATAATAATAGTAAAGTGAAATGTGTTTTTTTGTATACAATATTGTGCATCGTATTAAACTGTAATAGTTAATTTGTCGCAATATAATAATAGCTAAATATATCATCCCGCGTTGTGAATAAGCAATCAATACATAATAAAATTATTTTAAGTTATATATTTAGTTATACATAGAAAAATTGTATTAGATTCTTATGCTCGCAGGCGGTCCTATGAGATAATATTATATTAGAGTTGTTAAGAACAATAAAACTTAATTAAATAGTTGAATTTATTCATTAAATTTAAAATGTGTGAAAACTCATACTGGTCTTTTCTTTATAACTATCTATGACATATTATACTAGGGACCTGCCCCGGCTTCGCACGAGTACAATCTAGATACTGTGAGGTGTCAGTGAGGAGAAAAAAACCTTAAATTATTTAGTTTTATTTAAAAAAATAAGACAGCATTTTCGATGAAAGATCAGTCAGCTGGGTTTCTATCAACATATTGTATCAATAATTAATATTAAATTAGCGTAGATTGTATGGTCTACTTGAGGTTTAAAATTGTATTGCACGATATAAAGCTCTTTAAATCAAATAATCAATATGTTTATTATAAAACAAAGTCCCTCGCCGCATCTGTCTGTCTGTCTGTTCGCTATGAACTAAAAAACTACTAAACGGATTTTCATGTGGTTTTCACTAATAGATAGAGTAATTCATGAGGTAGGTTTAGATGTATAATTCATTAAGGTTTTGTGTAAATTGGTTGAAATATGACGATGATTGTTGAAGATGTTCATTCATACTCGACACAACAAACTGATGCAAAAATGTAGGCATATTTATGCTCTACCTGTGCGAAGCCGGGTCGGGTCGCTAGTTCTTATTACATTTTTAATTTCATATCAGTTGTAAGTACATGCATAAAGTCTCTCATTATGCTTCTAACTTTTAATTCATAATCAGAAATTCACGACATGAATGTAGATAGAATTTATTTAGTTTATTAGCTTACGATGGTAGCTAGCGTTATAGGCCATGATTGTAGTATATAATATTGAGACACTTTTTTGTATATATATTTGAGAATTTGTTTTCAACCGACTTCTCAAAAAGAAGGAGGAGGTTCTCAATTCGTCTGTATGTTTTTTTTTGTATGTATGTTACGCGTTTACTCCGTCAATGGTGAACCAATTTGATTCATAATTTTTTTAATCGGTGGTACGTTTCCTAGGTACGATTCCTAGGTAGTTTCCTTAAATTACAATGGGACCACCCATTGACAAAGAACGTACTACACAGACGTAGTTGTAGACAACTTTATTCTTATCATACTCTCAGTCGATACTAGCGCCATTTTGGTTATTTTTTGAACTATTATTTACATACTACATTTTGCCGGGCACTTTATCAGTTTGTTTGATTCTGTGCCGCTAGGGTACTATTGATTCTGTGGTTTGGTTGCCTCCCTTCAGGCTTATCACGAAGTTTGACAGGGACGGAAAGGAACGAAATGACAGAGACGGAGCTATAGAGCCTCCATAGCTGCGTCCCCGTCATTAAGTTCATTTTGTTTATTCAATAATAAACTGTCAAAGTGGCTTATAAGGGGGCTTGTCTCTTCTCTATCCTACACAGTAATAACATAAAAAGCAACTCACTTGACTAAATACCCTTACTCCCCGGTTTATGAAGTCGGGCGAGAGATGAAGATACTTGATGATGAAGATAGATTTACAATCCATACTGTTGAGCGCATTTCACACTACGCCATAATATTCCTCTCTATAGTACAGCATGACAAGCGAACAAGCAAACCGGCTCATTTATAGTATAGCTAAGTGTAAACGTGTTCTAAATAAATGTATGGTGATCGATATTGTTGTGCTATATGCTATAAGCTATAACGTAGTCTGAAATGCACTTTACTATAAAATATGTATGTTTTGATTGGGTGGCAGGTTATCGCTGCTATAACTTATATGGTCTGTCGTTACAAATATTCAATAACCTATGGTATTGCGTAACCCGAGTGATTACTTACAACTGTTCTGCCATAAACAGAACTTATAAATGTTATCGGCACCGTACATATACTTTTGTTTTTATTGTAGGTTCTGCATGCTGCTACTAAACGCAAATTTTAATGATTATTTAGTTTACCTACTTGTAGGTTTGCTTTTAATTTCTGGTATTTCTAACCATAGATGGGTGACGCTACGCTAATTATATGATTCTACACGCATCTCGCTTTCATACACACATACATAAAATCGCGCCTTTTTTCCGTTGGCGTAGGCAGAGGCTACTTCTTTCCACCTGCTACGAACCTGACTTACTCGTACCTCTTTCATGATCGCCTTCATAAATGCTCGCCGGTTTATTTATATAGGTACTTTTGACATGGCCTTTCTTTAAAATGTCTCCGATCTCTCGTTTTCACCAGCAAAATAAGAACGGATTAGACCTTGTGGTGATTCTCAGATTAAAAGTACTACCCTGATTTTTGTCATCACATGATGACAAAAATCTTTTCCATAACCTACCAGAGACCGGGCTCGCTAAACGTTGTACCTACAGTAAATGCAGTAAACATTATCGCATCGCATGAACATATATCTCGACAGCTCAAGGACTAATAAAATTACAAATGGTTGAAATGGTTGGTATTTCACACTATAAATACGCGTATAGGCAGGCATGGTATAGAATCTATGTGTCGACTACTAGACTAGGACAGTGGCGATAAGAAGTCTAGGCGCATCGAGCTACTTAGTTTAATTGTATTGGCCGCCCGCTTGATAATGAAGCCGGTAAGTAAGTAATTTTGCACTTACCTATTGATACCAGCGTTAGCCAATCAGATCACGTTACGTGAACGCTATATCAGCGGCTAGCCAATCAGTGACCGTTAGGGATGGACGAACGTTAACGGAATTTATAACGTACTTTAATCAAATAGCACATATCCCTTGAGAGTTAGAGTATTCTAGGCCTACAAGGCTAGCATGGCCTTATCCCCGAGGGAAAGACAAAATTATTTCCCTGTTTTTTGCCACTGACAGGAGATCAACACAACAATTTAAACACTTGGTGAAGTTTAACCCCGAGTTGTGATTTTGTTTCGTATTAAAAAGTTTTAAAAAAGAATTGATTAAAATTCAGCGGGCGTTTATAATTTTCGAAAAACTTTACTTATAATTTGCCTTCTCCACCAAACAAAACACGGATAGGTGGAAAGACAAAATAGTCCCCTTGCCATGCTAGCCCTGCTAGCGTGTTCACCATCTTCGACCACGTCATCGCTTACCAACAAGCGAGATAGTGGGCAAACGTTAGCCTGTAAGTAAAAAAAAATCATAGGTACAGCAACATAACTCTACTAGGAGTGAGTCTGTCAAACTACCGGCGATTACATCATGAACTGGCCCAAAGGTAAAGTAAACACACACACGGGACCAGCCGCATCTCCGTCTTCTGTAATGTCTGACATACAAGCACTTGACTGCTTCCTCAACTGACCTGAATTTTTAAGTGGAGCTGCGTTCTAAGACAAATTCGTGAGGCGCTGGACAACTGACTATGGTCCAATCCCAAAGAGCGCAACTATCTTAACCCGTCTTCCGTAAACGCTGATACTAACTACTACCGGAACACGGCGACACGATTGCCGACATGTCTTTGTCCTGTGGGTAGTTCGAGCGACGGCCGAGTCCTACCAGTGGTCACCTATAAAGCACCACCCAGGGATCACGATTAAGGTAGATTAAGGACTAAGCCTATGGATGCAAGAAGGCAACCAACACCTTCACGTGGGTAACATGACATCCAAACCATCTATATGGGTATTGTTACATCAAATAGGGTTATGGTTTTGTTAGGTCCAACCAATTGAGTGGTGTAGCAGTACAGATCAACACCATTATTATAAATGCGAAAGTCAGTCCGTTCTTTACGGTCAAACGGTTGGACCGATTTACCTGAAATTTCGTACAGGGATATCCAGTATTATGGATTAAACTATAGGATACTTTTGACGCGGGTGAAGCTGCGGAGCACAGCTAGTATCTTATAGTTATTAGAATGTAACTATAGGACGTCTATGTGGGGAAAGCTCTAAATATTCGATGTCTAACTACTTAGACATCGTATCGTGACTACTCCTATCCTATATAGGCAAACTTGGCTTTATAGGAGAAGTCACGCCGTTGGACGCTTAACTGCAAAGGTTCGGCCACACCACGGCGTCCTGCGATCTGCGGGCGCGATCTCATTATTTTTCGATTGTTTTCTGATCGCGTGTTCTGGTGTGAATCAGTCGGTACAAATACTACCGTGCTATCTGATCGCCGCCTGGATCGCGCACGCAGGACGCTGCGGTGTGTCCGTACCTTCACTGTAAGTATAGTGATCAGTGCGCTTAACAACAATATATGCACGGGTATAAATATACTAGGTACGTATTGTAAACGAGTATGTTGTAATCTGTGGCACAGGTTTATCGCCTTTACCTAGGCGGTTGTAACAGGTTCTAGTTGAAAAGTTTTATGTCGCGATAAGACCCACAATTTAACGCCATGGAAAATTCGCTTTTTAATGAAATTTGCAATTTTATGAATAGATTCGAAATGAAATTTAATGTGCGTATGGCGAATGTGGCAATGTATGGAAGTGGGTAACAGGTTCACTACAAGAGAGTCAAAATGGCGGGTAACATCAGCGAAACGTTTGGCGGTCGGAAATTCAACTTTATTACTTTATCGCATACAAACAAGCCACTGACTATATAGTATCTCACTCAAAATTCAGTGACGCTGCAGTCTAAGCTGGTATCATACTTCTCTGAAGATAGAAGACGTTAGTGAGCCAACTTGATAACCTACATCTTTACAATGCACAGAGTACATCTGTCTCAATTCATCTTTCGACTGGCTAATATCTACCTAGATGACATTTTATTAATATCTGAAAGGCTAACGTCAGACCACTATCTCGCCTGGTGGTGGTCACCATACTATCACCATCATCTCAAGGACTGTGCTGCCGACACAACGATAAGTTACGGCGGTAAATTTTCTCCGTGATGGTGGCAAGCTACTTTTTGGTATTAACTACTACTCAAGTAGTAGTCAGGCGGAACATCGATATAATGCTCCTAACACCTGTACTGTGGTATGTCATACATGACTCATATCCCAGAGTAGTGACCTGTAAAATTCTGGTAAATATAACAGTTTGCGTCACAGTCAGTAACATCTGTTAAAGTACCTACTACTAGAACTCTCTAGAGTTGAGTAGAGGCATAGTTTAAATTTTAATTGTCCTGGTACCTAACATAAATAACACCTTATACAGATTTTTTTTGTTTTTTGGGGTCAACCATCGATATAAGAGGGGAGATGCGCTACTCACATTTATGCCACGTAAACATAATGGACGACTGGAATGACTAAAAACAACTACATGAAAACACGAATCTCTAATGTCGAGCTTTATGTGCATGAAGAAAATAGGAAGGCATTGTTGCTAATTATTTAAAGAGATCTACTTACGATAATTGCACATGTAATTCTGTACGTGCTACACAAACGCCAATTCGATTGTGACTAAGGTGAAGTTAGGCTCGCGAACCTAATCCATGCGGTCCACGTTGAGGAGCCCTTATCTCCCTTTTTATATCGATGGGGTCAACCGCTGTTTTGACCGCAGATTGTCAGGCCATCACATAAAACATTAGTTCGTACATTACAACCTAATAAACACAAGTTTTCTCTTGCCTTTTTAGTGGTATCTCGTATTGCCCTTTGGGGGCTATTGAGGCATTATTATGATTTATGATTTACATGCGTATTCCAAAGGTAGGTATGCATAGGTACTAAGTAATGATTGCTTGGCCATCACGTAAAATATAGTTCTAAGCTCGGCTACACACATACATACTTCAGGCCACGGCTCGTCGGAGCCAGTTGTAACAACTTGCCCTAGTTTCAGTTTATGGACGTATTGTTACCACGCGGAATTTTCAAATTATTGCCTGATAGCAAACTTAACTGGTATAACATACACTTACTTACCTTACCTGCCACATTCGAGTTAAATTACAGTATACACGTATATACACCTAGTTATTATTAATGTTCACTGTGCAATGTGTGGGTAAAGTTTGTTGGCTGTAGGACGTTTTATGAGAAGCTGGTGGTTAAAACGCGTAGCTTTTAGGTGGACAAATTAACTAGCGAATTAACAATAATTTAAGATCGTTTGCTAAACGAAATAAAACGACCGCAAATGCCGCGCTTGTCATTAATCGACTTCCAAAAGGTTCTACTAAATTTGATTAATTTCAGATCACTATAGAATTACAATGGCACCAAACAGGACGCATGCTCTCTCAAACAATAAAAGGTTTTTCCAAATCAGTTAATAAATGACGGAGTTTTGAGGGAACAAACATCGTGATCCCTGGGTACAGCTACATGAGTAACAAAAGGTGGGTACCTATAGTTCGGCCGTTTCTCGAGCTAAGCCATGTCACCGAGCTTCGGCATGATGATGGTACCAGCCAGCATGGAAAATGCACTTTGTAGATTGGACTAAAGTCAGTTGCCTCTCCAGCGCCTCGTGTCGTGTTACTGTTGACTTTCAAAGCTCAGCACTTCGTCTCACTGCCGCTTTTCTAATTGCAGACAATAATATGATCTCAGACCGCATCTTCACATAACATTAGTAAGATAGAGGTCAAGTGCTTGGCAGTCAGACATTAAAAACAAGTTAACTATTTATTTAACAAGTGATTCCTTAAATTACACTATTGTTGATTTTGATTGAAGCCCGAATGCCACTAATTTAAGCTCATCGGCTGGTCATCTCTACATTGTAGGTAAACGACGCTTTTTTCATCGCAATTATCTATAGGGAGGCTGTATACACTACACATCCTAGCTAGGATGATGCTGAGGTACATCCTATCTCTATGGTGGTATTGTAGGTATATTAGATATGAGATAGTTATGCAGATAAAGCGGGGCTGAATTCGTAATGTAACATTGAATGAACAAATGACTGAAATGAAAGAGATGCCGCTATAATAGCTGCAGCTCTCTCGTTTTGTTAATTACGATCACGATCGGTTTCAAAGCCCCAAGTAAAAGAGAAAAAAAGTAAAAGAGGATTACATAATTACCATACTCACGTGTTCCAATTCATCTCTACGAACTCTTTACAATGAGTGAAGTGTGACCAATGAGAGCGATCCACCGCGGTGTATGATTATTTTTGCTGTAAGATGTGATAGCATGACGCCAGTCGACTCGAGCCGGGGCGAACAAACTAGCTTGTCTCCATAGTTTGCTCATACCGCTCGGGTCGACTTGCTGTCAAATTTTTATTCCAACATGCTTTTTTCTGTCTTCGGAACTGATAGTCTTCAGTAGGAATGGGTACTACTCGAACCGAAAGAGATAATTTTTCAATCAAAGCAGCAATCTGAGGTTCTCTGAGGCCAGGACAGTTCGATTTCCTATTTAGTTTTATTGTGAATACAAGTCTTGTCTTGTTTGTGTTACAATGAAAGGTAGTCTCAGAAAGTGCTACTTCAATCACTATGATATGGATTTCAGACGCTCAGCGTTTGATTGCGTCGCTCTTTTGATAACCTTTGAGATGAAAAAGGCTATGGCATGTTTTGGTTCTTCAATTGTAAACCGAAGTATTTGACATAGTTTACAGGATTGCAAGCTATAATTGGTAGGCCTAATTTGCCGGAAGACTGTTGGGCACTTGAGACCAACGTATCATAGGACTAGTCTATGTGGAGCGATACTTAACGCTAGATGGCGCAAGTAAGAGCTCAATGAACAGTTGAGGACTATATTCAGTGGCGCGCAAGATTTTGAAACAAAGAAAAGCCAATGTTTTTTTTTATATCGTTACACAAGAACTTCATCACTTCTCATTCCACCAGGTCGATAGTGACGATTTAGGATAAAATCGTGCTTGTGGTATAGGAGGAAATGGAAGAGTACTGTGATAATGCGATTCGCTAGATAATGGAGTGAAACACTCACCATATACATTCTTAATACATTTTACCGCATTTAACTAAATCAATATTTCAGAACAAAGTTTCAGCCAGCTTTTGGTGTTAATTACTGCATTTCAAATTCTTTGATTCTGCGACGGAGATTGCACTTCCATCCAAGTTTTCTTGAAAATTCGTGGCTCGTAGCGACCGCAAGAGGTGGTTGTGAGTGAAACTTGATGGTAGGTTACCCAGATACAGTTAGCTACTCACAGTGTGTTCTTGCGATCGCTGGTTTTTCAGAAATATCTGAACTCTTCTTTATCAGTTTCAAGATCCCTTTCAGAAAAACATCTTCTATTTTCTGCTACATTTTGTCAACCGACATCAAGCGCAATATTTCATTGAGTTGAAAAAGTAATAAATTGGCATCAATCTCGAACAAACCGATTGTAAAACTCTTGTAGGCATCGTGGAACGTGTAACCAATAAAATCTATGGCATTTTAATGAACATTAAAAAATGTTTCTTAAACATTTTTCCTCCTCAATACTTTTCCTGTGATTTATTCCATTATTATTCTTGATAATTTAAGTGAGTAAATAATAATTTGCATTTGTAAATATCACTGAAAACTTGGTCACGTAATCGCGGTGTAGAGGTGTTGGTGCGCGCGCGCAACGATCCTCAACTGCCTCAAAACCTAACAGTGTTGGCACAAGTGTTTTCTGAAACAATTGTAAGGACTTTTCTACTATTACCTACTTCAGTGATGTCGCTGGAACACTTGGAAACTGGGTGGGGAAAGCAACGTCTAGCTGTAATCAATTATTATTAAGTTTTCCGTGCTGGGAACTTGAGACTAGCTTTCTTTTTATTACAAGTGTTTTAACCGACTTCCAAAAAAGGATGTTTCTCAATTCGACGACCGTATATATATATATATATATATACGGTATATATATATATATATATATATACATATACGGTATATATATTATGTTTGTTCGCGGATAACTTCGTCGTATATGAACCGATTTTGATGATTCTTTTTTTGTTAGAAAGGAGATATCCCAGGTGTGATACCATAGTAATTTCAACAAGATCTGATTGGTATCTCCAGAGATATGGAGATAAACACCTCAAACTTGATACTGAAAATTAATAGCGCGGCATTTCAAGTCGGTTCTTTTAGTTTTTTAAAGGATCATAAATTATTCTTATAAGCTTTCATTTAACTTGTCGTGTTAGTATGTTTGTATGTATGTGTTGGTGTGGGTCAAATCTTGGAAGCTGAATTATAACCACTTTCTGATGTTTGATTGGACTCAAATTTGGTTGATTAGTAAGGGTTATTATAATATTATTGAGTTTTTTCAAGATAAAATGTAATTTGTAAAAATAAAGTTGTATTATATTCCGTAATAGTTAATAATATTAGTTAGTATACTTATCAAATATGATAGTTAATAATGTAAATAATTTATACTTTTAAAGACTATTGGCTAGTTTTAACTTAACTCACTAATAGATTAAGGTCTACCTTAACATTGGCTTCGAGCCTTATTGTACGCCCGGAAAGGGTAAACTGTTGTTACGCAAAGCAAGTTAATTTACAATAAATATATTTTGATTTTGATTTTGGTAAACTTGCATGTCTTATTGACATTAATATGGCTAAGAGCGTCCGCGGGGTGCAGTTTCTTAAATAGGAGATAAAAAGGATTATATTTCTTTTTGCGATTGGTTGGTCAAAAAAAGTAAATAATAGGGCGTAGCTACAGCAGACCTTGATTTTTTGTAGAAACAAATTTTGCTCTAGAAGCATTTTCCAGGGAGGAAACGATGGAATACGTTTGTATGGAAAAGTGCACCCCGAGTTCGCTCTTAAAGAGATCAACCTTGGTACTGGAACTGGAAATGACTAGCGTGGTATTTGAAGTCGGTCCTTTTAGTTTTTAGGGTTCCGTAACTCAAAAGGTATAAAAGGAACCCTTATAAGATCACTTTCTTGTCCGTATGTCTGTCTATCTGTCTGTCTGTCTGTCAGTGTCACCACCGATTTTCTCAGGAACGGGTGGACTTGGTCTATAGTCCCTAATAGGTGTATAAAAATCCTGAAAAGTCCTGAGTCAACACGATAACAAGATATGGGCAAATTTAGATTTTCATAAAAACTTGTAAGTACCAAAATTTACCTAATTTCCAACTTTTTTTTTTCGGAATTTTCCCTTTACTTGTGCTGTAAGACCTTGCTTTTAACCAAAATTGACAAATCTAGGTAAACCGGAAGTACCCTATAAGTTTTGGGTCGAAAACCTATAGGGTACTTCCCCATGACCTAAAATTATGCAATTTGGCAATAAGCAAGGTCTTACAGCTGAAATAAAGGAAAAATGAAAAAAAAAAAGTGAAAGAGGGTGTCCCTATACATACATAGTTGAAGCCAATTAAGACATGCCTCTGAGTTATATGAGCGCTCATACAATTTAGAGGTCTAGCTTAATTGGTACCAACCAACGTTGGTACGGAAGCCTCGGTGGGCGAGTCCAACTCGACTTAGCCGGTTTTTATTTTTTTAAACGATCTTAAATTATTTTAGTTTTAATAATAACATCCAGCAGCCAACGGAACCTTATTACTGAGACTTCACTGTCTGTCCGTCCGACCGTCCGCACTTTGCAGGGCTGTATCTCCTTTACTACATTTTCATGAAGTATGTTTTAATTACTATGGGGGCATGGGGGATGTAACAACAAATACTACTAATAAATAAAATTATATATGTAGTAAAGGGGGTCCCCATACGTACGTTGTTTGCTTGAACGTATGAACCATAATAGATAGAGATTGAAATCTTCACAAAGTATGTATTACTATAGCCGCTATACCAACAAAAACTAATAAAAAAAATTATAATAAGGAGCGGTAAACTGGCAATCGTTCACCTGATGGGAAGTGGTCACCGTCGCCTATGAACACATGCAACACTAGGGGTGTCACTCGTGCGTTGCCGACCTGTCAACATTCTTTTAACGAGTCTACTCTAATCGTGGAGTTTGAACCTTGTTTATTAATAAGAGTTATATAAGCATCAGGTTCCCTCTATAGTTATTCTAAATAGCTCCTATAGATTGAGCTTTTCGAAAACGCCGCGACTTCCACAGCCAAGGTCAGCTCAAGGAGTCATATTGTAGCTTTAACAATAATACTTCATAGTCATAGGACGCGCATATTCCTACAGGAGTCATGCAAAAACACTTTGAGACAGCAACAACTTTTACTCTAATTTTGTTTTTTTAATTGGGCATGGTACTACATAATTACTAATAATATATTTTGTTAAAGCATGGGTGCTTACCTTAATAAATACTGCATTAAAATATTGTGTTACGCTAGTTTTATAAGAATGTAACTATTATCGGTTGGCCAAAAATAAATAAAAAAATAAATAAAGTCGGAACCAGAATAGTTATTCTCATTTCAATCGGATATATTCGAATTTGGAAGACTCATTTTGAAATTCGAATTCCTATTTATTATTCCGTGAGGTATTTGGTCGCGGAAACCTTTCCGATTAAAATCGAGGGCCCGGTGGTGTCGTGGAAGAATGGTCGGCTTTGACGCCAGAGGTACCGAGTTTAAACCCCTTGCACCAATAGATTTTTGTGTCGAAAAATGTATGTGCGCTTTTCACAGTGGCCCTCCGGTGAAGGAAAAACATCGCTGGGAAACCCCGAACCCCCGCATGGTGGTAGTACACTATATAGTGTCCACCTGGTTTGCTACCACCCTCAAGTTAAAAAATCTGTCGCTAAACATCTAATGTGTTCCGGCAGCTATCCTTGAGAGCCAGTTCCCATTCTAGGCCTAGCGTGCTACCATCCTCGACCGCATCATCACTTACCAACAGGTGAGATATAGCAAACGCTAGCTTAAATGATTAAAAAAAAAATCACTGATTTTTTCAAGTTGAAACATCAAAAGCTATGGATAAAAGCATTGTGAATTGCAAATATCTGTCGAAGAAAAAGCATTTTCCGAATTCGAATTTGCTTTCGAAAGATGGTGAATAGCCGCTGCAGGGTTATTCACAATAATTCGAAAGTTATTATTATTATTATCAGCTTTCAGTAATTCTCCATATATACCAGGAGCCAAAAGTCCACACACACAAGTCGCACGACGACCTACATACCTATAGTACTGCGTACTCTGCTAACTATTTACCACAGGTTGGGTATTAGTTACTATTAACAAGCAGTACATTGGAAGACAGTGAATGAACTGTCACGTTTAAGGTAAAATTATCCAATGATGATAATCTGCATAGTTAGGTTCTTGAGCAATCAAGAATCAATCAACAAGAAAAGCAATCATGGGCAATTCCCCTTGCAAAAGGGGAAAAAATCTTATTTGATTGAGATTTGCTCGTCATAAAATAGCAGAATATCCAGTGAAGCTCTACTGGAATGAAAACGGAGGTAAGTAAGGGATAAAACTGACTGGAGAATTAGATAACAACTCTATACTAGTTTGCTTTTTACCATACACGAGGTACCTACTGATGACAAGTGCAGACACTCTACTTGCCGTAACTCGGGCCATGGATCAAGCAAACATACGTAACAAACAATATGCATTTATATCCAGTTCGGAAGAGTAGAAGACATCTTGTTTTTCCCCTTTCTGCTAACCAGGCTAGCAAGACCTAATTTCTAGCGGACTGCTATGTAGTAAGCCACACACTTTTTTTGAAAACATTTGCAGTCTAAAAAATTATCACAACACAGCATTTTTGCACAGTTTTAGTTTTACAATGTAAAACTGTGATATTGGCATCACGCGCTGTAAAATCAGCAAGCAGGACGCGAGGAGCACAGTTCGCAGCAGGCTCACAAAATTGGGCTCGCCCTCTGGTGGTTGGAGTGTGACTGTTTAGAATAAAAATTTCCTCGAGGTGGTTCTCTGTGTCACAGTCCACAGCGACACCTATAAAGCTGGCAGTAGCTCGGCTCCGAACGGCCACGATGGCTTATCAAATGTTGATAAAACTAACTGCCGCGCGCGGATAACGCGACCCGTGAAATCGACTAGAACCAATAATTAGAAATCGTGCTGTAGTAGCTATTCATTATACTGACGTACCTACAACGTCGTTTTTAACCGATGTAAAAATAAGGAGGGCTTGTTTGTGTATACCTAGTTATAGTCACCAATGTTCGGCGAAAATTATTTGCAACTCGGAATGTAGATGAATTCGATCTTTTTCGTTCACCGATTTAAAAAAAAACTGAGTGTTGATGGTCAAGGTCTTGCCTAAAATGTGTAATTTAAAATATTGGAAGAAGTAACATTATAGGTGCCTGACTGATTTTTTGTTGTTGTATCAGATAGGCGTTATATCAGATATCTACTATTTTACCATTTAACCACTCTACCAACTTACCAACAACCACCACTATCTCTCCTGATGTAAGTGACGATTCAGTAGACGATGGTCGATGAAGCACGCTTACCTAGAAGATACCTGCACGATGTGAAGACCCCGGGTTGTACCTATTGGGAAACACATACACGGAACGTATGATAAGAGACGAGGCAAAACGTTCCGTGCGGGTAGATGGAACGTCCACTATGAAGCGATGGCGCATGTCGGTACGTCTGGTCGTCCGATAGAAATAAACTGGCCAAGTGCAAGTCGGACTCGCACTCATAGGATTCCGTAACTACCACACTACAGTATTTTATAAGATCGAGCAAAAAATGCCACTATCATTTTTCGCCAGCAAAAAATAATAATGTATAAACATTTTATCAAAACAGAGTTGTGGGCCACGTGCTTATTTCTTATACCGCTATCTAACGTCTAACGCTATCTAAGTGAAAGTTAACACAAAGGGGATAGGGATGGACATCGGACGTTTATAGCGGCAACAGAAATACATCATCTGTGAAAATTTCAACCGCCTAACTATCACGGTTCATGAGAGACAGACGGATAGACAGACAGACAGACAGGCAGACAGATGAACAGCGGAGTCTTAGTAATAGGGTCCCGTTTTACCCTTTGGGTTACGGAACCCTAAAAATGGGATGGCGGTTTATGCAATTGAATAGCACACTCACTCTCTCCGAAACTGCATCCGAAAGAAAACTGATAAACAAGTGACTTTATTGTGGCGATGCTCAACACCACATGTTCTGTGATCAACACCAATAAAATAATAAGTATAACAAATACGAAAGTCAGTTTGTACATTTGTTTGTTTGGGACTTCTTCACGGTCAAACAGCTACAGCAGCAGTACTGTGGATTAGGCTTAGATCATAGGATACTTTTTAACGCGGATGGAGCAGCAGGGCAGAGCTAGGCTCTAATAATACCGTTGGGTAGGTTTTTATGTATCTTCTAGGCTAGAGTTTGACCACTACCTATCTCGCCTGGTGGTAAACGATGAGGTGATCGAAGATGGTAAACACAATATACCTCAGAAATCTCAGAATACTCTGAGTCTCAAGGGCTGTGCGTGCTGCCAGAACACCGAAAAGTTATGTCGGGAGATTTTCTCCGTGATAGTGGTAAGCTACTTTTTGGTAGCCAGTCAGGCAGAACTTTGATATAATATGTGCAACACAACAGTGAGAAAGGTAAGGATTCAATAAATTAGCCATGATTGTTTTATTTATTATATATCCATGACTAAATAAATATTAAAACTTCCTGTTCCTGTGGATTACAACTTTAATATAGATTTGCGCAAATTATCGTCTGTACTTCTGAAGCAAGTTTATAAATATCTATCTAAGTAGGTATGTATAAGTATAATTTAAGATCGTTTAAAAACTAAAAGAGCTGACTTTGAATGCCGCGCAAGACATCTTCAGTACCAAGTTCGAGGTATTTTATCTCCATATCTCTGGAGATACTGAAAATACCGCAATTAAATTTAAACGGGACCACATGAGAAACTCGTTCATCCAAACAAAAACATAATTTTCCAATCGGGCTAGGCATCATAATCGGTGAACAAACGTAAAAAACAAGATTCCGACGAATTGAGAATTTCCATCTAATTTTTGAAGTCGGTTTAAAAATAAAAACGAATGACGTAACGCCTACAACTTTTGTATTCAGTCAGGCGTTAACTGCAATATCACATCAAGTATCTGTAAGCATCACTATTACAAAATAAGCAGGCGCTTACCACATTCTAAGTATTTATAGTAAACGCGCCACAGAACACTATTTTTAATATTTTTTGGAAATAAACTGCTTTTTTAGGACGCTGATGATGATTAAATATTAAGAAATACATATAATAAGTGACAGGTATACATTAACACAAGTGTAACTATGTTATGTTGTTAATTAATTGTATGTTATGTAATTAATAATTATTTAATTTAGGTCATGATATCAAATATTACGGTTTAAGAATGACAAGTGATGTAACCACAAAAAAAATAGATTCTTATCGATAAAAAAAACTATCGATGAAGAGACCATTTATACCAATATTTATTTGATTTAAGATAAGTTTTGATATAATATAACTTATTAAATTATTATGAGTACTAAACTATAACTATTCTAAAAATACACTCTGTATAATTATTATATTTTTTTTGTTACATTTTAAGTATCTAAATTGAATGATCTATCGAGATTTTAAAATAATTGTCATTGTAAAAATACATTTTACAATTGTTCAGTTGCAAGTGCTCTACATAAAAAGGGCAGGCTTGGTTTCTTATCAGTTATCATAACGTGACGAGTCGTAGGTTCATGTCTGATAACGGATTTGTGACAAAGATTCAACTGTACCTATCGTACTATATTACATTCATCGCCGCAGTTGTTAAACATAATTTATGAGGACTGCTTGGAGGTCAGTCCAGCATACATCGACGACCACTTTGACCACCGGTCACCAGGCAGGCAGACGATATCGCCAAGCCACAGCGCCGCTACACCTCAGCACACAAAATCTCAAACAGGAATACCGGATACCAAAGCGAACTGCTCCAAACTAACTTCATCCCTCTCACTTGTTCGCTCAAACCTCCATTATGCTCAGTCTGTCCTTGTCTCGCAACGGCCGAACCGGAGCCCTATCGTGTTAGCATAGCGTAGTTATGCATGTACACACAGCGTTGGTAAACTACTAACTTTTGTGTTGTGTAGTTTTGCCAAAGTTGGTGTCGCTCCGAATAGACTCGCTACATGTGTTTTATCGTGCGGGAAATGTCAAAACTGGCGTGAACGTCGTTGCTTTAGCAGCTCCGATTGTGCTGAAATGGATTATAATATTATTGTTTGAAAAGCGAAAAATGGTGCGCGATCCGATGGAGCGGCGATGGCGCGCAAACACTGCATTTTTTAGATTCCGATAGACTTCGAAAGTTGTTAGTAACTCGCGTATCTCAACGATGCCGTGGTGTAGTGATTTATAGAGAGGTGACAGTGATATAGATAATAAGTGTTATAATTTATTTTGTGAAAATGAAAAGAACTGGATATAGTTTTTTTGATGTAAGTATAATATTTAATATTTTATTTTATTTTGCAAAATTTCATTTTAGTTAGTTATATTTATTATTTTATTAAATGCATAAATAATGTAGTTAAATACTTTTAAAATATTTGTTTAAACGCTATTCTTAAAGTTAAAATGTATTTTTCCTGTATAACTACACAACATCAGTTGGGTTTCTAAGAAATGATTCACCACAATACTTAATTCCTTCCTTGTGTTTTAACATTATAAACATCTAAGAAGAACTGGCAAATATTTTTATATTAATTGTATTCACAGCGCGGTACTTGGTACTTGTCCCACACATATTCCCTGTAAACAACCGTGACAGACAAAGAAATATTTGGCAAGATCCCAGATTCTGACTTAAATATATCATTGATAGCTTATTATTATTACAAAATCGTTATTTATTTAATAACGTAACACAGCGTCTAACAATGGACAATTCTTCGGTAGGTATTGAACGTAGAATGTAAACAGCTAAGGAGGCTTCAAATGTTTTAATGGAAATAATCGAAAACTGATGTCATTTTAATTTTTCTTTCGGTCTAATTTAATTTTACATTGCTACCTATCGATCATGTTAAACACCTAACTGCTAAACAATGGTCGATAATTAAACCAAATATTATATTATATATACGTGAGTACATACTACGTATACCTACTACTTACGTACAAACTACAAGGTACGTTAAAATAATAATAGTAATGTGACGCATCTAAAAGTTTTGGACCGCAGTATTAATTTATTGTGAAATGTTATTCATACACAATATTTCATGACGTCAAAAACAGGTAAAGGCATAATGATGACTTGTCTCGGCATTACAGTCTCGGTTGTAAATATAGGACAAGATAATGGGTACATCCCTACGGGAATGAGACCGTATCTTAACACACCACATCCTCTCGGTGACCTCGGATAACGTCTTGGACTGTCAGTAAATGATTGTCTAATTCTTGAAAAATATTCCTGTTTCCGATGGGTTTAATTTCTAAATATTAATTACATTATGCTGTTGTTGAATTAATAACTCCACGGATATGCGTACTAATTATCAATTACTTATTTAATTGGTAATGGTGGCTAATGTAGTATTCATAATATAATTATTAATATAACATTAGCAGAAAAGAAAACAATTAAATTGGATAAATGTATTATTGAGTGAATCTAACTATGCAATATTTATATAATATGTATATCTATTTCCAAAACTAAAAAATAAAACTGGCCAAGTGCGAGTCAGCATCGCGTCTCTTATCGCACACTTAGGGAGGGTTCCGTACAATACGAAACATAACAGAGTTTCAACCTCATATATTTGATTAATTGATATTACCCAGTATATTTGGTTTGGTCGCGATCTAGAAAGACGGGGCTCGTTTACTAGCGCCATCTATGTCATTTTGCCGAAACTAATTAGATAGATGGCGTTTAAAAACACGATTTTTGTATGGGGACCCCCTTTAATTTTTAATTTTATGTTGTTTTTAGTATTTGTTGTTCTAGCGGCAACAGAAATACACCATCTGTAAAAATTTCAACTGTCTAACTATCACGGTTAATGAGCTATAGCCTGGTGACAGACGGACAGACAGACAGACAAACAGACAGACAGACAAACAGACAGACAGACAGCGGAGTCTTAGTAATAGGGTCCCGTTTTACCCTTTGGGTACGGAACCCTAAAAAAACGGTGTACAGAATTGTTATTAATTAATTGTAAAAACAAAAATTTTTTTATTTGTAGTCGTAGCGTTGAATACAAACATAGACATAGAACGACTGAAGAAATCATTCCATTTAATTAGTCAAGACATAAACGTCTCTAAATAGAAATCCATCTTCCATTGAAATAAATAAAACACGTGAGCGGTATACCTATATTTATTTTATACAGATGATAACATTGAATACCGACTTTACATCTGGCTATCATAAAAATAGAATAAGATAGGTACATAGACATATATTATATTGCTATGATTAGATAGGTACCTATTCTAATGAATTCGTTGGAACATAAAAAAACTGGCCAAGTGCAAGTCGGACTCGCACTCGTAGGGTTCCGTAACACCGTTAAGTATTCCATAACTATAATTTTTCGCAACTACAAAATTAAAAATTCATACAAACACTATGAAAAACAAAGTTATCTTTGCGGTCGCTATATCTCAAAAAATGCTGACTGTATCTCGTTCAAACCAATTTTCGTTGTTAGTTTTTATTGAGATCTACAGCATATATTTTTTTTAGATTTTTCACACCCATACTTTAAAGGTTAGAGGGGGGGACACACATTTTACCACTTTAGACGCGCCTATATTTCAAATGATTGACTTTGAGAAAAAGTAACTTTAGAAACCTCAATGTCATTTTTAAAGACATATCCATAGACACCCGACACATATAGGTTTGAAGAAATTTTTTTTTTGTTTGTTTCAGTTCCTTGTATGGGATGCCCCCCCTTAAACTTTTATATTTTTTATTTTAGTATAAAAATCGGAAAGCGGTTTACAGAATACATCTACCTACCAAGTTTCAATTCTGTAGTCCTAACAGTTTCGGAATAAAATGGCTGTGACATACGGACGGACAGACAGACAGACAGACATGACGAATCTATAAGGGTTCCGTTTTTGGCCATTCGGCTACGGAACCCTAAAAATGGTTTGATAAAGATCGTAATTACTTTCAATTTCATCTTAGTTTTTGATAATGCCTTGAATTCTTGAGTCTAGTCTATATAAGGTATACCTGTTATTATAATATTTATTTCTTTTGCGTATATAAGTAAATAGATAACAATAGCAGCACATTAAAAGTATTAAAACATCATAATATTCATTAAAATATAATCACTGTGAAGCTATGTAAAAATAAATAAGTAAATAGTTTCGCAGTACGGTTCTTAAGAACTTCAATTCTTAATGTGTTCTTATTTTTAACCGACTTCAAAAAAAAAGAGGAGGTTTCTTCATTCGACCGTATATATGTTAATTTTTTTTTTATGTTTGTTCGCGGATAACTTCGTCGTTTATGAACCGATTTCGATTATTCTTTTTTTGTTGGTAAGGAGATATCCCAAGTGTAGTACCATAGTAATTTTATCGAGGTCTGATAAGTATCTCCAGAGATATTGAGATAAACATCTCAAAATTGGTACTGAAAATGAATAGCGCGGCATTGAAGTCGGTTGTTTTTTAGTTTTTAAACGATATTATTGTTGGTAAGGAGATATCCCAAGTGTAGTACCATAGTAATTTTATCGAGGTCTGATAAGTATTTCCGGAGATATGGAGATAAACACCTCAAAATTGGTACTGAAAATTAATAGCGTGGCATTGAAGTCGGTTCTTTTCAGTTTTTTAAACGATCTTATGTTATTATGTGTTTCTATACTTCATGCTCCAATAATTGTGTTCATATGCAATCAAGTGTTATAATAGAATAGAAAAATGCTTTATTGTACACCAACATAATATCGTTTAAAAACTAAAAAACAACCGACTTCAATGCCGCGCTATTCATTTTCAGTACCAATTTTGAGATGTTTATCTCAATATCTCTGGAGATACTTATCATACCTCGATAAAATTACCATGGTACCACACTTGAAATATCTCCTTTCGAACAAAAAAAGAATAATCGAAATCGGTTCATAAACGACGAAGTTATCCGCGAACAAACATAAAAAAAAAAAAAAAAAAAAAATATATACGGTCGAATTGAGAAACCTCCTCCTTTTTTTGAAGTCGGTTAATAAAAAAGAAACAAACTGAAATGTTACTAGATGCAATACAATGGGCACAAGTATTGTGTTGCAAAAGGTAATAGAGTGCAGAGTTCATGAACAACTTGCTCGATAAGTATTAATTGTTATATTATCTTAAAGCAATGATTGCTAAATCCTCTAAAGCATTAATTAAATTATTTGATAATACTGATTATACCTATCAGAATTTGTGTTGACAATTTTTTATAATATGGGTTACAACCTGCAATAAATGATTTTTTGAAATTACCAAATTTTGATGTTTGCACGGCATTGTAAACAATATTTTCCACTGTTACAACTATATTACATGTTGTGTCAGATCTTAGGTAATTTAAGATCACAAAAATAATTATATTTTTCTGGTTAGCTAAGACAAAAGGGTGCAATAATACATACAGACGAACTAAAAATCTCCTTCTTTTTGAAGTGGGTAAAATATGGCTTATCATGATCAGTACGTAAGTACCACCACAGAATAACGAATAGTACGTAAGTACCACTGAAACGAAATGTGCTGTTGATTGAGAGCATAAACCGACAAATTGAGAGACATTTATACAGTTAGTACAATAATTCAGGCGAGTTCATGGCAGTAAATGATTGTATAATTCAATAGCCACAATTGCCCTGCTGACCACTCGTCAAATCTGGCCGTTATAACAATGATAGTACCGTTTTAATTGAGTTTTAATTGATAAACACCGCTTTGTTGTGCCACTTTGTCTAAATATAGAGTTTCTGCGTGTTTATGTGAATACTTTATAATACCATATTATGTATTGTTATATTTTATTTTCTAAGTGGATATAATATAATAACCACAACGTTTATTCGTAAAAGATAGCTAATTATTTCGAACCCATAATAGGTTTTGATTTGATTAACGTGGTTAGGCTTCGGTATGTAGTGGCTAGCGGCCTAGCAGAGATTAATGAGATAATAAGTGAATACATTTTAAAAATACATCGTGAACTTATTATAACTTTATTGGAGTTATATTATATCGGCTGTAATTTGCGTTTTACTCATCTTTAGTAGGTTAGTTTTTAGGGTTCCGTACCTAAAGGGTAAAACGGGACCCTATTACTAAGACTCCGCTGTCCGTCTGTCTGCCTGTCTGTCTGTCTGTCTGTCCGTCCATCTGTCACCAGGCTGTATCTCATAAACCGTGAAAGTTCGACAGTTGAAATTTTCACAGATGATGTATTTCTGTTGCCGCTATAACAACAAATACTAAAAACCGAATAAAGTTAAAAATAATAGAGGGTCCCCATACAAGAAACGTGTTTTTATCGGCATTTCACGCCATCTATGAACGCTTAGTTAGGTAAACGTCCCATAGATGGCGTTATATTGAAATGTCGATCCCTAAAACCTTTGTTAGAGGTTAGATGGCGTTATAAGAAATAAAATGTTTATTATTATTTTTTGAAATTATTATTAAATGATAGTGGTATTTTTTGCTCGATCTTATAAAATACTATAAAATAATAATAAAAAATTCAGAAAAAAAAAGTTGAAAATTAATGTACATTTTGGTACTTACAAGTTTTCGCGAATATGGAAATTTGCCCATATTCTTTTATCGTGTTGACTCAGGACCTTAATTTTTATACACCTAATAGGGACTTATAGATTTCAGTATCTGGTATAAACGTCTACTTGTTCACCCGTTCCTGAAAAAATCGGTGGTAACACACGGACAGACAAACAGACGGACAGACGAACAAGAAAGTGATATAAGGGTTCCTTTTTTACCTTTTGAGGTACGGAACCCTAAAAATATTCTCGATATATATTTTAGTGTCTTAATTACTATCTTAATTACGGAAAATACGGAATAATACGGAAATTTATAGAATAAATCGGACAACTCTTAAAATAGACGAAATTTATATGTCTCGTCATTATTCAAATAATATGTCATGGCCGAGAAAAAATGAAGAACTAGAATTGTATCATAATTTTTAGACTATATGATAATATAGTTTAATTGCAAAACATAAAAATGTATTGTTTTAGATGTACAATACTTAATAATTAATCTATGAGTACAAGGTTAGTTTGTCGCTGTTCAAACAAATGTTTCATTGTTATGCTTATTTTACAATAATAATACGATCCACATGCAGTAGTACGATCGAGGCCAGTCTGTAACTAGGAGCTACAAAAGATGCCGTAATCAGCATTATTATTTAATGTACGCATTTAGTTAAATACTATACTACTATTATACTATTATATACTATACTTTAATACTATCTATATATATAAAATAAAGTCGTGTTAGTTACTACACTTATAACTCAAGAACGGCTGGATAAATTTTTATGATTTTTGTATTTTTGGAATAGTCTTTGTCAGGAATAGGATAATAAATATTAAAAACAATGAATAATTGACATAAAATAATTGTATAAGAAAAAAATATTTTGCCAAAATGTTCCTGGGTTTAAAAACTGCCATTCATTTGATGTTCAATTGTTTATCCCGACGTATTTCTTTTTGTATAATTATGGCTCCACACGATTAGTGTATTGAGCCAGTGTCAAGTATAAAAATTCTTCCCATGTGTGGATAGCATTACAATATTCGGATTATCACGTTTTTTTTTTGGTATAATTATGGCTCCACACGATTAGTGTATTTAGCCCGTGTCAAGTAGTAAGTCAAGTAAAAATTCTTCAAGTTTTTGTGAATTCAAGTCACGTAGATTTTAAAAATGTTAAATATTGTCAGTACAGTGCCACAAGTATAACTTGGCGGTGGTGGTTTTTGGAACTAATTTTTTTAATTGAAACTGTGAGTTTGACGTTTGAAAGATTACCGCGACATTATTGTTGATAAATCTGCTACATTAAAATAGTTCAATAATGCCAAAAGTAATTAAAAGTGGTTTAAGAGAAACTGTTATGAAAGTACAAAGTAAAAGCACAGTGGCGCACAGGCACGCCAAGTTATACTTGCCGGACTGTAATGATAATTGTTTGACATATTTATTATTTAGATTGCCAATATGCGTGCGTTCAGAAATGTATGATTACAAGCACCAATTTTTATTCTATATCTGTATTGCCATAATACATTAATAAACTTAATATCTCTTTTGTATTCATTTATTACGTTCATAAAAGCCTAAAACAAGTTCATCTAAAAGGTAACACGACATTCATTGTCTGTTAGGTGGTACGAAGTTCGCCGGGCCAGCTAGTTTACAATAAAAATAGATGATACAGAATAACAGCAACTGATTGTTTGTAACATAATGGAATAATTAAATTCTACTGAGTCGTTATATAGGTACCTTAATACATGCATTGATTTTCTAGTTGGCTAAAAATGTATATTATATATAATAACAAATAACCTTAAAAGTATAAAATGAAGCTTAAAATTACGTACTTAGTAACAAAAAGAGTCTCGAGATAAATCAATAACAGTTAATTTCAAAGACCGCAGTGAACAAAAAGGCTTTTGTACACACCTACAGCAACATTAATGCGGTAGGTCGTTGAACTATGGTAGGTACTGGTAGCATTCGCTATTAGCTGACTACTTATTGCAGACTTGCGTTAAATAAGGCATCGATTTAACTAAGATATATTAAACTAGCAGCCCGCCCCGATTTCGCACGGGTAGAACATATATGCCTACAAAATTTGCATCAGTTTGTTGCGTCAAATATAAAATATGAACATATTTAACAATCATCGTCATATTTCATCCAATTTACACAAAACCTTAACGAATTATGCACCTAAACCTTCCTCATAAACACTCTGGCTATTTTTGTAAATTGTTAAACACAATCCAAAATTTCATCGTACCGACGGGACTTGAACCCGCAACCTCCGGAATAACATGTTCCGGTGCTCTGCCAATTAAGCCACGGTGCGAAGTATCGTTACGACGAAATTAGTGGATTGCATTTGTTAACCCAATTATGCATTGGTGGCGCCATCTATGACTGCTTATTACGTAAGTTAATCATTCGGAAGAAATCATTACAGTTTTCAAATCCGACGAGAGATGTTGCTCTGCGTAAATCAAATATTATGTTTCTTTGAAGTGTTACACTTTATATGGCGCCATCTATGACTACTTATTACGTAAGTTAATAAGTAGTCATAGATGGCGCCACCAATGCATAATTGGGTTAACAAATGCAATCCACTAATTTCGTCGTAACGATACTTCGCACCGTGGCTTAATTGGCAGAGCACCGGAACATGTTATTCCGGAGGTTGCGGGTTCAAGTCCCGTCGGTACGATGAAATTTTGGATTGTGTTTAACAATTTACAAAAATATAAAGTGTGTAACACTTCAAAGAAACATAATATTTGATTTACGCAGTGCAACATCTCTCGTCGGATTTGAAAACTGTAATGATTTCTTCCGAATGATTAACTTACGTAATAAGTAGTCATAGATGGCGCCACCAATGCATAATTGGGTTAACAAATGCAATCCACTAATTTCGTCGTAACGATACTTCGCACCGTGGCTTAATTGGCAGAGCACCGGAACATGTTATTCCGGAGGTTGCGGGTTCAAGTCCCGTCGGTACGATGAAATTTTGGATTGTGTTTAACAATTTACAAAAATATAAAGGGTGTAACACTTCAAAGAAACATAATATTTGATTTACGCAGTGCAACATCTCTCGTCGGATTTGAAAACTGTAATGATTTCTTCCGAATGATTAACTTACGTAATAAGTAGTCATAGATGGCGCCACCAATGCATAATTGGGTTAACAAAAGCAATCCACTAATTTCGTCGTAACGATACTTCGCACCGTGGCTTAATTGGCAGAGCACCGTAACATGTTATTCCGGAGGTTGCGGGTTCAAGTCCCGTCGGTACGATGAAATTTTGGATTGTGTTTAACAATTTACAAAAATATAAAGTGTGTAACACTTCAAAGAAACATAATACTCTGGCTATTGGTGAAAACCGCATGATAATCCGTTCAGTAGCTATTGAGATGATTGCGAACAGACAGACAGACGCAGTGATGGACTTTGTTTTATAATATTTACGTAGTGATATTGGACGGCCCTTTGGCGTAAAGGATAATTACCCTGATTCTGACCCGACGGTCGTTGGTTCTAATCCTAGCTATATACCTACCAATGAAAGTTTTATGTGCATTCATGAATCATGAGTTTTCGTACAGTGGTAGTGGGATCATTAAATCTACCAAAAAGTAGCTAACCACCAAGGAGAACATCTGCCGCCGTAACCTTACGCGTTCCCCGACGCAAAATGTAGGGGTAATATACGTTTAACGGGTGTATCTGTGTGTCTGTCTGTAGCATCTTAGCACCTAACCGGATGAACAGATTTTGTTTTTATTATTGATAGTTTTTTTTTGTTTGATAGATGTCTTCATCGAGAGTTTTCTTAGCTTTGATTAATGAAAATTCGTTCAATCGTTATAAAATTATGAGCTTTTTTCTAGTTAATTGCGCTATGAAATCAACTTTCATAGGTCTGATCAATTCGAAAATCTTCTTCTTCAACGATATTGTAAAAACAAGGAAGCATTGACCTGATGCTGGGACATCTCCTGGACTTTACAGAATACTCAAATCCTCACCAACTTACAGCTCAGATTTTAAATGTCGTGTTTAGACTAATTGGAATGCTTTTAATGAAAAGATTATACATAGATCAGTCGGCGTGGTTTAAAATATTATATTATTATATATATAGATGAATATTATTTTATATAGAATAGATCATATTATTATACTATATTGACTTCAAATTGATTGTGATCGGTGGGGATCTACAGCATAGCTCAGCTTATAATAATATTTTCGTAGTAACTATGACCTAATCTGTGGATGTGAAATTCGTGATATCTTCTAGAGTTTTCATTTGAATTATATACTGTAAAGGACAATTTTAATCTATAATATGTGGCCAAGCTAATTAACGTAATTATTTGGATAAGGATTAATACTATATACTTGAAATTAGCCTTGGAAGTTATGAAATATTTTTTAACATAAATTTTAAGATTAAAATGGTTACTGTGGGTCAACCTTAAGAGATAGACATATGCTGTCGCGGACTTTTTTGTGGGTCATATTAAGTTGTACAACTCTTTCATAAAAAATATTCTTCTATCTATTTTCATTTAAGCAGCGTTCGTAAGAAACGTGTTTTTTCGACCGTTTTTTGCCGACTTAGGTTGCAAATTATAAGGTCTCCACGAATGTACCTTTGATTTAAACGGGATAATATATAGCGTATTTTCATTCCGAAAGTCCATTCTATGTATTAGTGAAAGAATTTTTTAAATCGGTTCAGTAGTTTTTGAGCCAAATCATTACAAACATACAAAAATACAAATGTTCTCTCTTTATAATATTAGTATAGATATAGATAATATTAACCGTGCATGTACAATTTATCGATATCGATAATTTTCAGCATTGCATATACACATCACTAAAGCAGTCAATTTTTGATTTTGGCCAAGTGTCAAATCCAAGAAGTAGGTCGGGTTTTCGGGAATTAATGTCGTTTCGTCTTTTTAACCTCTTTGTGTGAGCAAGTCTTTGAGCTGGCTGAATACTCAAAGAAGCAAGGTCATTTCGATACCTACTTACAATAAAGTAGTCTAATAATTAAGAATACTTACATAATTAAAATATATTATTTAGGCATGAATTTTTTAAGCTACTTGGGAGAAACTAGTTCTCATGACACAGGGAATCCTAGTATGAGGACTAGTGTATCTATGTATCTTAATTAATTAAATAACATTAAATGCCATAAATAATTAATAACCAATGAAATTTAATGAACTACTATCTAATTGCGTATTACCTTTGTTTAAAAAAAGTATTTAAAAAAAAGTATTTCATAGTAATAATAGTAATACAAATGATTTCGTATTAACTAATGTCTATATATTATGTTAACAAGAGGCATGCTTATTAATGTTTGTAAATTGCAAATTTATAAGTTTAGTTATTTTTTATCTGTTTTTATTAATTATTTTGGTGAATAAAATTATGATTTATGATTTATAATTGAAAAGGATATATTATAAGATCACTTTGTTGTCCGTCTATCTGTCTGTCCGTCTGTCCGTGTGTCATCACCTATTTTCTGAGGAACGGGTAAACCCAGCAAGCTGAATTTTATACCAGATACTACAATTCAATGTTGTCATTTTTCTCCAAAATGACTAGTCCGATTTTGATGTTATTTTCAGTGATGGGTTCGGGTTTGATTGGGACATGTTCATAGATAGATGTTACGGTGACAACTCACCAGGGGCGCTGCAGCAAACATTGTTTGTGCAAATCTATGTTGCCATTTGCCATTTTTCTCCATTACTACTAGTTCGATTTTGTCTTTAAAAGGTTCCTAATCAATCAGTGGTGGTTTTCAGATAGATGTTATGACGTTACTTTCTAAAGGACGCTGTCGTGGGTATTTAGTCAAAACATAAATTTTTTTACTTGTTACACCACAGAAATCAGGTTTTCGCCATTCGAAGTTAACACATCACACCTACAAAACAATAGGTAATTAAAGTATAATATATCTAATACTATAAGTATCTTTGTCCTGACATACTAACTGACCGACTGACAGACAACGCACAGCCTAAGCCACTGGTCGTAGAGACTTGAAATTTGGAGGGTATATTTGTCTTAGTACGTAAGGGTGTACTCAGAAAGGATTTTCCAAAATTCACCCATTTAGGGGATAAAACGGGGATCCAAAGTTTGTATGGCAAAACAAGATTAGATAGTCTTTTCCATTCGAAACTTCGCACAAGTGCTTCAGTAAATAAATAAGTAAATATGTACGTGTTTTAGGCTATTTTGGAATTCCACCCCCTTACAACGCGGCGTCCTGCGATCTGCGGGCGCAATCTCAGTACTTTTCAATAGTTTTCTGATCGCGTTTGGTGTGAACCAGTCGGTACAAATACTACTGCGCTAGCTGATCGCAGCCTAGATCGCGCACGCAGGATGATGCGGTGTGTCCGTACCTTAAAAGGGTGAAGTGGGGTAACAAAGAAATCAATATTGATTCGGATTGGGCTGAAATTTTGCATGCAGGTTATTTTGACGTAGGTATCCGTTAAGAAAGGATTTTCTTTAAATTTCCGGGGATTCAAAGTTTGTATGGCGAAACAAGATGAGATAGTCTATTTTATTCGAAACTTTACATAGGTACTTCTGTAAATAAATAAGTACGTATTGCAGGATTTTTGAAATGGGGTAGGTAACAAAGTCTGAAAATTTGGGTTTTTTGGATTTTATAAATATGAATCCCGATTTGCTTTAGTCACGCGATAACGTGAAAACGGGTGAACCGATTTGGCTTATTCTTATTTGATGTCTTTTATCATAGAAAGGCTTTTACAAAAGAAAAGTTTTAAGTAAATAAAAGGAGTTTTCAACGCGGGCGAAGCCGCGGGGCACTTCTAGTATAAATATATATCTAGAACATCGAGACAAATGTACGTATAGGTACATCGATGATCTAGAATATATATATCTAGTAGGTAGGTAATAGACGTAATTAGTGTGCAAACTAACAAGACAATCTGAGATTGCTCTAAACTAAACTAAACTAAGCAAACACATGAAACCTTGCCGTAGTATTTATTTTGATAAGAAGTTACGTGACTTCTATACGACTTCAGAGCTATTTTTAAATGTGTAAGCAAATACCGGAGAATTATATGTTATTAAGAATACCTACTGATTTTTTTGTGGAGTAAGAAAAGAACTTTTTTTTATATAGGTGTATGTATGGTAAATTTGAGATTGTATGGAAAATATGGAAATGGAAAATGGATAATGTAATGACAGTGAGACAAGGCGCAAGTTGTAACGATCACTATTCACTAAATCAGAGTCCCTAAATAAGGGTGAGCGTCACTCCTTATTAGAGAGCGCTCTAACTCCCTACGTGTTATTACACTGCACGGTGGCAAGGCGGACCGGATCCTCTCTTGCGCTCTAATTAAGGACCTTTACTGCCTTATCTTTATTACACCTCCCTTAATAAGGAGTTACGTATTATGATTCAGTGTGGTATAATACTCCTTTTAGTAACCGCAGCAAGTGTACCAACATTGAGAAAACAGCAGGCACCTCAACTGTACCAGTGTACACAACAGGTGGGCCAAGTGTCGAGCAAACACAAGAATTGGCCACAACTCGCGCCCAGCATGACTCCTATACCAATATTAGCGAGAAGTTTGTATGTCCGTGGGTGAGGCCTCATGCTGAGTCCCACCCCACCCTAGCCGCACCCATAGACAAAGATATATTGGCAGAGACAGTTTCGCATTTAGGCCATGGCATGCAAAACGAGAAGGCCTTTGCAAACATCTCATAAAAAAAACATCTGATTTTGCAAATGTTTATTTTATTTTATTTTTATGGTAAAAAAGGCAACAGGACAAGCACGACGCTCGCCTGATGGTAAGCGATGTCATCTACCTATTACAGATACAGAGGCGTGCAATTTCTGGACTGCCAGAATTTTGCATGGCACTGCACTGCGCCTGTTACCTTGAGACATAAAGATATTGAATTGAGTCTCACATGCCCTGTAATTTCACTGGACACCTTGCCATTTCAACCGAATAACATTCCCATTTCACGGCTGAAAATAATTTGGCAAAGTGGCGGTACCGCCCCAGGCGGACTAGCAGAAGCCCTACCACTACATGCTACATGCTAATGTACTGTTTTAGTTTTTTTTCTCCTAACGACCTCAGTTATTTATTTGGGATCGCGGCAATTTAAAATTTTATTACATGCTGCTTACCTGAGACCAAAGCTCTATCTATACGATACCTATACGAAACATTTTGGAAGATATTTTGCTCTATACATACCTCATGTCCTCAAAAGCCTTGGATGTACATAGCTAGGTATTATATTATTAGCAAATCAATGTAATAACATCGAGATGCGTCCATCTTGCGGTTTCAACTCCGTAGCTCGTCTACCACGAAGTACGTATTACCTCGAAAAATACACGATACCTACTTGTATGGGGGATACCCTATATTTTTTTTTTATCTAAATAGTTATTAATACACGAAGAGAAAACTTTATAACTTTATATAGGTACTTTTTAAGAGAATTGCGTGAACGGATGAACCGGACACAGTTCATGTCATCGGTAAAATACATTAACAATTAAATGAATTATGGTCGAATTTCGATCACTGGGCAACCACTAAGTACATAGTTTGTTATTACGGCTATAGTGACACACATACTGTTCTGTGAAATAAGCAAGTTAAGTCTTCCTATTACGCGTCAGATCAGAAGATACAGGCCTGTGACAGACGGATGGACAACAGGGTGGCCGTACCTTAATAGGGTCCGTTTGGATACGGAACCCTAAAAACCAAGATTAATTTATTTTGATCTCTGCTGTAGAATAAATAACGTCGAATAATATCGGTTATTGTATCCTTTGATAAGAGAAGGACAAACCAACAAACAATAACGTTATAACCATAAAATAGCAGGGCATTGATTTAATTTAAATACATGTCTATGTAGTAATGTGTTTTACATGTTGGTATTCAAAGGAGATTTTTGAGCGAACGTAATATAGAAAGTAAAACTGTGGTAAGTATGGTGATGTCCATATCTTGCACTCGGGTCTCTGTTCGTTAACGCTTCTCGCTCATTATTGTCATTCGTACATAGGTATTATATAAGTACTTACGACTTATTCTTACTCCTCACCCTTCGACCTCCGCTTCGACCTCATTTATATCTACGAGTCGAGTATATCATACCTACTGTGTCATTTCAGAGTCGAGATTCCTTGCTATAGAACCTAGTTTTTTTACCTTTAACATGAGGCGACCCCCTTAGTAAGAAAAAAAATTCCGCGACCACCTACCTGCGCGGTTTATGATCTATTTATATAACTAGTTAAAAGCCGAGCTTTATGAGGGCTCGCGTAGTTTTTCTGCCTGGCAATAATATTTAAGGCGGATTTTTTAAATATTAAATGGCGAATCTGCCCGACACTGGCAAAAAATCTGCCAAACAACCCACTCCAACAAATGCATAAATCTTGCCATCATATTATTGAATTATGGCATAAAAATAAAGTTTACCTTCTCATTCAAACTTTTACAAATTTCTAACCAAATAAATGCATAATAAAAATGTAAAACAGAAACAGAAAATTGTCAAAATTCTATTTATATTTCAAAATTCACAAAGATCCTTGAAATCTACCACATTTTGGAATCGTCAGCTTTATCTGCCAGAGTTAAATTGTAGGTCCCAAATCTGCCTAAATGGCAGAAATCTGCCACAAATGGTCACACTAATACCAGACGTCATTTGGATGACAGATGTAAACTCTTTAGATTTCCAACAGATGGCGTTAGTAACAAACCATTATGTTAAATTAAATATTATGTTTCTTTAAAAAATTTCACACTTTATATTTTTGTAAATTGTTAAACACAATCCAAAATTTCATCGTACCGACGGGACTTGAACCTGCAACCTCCCGAATAACATGTTCAGGTGCTTTGCCAATTAAGCCACAGTTCTATTTACAAAAAATATAAAGTGTGTAACACTTCAAAGAAACACAATAAACATTATGTTCGCAGCAATGTTAATTATTTGATCTTCTAACGGATGGCGTTAGTAGTACAATAATAATATAATAATATTCTATCCTAGAAACAAAATTGTTAATCTTAATTTTTATAATGGTAATAAAATAATATTTTTTCGACTGATAACACATCTATATGTGAATTTAAATTACTGTGTTAAAGCACAAATCAATAGGCGTGATAGTTTTTCAGTAAAGTGTACCAAAAAAGTGCTTAAGTTGTGGTATAGTGTAAGGGCTCGCTTCGCTCGCCCTGACTAGTTTCTGCCCGCGGCTTCGCTCGCGTGGCCTACAGGAAACAAATTACATATTTTTCTTCAGAAACAAATATTATATGCGCTCTCACTTCCTCTCAATTACAACGGGCAAGCTCTCCCGTATTAACTACAACATCATTATCGTCTTCTGTTTCCCGATAGCTACAACCCGGGGGTCTTCAAATCGCGAGTGAACAGTAGCTACTAGGTAAGCGTGCTACATCGTCGACCGCATCGTCACTTAACATCAGATGAGATAGTGGTCAAACACTTGCCATCTGCCAAAACCGGATTATCCGGAGTGGAGTCCGTTTGGGTCTATGTGTTTTCATTTATGTATCCTTTTACTACTTGTACCTCACCAGTCCATACCTACTAGGGTTGTCAGATTTTATTTTAGCCTGTAAGGGACAATATGCTTATTTTGCAAAAAAATACGGGATTTTACATTTTCCCCCGGGACAAATGAAAAACATGTATTTTTTACTTTGTTGTTATTATTGCTACTTAATCTAAATATGTATGTATATAAAACAAAGTCGTGTTAGTTACACTATTTATAACTCAAGAAAGGCTGAACCGATTTGGCTGAAAATTTGTGGGGAGGTAGCTTAGAACCAGGAGACCGACATAGGATACTTTTTTATTCTGATCCACGGGATCAATACTTCCGCGCGGGTAAAACCGCGGGGCGCAGCTCGTATTTAATTAAAACTTACACGATCTTCTTTAAAATATACCTAGTTATATTCTCACTCACTCATACGTGTTCTCGCGCGCAGCACAGGCTGCCGTCGTCGTCGGAATTATGCGCGTGGATTTTAAATTGAATATTGTTGAAATACCGGACAGACTTTGTCCCGGCGGGACGTATTAAATTAAGCCTGAAAAACGGGACGTCCCGGGAAATACGGGACGTCTGGCAACACTAATGCCTACCCACATTTTTGTTTTCCTCTTGCTATAAAAAATAAATTATTTTATTTCGAATAACTATTAATTACTCAAATAAACAATCAAATTCATATAACAATACAATTACAATTAAGCTACACGATTACAAAAAAATTAAATGAAAACCAAAAATACAGGACACAAAAATAAAATATTCTCCTAGCCACTTTCATATTTACCCCTAACATACGGTCTAAGTCTATAGACCGTATAGAATAGACTATAGACTCTATAGTATTGAGGCAAGGAAACCCTATCTAGATACATTCACCGGTCTACCCTCCAAGCCGATTCACGGTGGAATATCTGATATTCTCACTGATATTTTATACAATCGATTGTATTAATGAACCGCCGCACGTGATACCATCTAGAGACGACGTCTATATATAGTAACAAAGCAATCCATCAATACATTTACATAAGTATTTTAGGCCATTGTTTTCATGATATAGACATTACTGGCCCTAATTTCACTATGACATAGTCCCAGTAATATGGAAGGGCTTCTTAGCTAAGGACTGTTTCGTAATAACATTCGGAAGGACGGCCCTTTGAAATATGCAGGACTGGATTGTCAAAAATAGATCAGAATAAATTTTACATAAAAATATGCTTGCCAAATACGAGTTGGACTCGCCTGGGTTTCAAAATCAAAGAATAAAATTTACATACTGCAACCATAGAAAAAATAATATACATACATAATTAAAGATTAGTCAAAAGGTTTATTTTTTTTAAATTTCGCCATAGTGTAAAACTTTATTTTAACAACTTAAAAATAATTACCTAATGACAATATCAAGATTATATAAACTACAATAATAATATCTATACTATAAATAAAAGATAGAACCTAGGTCACTACCTGCCGGTAATGTTCCCAAAAAGCTAGCGACGTTACCTCGTAGTATAGCTAGGCTAAAACGTTGGCCGAGGTAAGCGCCAGCTCTTTGGTCACGGGTGATGTCAATTAGGCGTCTGGACAAAGGTTTCTTGTTTAGATCTATATTGAAATCAATGCCTGCAACATAAATATTTCGCATGCTTGGATTCGAACCCGTGACCGCCAGACAAAAGATAGTCCCTGTGCTTTTTGTATTTCATTTAGGATTTACGTTTAGGTTTCCACTTGGCTTTTTTTTTATGTCTGATAGGCTAACGTTTGACCACTATCTCACCTGTTGGCAAGTGATGATGCGGTCGAAGATGGTGAGCACGCTAGGTCGCAGATTATATAATAGATATTACTAGGCCTAAAATGGGAACTGGCTCTCAAGGATAGCTGCCGGAACACATTAGATGTTTTGGCGACAGATTTTCTAACTCGAGGGGTTAGCTGGCCAGGTGGACACTAGATAGTGTCCTACCATCATGCGGGGCTTGTTGGTTTCTTAAAGAGGATTTTCCTTCACCGGATATTTTTACATTATAGGTAGGTATTTTATATTCATTTTTCGATAAAAAAAATCCATTGGTGCACAGCGCGGATTGAACTCGGTACCTCTGGCATCAAAACCAACCATTCTCCTACACCACCGGGCCCTCAAAATGTTCTCGATGTGCGATGCGAGAAAGCGATGTGTAAGGGTTTTTAGAAACCCTCAGCGTCTTTACTAGACTGCCCTGCAGACTATTCTTATAAGTAATTCTTTAAACATTAAAATTAAGTTTACCTAGGTTATTTTGCATGAAACACGTGCGCTATAAATAGCGCGGTAGGTGCGGCAAAGAGTACCGATTTGTAATGCATACCGATGTACATTGTGTTAATGACAAAGAGTGCCGAGTAGAGACCTGCCAACTCGATGGTAATACATACCGACTAGACCAGACATTATATTTTAGTTACAGGTTAATACATTTATTTAGGAATCTTCATCATCAGCAGCCTGTGGTAGTCCACTGCCGGACATGGGCCCCTCCTAATGCTCGCCACTGAGCCCGATCTTCGGTTCTTAGTATTCAATGACTGCTAGCTACCTTGCGCAGATCGTAGCTCCATCCGACGATGGCGTTTGGGAAAACGTAGTGTAGTCTACTTGATTCCATGTTTACTTGAGTCTATGTTTACTTGATAATTGGTTATGATTTATTTTATGATTTATGATTTTGACGTGTATATGTGCGTATATTTATACTGCCTACATACTGAATAAATGCTTTGATTCTTTGATTCTTAAGTCCTACACTACGTTTTCCCAAATATGGTCTCCACTCCAGAACTGCTTACCTATTTAAGTATAGTGAATATATTAATACGTTTGTCTCGTTTTGACTATTTCCATCAGGTGTTTTGACGAACTTGAAAATATGCGTGTGGTTTATTGGCATTTTTCTAAAACTTTTGTTTCGCGAGTTTACAGTTACACCTATGTACCGAATGTGTGCTAGCTAATGAACTGTTCAGTCACTTTTTGTTGGTGAACGTGTAAAATAGGAAAGGTACTGTAATGTGGTAAAAGCCTTCAGGTTATATGATGCTGGCATGCCAGTGCTGGGGCCTTATTCAGTATGACCAATGAGATAACGCGTCTCTTAACGCGCCACGTTACGTTATTGAAAAATTGTATTCTGTATGCCACACGATAGCTAAATTATACAAAACGCGCGCGTTACACGTCCTCATATGACACGATATTTTGACAGCTCAAAACGCGATCATAACCTTACCCTACCGCGTTTTAATTGGCATAGAGAATACCATAACGCGGAGATAACGTAACACGGCACGGTAAGACTTTAAAATGGTCATACTGAATAAGGCCCCTGGTATGCAATTTATGGTAGCCGGTGCTACCACTACCACTAATAACCGTGAACACACACGGTGCCGGTCGCTGGCGCCAGTCTAGTTGGCATTCCTGTACTGGCATCGTTTAAATCAGCCTTTAGGAGGGACAACCCTCCAAGGATGCTATATTAATATCCACATCATTGCTGAAGGCAAGGCTACGTGTTGATACCTTTGATTATTAAAGGTTGATACTGCAAATACTTAATCAATCAATCAGCCTATGCTGATGATGATGATGTCTCTGTCCACTGCTGGACATAAACCTTACCTCACCTACGCCACTGAGCTCGATCTTGAGCTCTTTGCTTCTAGCCGCTGCCAGCCAGCTTGCGTATATCACCACGCCATCTAGCTGGAGGGCGCCTTACACTACGTTTACCATCATACCTTTGATAAAAAAATATATTTGATAAAAGCTAAATGGAAACGCTAAAGGAAAACATGAATCACATCGCGTACGAGAATTTTGTCTCAAACGCGTTTAAGTTTCATTAATTGATTCGATTAAGACATAAGATCGTTTAAAAAACTAAAAAAAACCGACTTCAATGCCGCGCTATTAATTTTCAGTACCAATTTTGAGGTATTTTACTCCATATCTCTGGAGATACCTATGACCTTAGACCTCGATAAAATTACCATGGTATCACACTTGGGATATCTTCTTTACAACAAAAAAAGAATAATCATAATCGGTTCATAAACGACAAAGTTATCTGCGAACAAACATAAAAAAAATAATAGCCGGTTTTATTTTTTTTCGTAGAGTTGAACTCGTCCACCGAGGCTTCCGTAACAACCAATTGAGCTAGACCTCTAAATTGTATCAGCGCTAATATAACTCTGAGGTCTACCTTAATTGGCGCATACTATGTATGTATGGGGACACCCTTTTATTTTCAACTTTTTTATTTTTTGGAATTTTTCCTTAATTTGTGCTGTAAGACATTGCTTCTTGCCAAATTTCATGATTCTAGGTCAACGGGAAGTACCCTATAGGTTTTTGATCCAAAACCTATAGGGTACTTCCGGTTTACCTAGAATTGTCAATTTTGGTTATAAGCAAGGTCTTAGAACACAAGTAAAGGAAAAATTCCGAAAAATAAAAAAGTTAAAAATTAAGGTACATTTTGGTACTAACAAGTTTTCACGAAAATCTAAATTTGCCCATATCTTTTTATCGTGTTGACTCAAGACCTTGATTTTTATACACCCAATAGGGACTGTAAACCTCAGTATCAGGTATACATTTCAACTTGCTAGGTCCACCCGTTCCTGAGAAAATCAGTGGTGACACACGGACAGACAGACGGACAAGAAATTGATCTTATAAGGGTTCCTTTTTTTACCTTTTGTGGTACGGAACCCTAAAAACGGTCGAATTGAAAAACCTCCTCCTGTTTTTGAAGTCGGTTAAAAACCTACTTATCACTGGTTAAATAAACTTATCATGGAGTCATATTATTTGTTTTAAATGTTTTTATGTATTACGGCAGCTATCCTTGAGAGCCAGTTCCCATTCTAGGCCTAGCGTGCTACATCTTCGACCGCATCATCTCTTACCAACAGGTGAGATAGTGGTGAAACGCTGTCTAGCGTATATATATGATATGAAAAAAAAAAAGCTGCAAGTGTATTCAGAAGGGTTCTGCTTCATTTGATGATCTTTGCTCTAAGATTAAACGATTATGCATGCTACTGCCAGTTTTGCAGTTTGTTCTAACTTGGTGCTACGTGGTGCGTGGGTTTAGTTGACTGCAACAAATGTAATAGTAGGTAAACACTAGTGTGTACATGTGTGGGTAAAGTAGGTAGTAGGTATAAGTATGTGTAGGATGATGTTTACTTATTAATTATATTATTAGGTTGATAGCACAGACTAAAACACTAAGATACTATGTTGGTAGCTTGTTCTCCTACATGGACGTATAGTACGTAGTACATTTACATCGATGTTTTCGTATTGGTTTCACGTAGTATTTATATTCTCTTTGGCATTGATACCATCTCTTGAGTCGTAATAATATAATATAATGTACGTATATAAACTAGATAGTTATTATGACTGTGCGGTGCTTGTCGTATTTGACGGAATAAAGCGTAGGTCTCCATTTCCGCTTGGGCAAAAATGTTTTAGTATGTCCTCCGTATGTCCGTACGAATGTCTGTTCTTCTCTACAGATCGCTTTTCTCAACCGATTCTCGTAAACTTTTGTGAGTAGGTTCGATAGTTACATAGTTCATTCGATAACGATGTTCTCTATTCGATGAGTCACATCGTAGGTCCTGGGTGTTTGTTCTAGAACAACATTACCAAAATATAGGCCATGTCAGAGACCTCCAGGAGCCCAACAAACTCTGACAACAGTACGCCTAGCCACTCAGTTGAGAGGCACGCCTGGTGGTCAGTTAGAGGATCACATGTAGTATTAACCACATAATGTTGTCCCACAATGCCCCTGATGATCATGCATGGAGTAAATTTCCACCAAGACCGTACTCCATTCAATTGGTGGATGGTATCAATTCAATGGTATTGCCGCAACACCTTATATTGTCACGAACATGAACGCATACATACAAAGGATATGTGTGCTTATTACACTGTATAATGAGCCCTCTCTGGATCTCACTGACATATGACACAGGCTCGATGATAAGATAGCAACCTAATAACAAACTGTAATATATACAGGCCGACCAATCATACTCCAACCAAATATTAATTCTGTATCGGATATAAATATTCCTTTTGTAGGAAATATTTGATGTTCGATTGATTGATTTGGGTAAATTTCTTCTTTTCTTATTAAGTAAGTAGTACTTCATATTTATAATTATTATATCTCATCTTGCGAACGGTGAGTAGTGAGGGGGTGAGGGGTTCCGTGCTATAAGTACGCACCTGCACCAAATTCTCGAAAATGGTCGTGCTTATTGAGATCGCTCTGTTATCACGGACAAGAGTTTTGTCGCCAATAAGCCTGAATCGTGATAGTCGACCGGTCCCAGCGGCGGGCAGTGTTCTTCGACATCACCATCCCGCATGCTAAGAACCTCGTGAATGCCGAGAAGGTCAATAAGCTCAGCAAGTACCTAGACTTGGCTCACGAGCTTACCGCCATGTGGGATGTTGACTCGACTAGCATTGTCCCGATAGTAGTCTCTGCAAACAGCCTAATAGCAAAGAGTCTCGACCAACATCTTAAGAGACTCGCTAGATGGCTGGATCAAGGGCCAGATACAGAAGGCGGTACTTCTTGACACAACACGCATAGTCACGAGATTACTCTCTCTGCAGCTCTACCCACCGGTAGTTTGGGCCTTGCCCCGCTGCTGTTTGCACCTTAGGTTTAGGTCTTCTGTAATATTTGACGTTTTATTTTATTATTATTTTTATATATTTTATTGTACAAGACCTAAGCCTAAAGGTACGGACACACCGCAGCGTCCTGCGTGCGCAATCTAGGCGGCGATCAGATAGCGCAGTTGTATTTGTACTGACTGGTTCACACCTAACGCGATCAGAAAACAATCGAAAAGTACTGAGATCGCGCCCGCAGTTCGCAGCACGCCGCGGTGTGGCCGTACCTTAAGAAGAAAAAGTAAATAAGTATTATGTGCATAATCAATACAGCAAAGCTAGCTAAAGCTCCATGCATTCATTCAATGTAAACTGCATAAATTAAGACTTACGAGTGATCGATTGATCGCCAGCTCAACTGTAAACATTTTAGCTGCAGTCTCCATCGATCAATCCGAATGTCTTCTTAAGACCTAAACAACATATCGACGTAAGAAAACGTATTTGCTGTAACTAGCTCAAACCCAACTGTTCAGGAGAGCCAAAAAACTGATTTAAAATTCGAAAAAAAAATGATAACTTTTTTACTAGCTGTGACAAAAAGATGATTTTTTGTATACAGTTTTGTTAAAATAATATCCACTAACTATAATTCAAATATTTTTCTTAAAGTTATGAGAAGTAGGTTTTTCACTACTTACAGCAATTGACTTTTTATTTAAAGACCTGAAGAACGACGTAAGTAAGTTATTCATTTCTATGGAGATAGCTCAGTTCATTACAGATATATAAAATGCTGTTTTTGATGTATTTTATCAATAATATAAGATTAAAGAGATGTAAGCCTATTTAAAAAAAATCTGATACCAATCTTTTGCTTTAAGTTAATAAAATGTTGGATATGTAGTACAAATAAAATGATGTTCTTTCTTAATGATTTGTTGCTTAATATTTAAAATTGCAACTTGTGCTCTAAGAACATGCAAAATCAGATTTCTTAAAATTATAATAAATAATAATTATAAGGAAAATAATAAATGTACTTATTATCATTCTAAAAAGGAACAGTGAACATTAAATACAAATAAAACATAATTAATTTCAATTATTTTCTATCATGTTTTAAGTAACAGGAGTGTTTGAAAAGCATGCAAAATTGTGATTTTGTGTAGAATAAATTTTGACATCACCAGTTAGTATTGTGCTTGGTGAACCATCAAAGTTAACTTTTTGGCTCAAGATTTTTAGGTATTTCTCTTTGGTTGTGTAGATTCTTCTGGTTCTTAATTTGGTTTAAGATTATTCATTCATTCTCTATGTTTAGCCATCTTAAAAATAACAAACCGCTTCATACACTAGATGATGTATTCATGGGGTATCCCGTTGCAAAATTATTTATGACTACCTACTCAGCCTTCAAATGAAATAAATTTATTTACATACAAATATTGCGCAATACAGATATTATATATGGTTACGTCCTGAATACTGTACCACCGCCGGTATTCTTATATGCACCAAAGAGTACAGTATACTTAATGATTAGTACTGTAGTAAAAAAAGACTTGCTCACTCACGACACTATTTTTCTCATGGGAATTTTGTTAAAGTAATAATTAATTTTAAACAAGGTTATAGGCATGTCATATAAGACTTCAGAATAGGCAATAAAAATAATCAAATGTATAAGTTTAACTTTATTCTGCGGTGTTAATCGTTGAGGAGTTTTTTGCTCTGGAGCCAATCTCGGATATACAGATAGTATCAAGAAATGTTTATCATAAAAAACGAGCCGTTACAGGGTGCTTCTCAGACCTGAAACATCGGATTACCGACAAAGGTTACAAAGGTGAATTTAGCCAACGAGCCACCAAGGACGCTACACTGCGTATATGGAATTGCTTCCCGAATTCAGAGCCTTTCACTCTGTGGGAGGACATTAAACCCGCTCGGTGTCAAAATGTATTACAGCCTGTCAAAAATGTAGTTTCAGATAAAATACTTTTAAAGTGGTCATAGAACAGTGCTGTAAACTAATGGCACACTTAAATTATAAACCGACAGAACGCTGTAAGCAATACTGTATAATCAATTTCCATTCAAAAGAATGCTGTATGTAATGCCTTGTTGTTATATTTTTATCCCATAAGAATGCTGTAGGTAATACAAGATTTATAAATACAAACTGTATTTTTGCAGTAAGTTGTAAAGTATCAAAAACACCATATTTTAGGTAACTTACAGCAATTTGAGCCTGTCAACTTTTCAAAAAAGTTACGGCAAAGATTTTTTTCCGTCGTAGCGGTATGAGACCCAGACCATTCGACGCAGAAAAAAATACCGATTACGATGACGATTTCAGTCTACTTACGCCATTTTTGCTACTTACAGCAAATACGTTTTCCTACGTCGATATTCATGTTCGATGCCAGCTCATTTGTAAGAGGGGTTCAAATTGTTGCTAAGTATGTGTAGATGATTATAGATTGAGGTAATATAGGTTGTGCAGAACTTCGTCTCATATTATTGCCGTTTTTAGGGTTCCGTAGCCAAATGGCACAAAACGGAACCCTTATAAATTCGTCATGTCTGTCTGTCTGTCCGTTCGCATATCACATCCACTTTATTCAGAAACTATTAAGACTACACGTTTGAAACTTGGTAGGTAGATGTACTTTGTGGACCGCTTTACGAATTTTATACAAAAACTAGAAGTCCCCCGCGGCTACGCCCGCGTTAAAAACTCCTTTTATTTACTTAAAACTTTTCTTTTGTAAAAACGATTCTATCATTGAAGACATCAAATAAAAATTAGCCAAATTGGTTCACCTGTTTTCATGTTATCGCGTGACTAAGACAAATCAGGATTCATATTTTTAAAACCCGAAAAACCCAATAAAGCGCAATCCGAAACTATATTGATTTTCAGACTTTTTTACCCCAGTTCACTCTTTTAGGGTGGCATTTTGAAAAAGTCTGAAACTCGTATATACTTATTTATTTACAGAAGTACTTGTGTGAAATGTCGAATAAAATGACTATCCAAAATTTGAACCCCCGCTTCATCCCTTGAAGAGTGAATTTTGAAAAATCCTTTCTCAGCGGATACCTACGTCAAAATTTCTATCTGGATGCAAAATATCAGCGCAATCCGAAACAATATTGATTTCAGACATTGTTACTCCACTTCACCCTTTTAGGAATAGAATTTCAAAAAGCCTGAAACACGTATTTACTCATTTATTTACTAAACTACTTGTGTAAAGTTTCGAATATAAGAGACAATCAATTCTTGTTTCTCCATACAAACTTTGAACCCTCGTTTCATCCTCTTCAGGGATGAATTTTGGAAAACCTTTCTCAGAGGGAACTAACGTCGTAATTAATAACTATCTGCATGCCAAATTTCAGCGCAATCCGAAACAATATTGATTTTTACACTTTATTACCCCATTTCACCCTCTTAGGGGTGGAATTACAAAAAAAACCTGAAACACGTGTTTACTTATTTTTGTACTGAAGCACTTGTGTGAAGTTTCGGATAGAAAAGACTATCTAATCTTGTTTCTCCATACAAACTTTCAACCCCCGTTTCATCCCCTTAGAGGGTTAATTTTGGAAAATCCTTTCTTAGAGGGAATTAACGTCGTAATAACTATCTGCATGCCAAATTTCAGCGTAATCCGAAACAATATTGATTTTACACTTTATTACCCCATTTCACCCTCTTAAGGGTGGAATTTCAAAAAAACCTGAAACACGTATTTACTTATTTTTTTACTGAAGCACTTGTGTGGAGTTTCGGAGAGAAAAGACTATCTAATCTTGTTTCTCCATACAAACTTTGAACCCCCGTTTCATCCCCTGCGAGGGTTAATTTGGAAAATCCTTTCTCAGAGGGAACTAACGTCTTAATAACTATCTGCGTGCCAAATTTCAGCGCAATCCGAAATAATATAGATTTTTACACTTTATTACCCCATTTCACCCTCTCAGGTGTGGAATTTCAAAAAAACCTGAAACACGTGTTTACCTAATTTTTTACTGAAGCACTTGTGTGAAGTTTCAGATAGAGAAGACTATCTAATCTTGTTTCTCCATATAAACTTTGAACCCCCGTTTCATCCCCTTCGAGGGTTAATTTTGGAAAATCCTTTCTCAGAGGGAACTAACGTCGTAATAACTATCTGCATGCCAAATTTCAGCGCAATCCGAAACAATATTGATTTTCACACTTTATTACCCAATTTCACCCTCTTAGGGGTGGAATTAAAAAAAAACCTGAAACACGTGTTTACTTATTTTTTTACGGAAGCACTTGTGTGGAGTTTCAGATAGAAAAGACTATCTAATCTTGTTTCTCCATACAAACTTTGAACCCCCGTTTCATCCCCTTCGAGGGTTAATTTTGGAAAATCCTTTCTCAGTGGGAACTAACATCGTAATAACTATTTGCATGCCAAATTTCAGCGCAATCCGAAACAATATTGATTTTACACTTTATTACCCCATTTCACCCTCTTAGGGGTGGAATTCCAAAAAAACCTGAAACACGTCTTTACTTATTTTTTTACTGAAGCACTTATGTGAAGTTTCGGATAGAAAAGACGATCTAATCTTGTTTCTCCATACAAACTTTGAACCCCCATTTCATCCCCTTAAGGGGTGAATTTTGGAAAATCCTTTCTTAGTACACCCTTACGTACTAAGACAAAAATACCCTCCAAATTTCAAGTCTCTACGACCAGCGGTTTAGGCTGTGCGTTGTCTGTCAGTGAGTCAGTGAGTCAGTGAGTCAGTCAGTATGTCAGGACAAAGATTCTTATAGTATTAGATAAAAAATATAAAAGATTAAAGGGGGGGCTCCCCATACATGGAACTGAAACTCGAATTATTTTTTTCATCATACTTAAACGTGCGTTATAGATGTTCTTTGAAAGTCACATTGAGGTTCTTAAAAAAAAATCTCTAAGTCAATCGTTTGAAAGATACAATCGTTAGACCTCCTAAGTGGTAAAATGTGTGTCCCCCCTCTAACTTCTAAAATAAGAGAGGGAAAAATCTTTAATAAATATTTACTGTAGATCTTAATAAACACTTTCAATGAAAATTGGTTTGATTGAGATATAGTCAGCAGTTTTTGGATTATGGCACATTTTCAAAATCGCAAATATAACTTTGTTTTTCATACAAACACTACATAAAATACTTTACTGTGTTACGGAACCCTGCGAGTGCGAGTACTTGCACTTGACCAGCTAGGCTATTCTGTAAGCTATCTCGACAGCGGAATCCGCGGTGAGATTCGAATTTCGTACTACGAAAGTCAAACGTATCACGATCGAAATACGGTTGAATTTCGTAACACGAAATTCAAATCTCACCGCGGATTCCGCTGTCGAGATAGCTTACAGAATAGCCTAGCTGTTCATTAATCGCTGGCTAGCAAAGCACTAGGACTGCATCTTCATTGAGATTTTTCTCAAGTGTTATAATTCTGTCCATCATTATTAATAATTTTTTTGCTACAGATAAGGAAAGAAAGGAGGAATGTCGTCAAAGCGTATTTCATGCAATGGATCAGAATTTCACTTCGTGGAAATATATATAAATATTTATTTATTTTGGTAATATGAACTAACAGACACAGAAATTAACCTAAAGAGTAATTTTTTTCCCGACAAAACTATGTAGGTAAGTAAGTAACTAATCGTACATAATGATTTTTACATGTTAAAATATTTGTAATCTGGTCTAGGCGAGTCCAACTCGCAATTTTCTAGCTATATATATTATTCAGACGTATAACCCATTTAGTGCTGATATGGATAGAAACAACATGTGTATTGCTGTAAACAGTAAACAGAAGTTTTGTGGTAACTGAGTCATTCACGTACCGTGTCGACTGTCGAACGTGCGGTCACCATGCGTCATGAAATGCGTAGATTCTTACTTCACTTGTTATTTAAGTTAGATGATTTGAGAGTGCTATAGAATTGTAAGTAGCTGAAATTAAACTAGTATTAACAAAACACTCTTAAATATTTTTTTCTTCTTTCTCAACGTAGGTATCTCAAAGTTTATTTATTTACGCTATTGAGCATACTTATACAACAGACGTACTTAATATAATTAAGATAGTTTAATAACAATAAACGACGTCATCCGTCGGGCCCTTGCCACCGTGAACGTGCCGGCTATATTAGAGCCGAACGGTATATCACGTGACGATGGTAAGAGGCCCGACGGTATGACGTTAGTGCCACGGTGTCGAGGAAGACCATTGGTGTGGGACGCCACATGTGCTGACACATTAGCGGCATCCCACATATGCGGGACCTCACGGTCAGCGGGCGCGGCAGCGGATGCTTCAAAAAACCTCAAACGGAGGAAATATGCTACCATTGGTGAGGGATACATATTTCTTCCGTTTAGGGTCAAAACAATGGGCCCATGGGGTCGAGATGCCCGAAGTTTTGTTAAGGAGTTGTCCAGACGCCTAATTGACATCACCCGTGACCAAAGAGCTGGCGCTTACCTCGGCCAACGTATTAGTACGTAGTATTATTATCTTTTCTATGGTATTAGCCTAGCTATACAACGAGGTAACGTCGCTAGCTTTTTGGGAACATTACCGGCAGGTAGCGACCTAGGTTCTGTCTTTTATTTGTAGTATAGATATTATTATTGTAGTTTATATAATATTGATATTGTCATTAGGTAATTATTATTAAGTTGTTTAAATAAAAGAAACATACGTTTAAAAACTATAGGTCCACAAAAAAAAACAAATAATAAAACAAATTCACCTTCTGAAGTTATGGCGTGACCAAGGTAAACAGATATGTATTATTAGATGAAAAACTTAAATACCATTTTTTATCAGTATAACTTCCTAAATAAAGAACTTTCAATATGAACTTTCACCCCCTCCCCTACTGCATCACTTTAATGCAACCTTGGCGAAACAATATTGATAACCTAATTTTTATAGAACATAAACTACTCAAATACCTACCAATTTTCATCGCTTTAAGTTCAAAAACAAAGAACATTACTAACGTTTTTACTCCATTTAACCCTCTTCGAGGTAGAATTTCCCAAAATCCCTTCTTTCTTACTACACCTCTGCGTACTAACACAGAATACGTAATAGTACTATAAAGGCTGAGTTGCACCATCTTACTTTAACTATAACAAACGACAGAAATCAGTCAAACTCCATAGAAAAACACCGGTTATAGTTATAGTTACGGTTAAAGTAAGATGGTGCAACTCAGCCTAAGTATTCTGTGTGTAGAATACGTGTACCAAGACAAAATAAATATGTACTCTGCAAATTTCAAGTCTCTACGACCGTCGGTTTACGCTGTGCGTTGTCTCTAACTAAAATCAGTCAGTCATTTACTGAGTATGTCAAAACAATGATTTTTATAGTATTAAATGCAAAACAATACTTTATTGAGTTCAAAAGTTCATGTTTCAATAATTACGAAGCAAGTGCATCTAAGTACGTTATGAAACGAGCTGCAATGTTTATATCAAACTCTTATTAACATGTACTAGCTTGGCGGAAAATATATAATTTTTTATTACACCTTATGTTAAGTGACGAGTGGTCGATGATGTAGCTCGCTTATTCGCTCTCGACTTGAAGACCCCATTTCACGCAAAAACTTTAATACAAACCGATCGTTTTTATCGTTTATCGGATTTGGATGAAAATTGACATAAGTACCTAGATTATCCTACTTATATTACAAACGCGAAAGTTTGTTAAAATGTATGGATGTATGTTTATTACTCTTTTACTAAAAAACTACTGAACCTATTGAGCTGAAATTTGGTATGTAGATAGCCTAGACCCTGGAATAACATATTGGATACTTTTTATCCCAATATTCCCACGGGAACGATGTGTACGCGGGTAAAACCGCGGGGCACAGCTAGTAAACATATAAGATACATTTTAACGCGGGCGAAGCCGCGCAATGCGGCTAGGTGTTCTTTTAGAATTCTAACATTATCTAACTAAAGTCTCTTAAATGTTTTGTGTAAGGTTAAAATAATCCCTTGTAAGTCATTCATTATAGTCACCGTATCGCGATCTCCATGTGGTTTCTACATGTGTATTTATAGTCTGTGGTCGCATAATATGCGCTTTGCTGCCGGGATGAGCGCCCTTGATGCTAAAATAAACCACTGTCCATGGATTAACATTGCCGAGACATTCACTCTTTATTTGCCCTACAAACGAGTAATTTTATTTTATATATACTTCAAAATAAAAAGAAAGGCCAAGTCAAAAGTACATATAACCGGCGAACAGGTATGAAGGCTCTCATGGAAGTGGAAGAAGCGAAAGACGTGTGTCAGGATCGTAGCATGAGGAAATAAGTAGTCTCTGTCTACCCCAACAGCATAGAAAATATATATATATATATACCAACAGGAAAAAGGCGTGATTTTATGTATGTATAAACTTCAAAGTGATAACCTTCTTTTTCGTCGGTTAAAAATACTAAGTAATCAAATTGGACCTTAGTAACAACATTTTTTTGAGGAGAATTATTATCTAGGAGTAAACGATGCTTCTTTCGATGGAGGATTTCTTCAAATTATGGATAAGGATTGCTTTATGATCTACGAATTTATTTGAAGTCTAGTCTAGGACTCAGTCTAGGATGCAATCAAGAAGTTTAGAATTAAATAAAAATATTAGATAAAATAGCTAATATATAAATAGCTAAAATAGCTGATTCTTGACTTCATGGATGCAATCAATGATTTGCATTTTAAATAATTTTTATTTGGATATTTGACATGGATTCTTTGTTACATATTTATCATATCATATGCAGAAAAATATTGAGTTATAGTCTATATACCTTCGGCGGCTAAGATATGATATGAAACGAGCTGCAATGTTTATATCAAACTCTTGTACTCTGAGATAAAATGCCACATTACTCCAGGACAATAATTGCTTACAGATATTATTATAAGTATATTAAAATGTAGTTAGGTATAGGCATAAAGCGTGTTCCGAAAGAAAACCGGAACTCTCCAGTACCTACAGCTGAGTGCAATGATTTCAAAATACCTATATTAATATACTCACATAATTACAATAGGTAATATGATGTTTTCCTGCTATAAATATCCGCATACATCAATTATCGTAAGAGTTCATGGATAGGAACATTCAAATGCAAATTTTACCATATTGTTGCACTTTAACTAATTACAATATCTAGGTGTACTGCGCAGAAGTACCTAGGTAATAATGTTATAATAATACCTAGGTAATAGTTATTATTGTATATTACCATATAAATAGTTACATGGGAAGTTCCATGCAAGAAAAAATAAACCAAATACAAATAAACTGGCCAAGTGCAAGTCGGACTCGCACTCGTAGGGTTCCGTAACACAGTTAAGTATTCCATAACTATGATTTTTTGCAACTACAAAATTAACTTTGTTTTTCATAGTGTTTGTATGAAAAACAAAGTTAGCTTTGCGGTCGCCATATCTCTAAAACTGCTGACTGTATCTCTTTCAAACCAATTTTCGTTGTTAGTTTTTATTGCGATCTACAGCATATATTTTTTTTAGATTTTTCACTCTCATACTTTAAAAGTTAGAGGGACACACATTTTACTGCTTTAGACACACATTTTACTGCTTTAGACGCGCCTATCTTTCAAATGATTGACTTTGAGAAAAAATGATTTTAGGAACCTCAATGTCATTTTTAAAGACCAATCCATAGACTACCCCACACGTATAGGTTTGAAGAAATTTTTTTTTGTTTCATTTCCAAGTATGGGTTGCCCCCCCTTAAACTATTATAATTTTTATTTTTGTATAAAAATCGGAAAGCGGATTACAGAATACATCTACCTACCAAGTTTCAATTCTGTAGTCCTAACAGTTTCGGAATAAAATGGCTGTGACATACGGACGGACAGACAGATAGACAGACAGACAGACAGACAGACAGACATGACGAATTTATAAGGGTTCCGTTTTTTGCCATTCGGCTACGGAACCCTAAAAACAAACGCATAAAAAACGTACAAAAAACATACAGAGGAATTGAGAACCTCCTCCTATTTGGAAGTTGGTTGTAAATAACTCAATAAAGTTTAAATGGGAAGTTCTTATGCTCCTTATTCAGATGCTATCACGGATGTAGTCCATTCCGGCTGCTTGTTGAATGCTAAGTCTTCATTTAGGTGACGTCACTGCCGAGTGCCGACCAATAATTCCACTTCCTCGGACAACGTGGACACGAAATTACCAGAATAGCTCCTACTAGGTTTGTTAGTCATTTATTATTAGGGTTCCGTAGCCGAATGGCAAAAAACGGAACCCTTATAAATTCGTCATGTCTGTCCGTCTGTCCGTCCGTATGTCACAGCCACATTACGAGCCTCGTATTCCGAAACTATTAAGACTACACAGTTGAAACTAGGTAGGTATTTTGTGAAGCGCTTTATGATTTTTTGACAAAAATAAAAAATAAAAAATTAAGGGGACTCCATACATGGAACTGAAACTACATTTTTTTTTCATCCAACCTATTCGTGGGGGGCGTCTATAGATGGTTACATATTTGAATGTCGAAAGTTAAAATATCATGTATAGACATACATAGGTCTTAAAAAATGGCATTGATGTTCTTATAACCATTTTTTCTCAAAGTCAATAATTTAAAAGATACTTAGATACTTCTAAAGTGGAGCAACGAAAATTGCTTTGAACGAGATATAGTCAGCAGTTTTTGAGGTATAGCAACCGCAAATATAACTTTGTGTTTCATACAAAAAGTTTAATTTTTTTGTGGCGAAAAATTTTAGTTATATTATACTCTACTGCATTGCGGAACCCTACGAGTGCGAGTCGGACTTGCACTTGGCCAGTTTATTTATACCACCGTCTGGTTGACAAGACGGTGGTCCACCATAGACTAGATTTGTCTATGGATTCCACAGCTGCTGGTATTTGATAGGTATTCGTTTATGTGGTTTATTTTAGTCTAGTGCTGCTATAATTATTCTGTTTGGTCTATAGCGTAGCAAATGAAGCAATCAAACAGACTTTTAAATGAGTAATTGTTAGCAAAATAAAGTCACTCTTTACTAGCAAATAGATAAGAATTAGCCTAGTTCCAGTCGGAAAGCTCATATAAATATTTAAGTGACATAATTTTAGAAATCGGATAAGGTAGTTTCAGACATTAGCTGGTACAAACAAATTGTAGTATAATATTGTAATATTTATAATATAATTGTAATATTAGTACTTAATTGTAAAGATATTGAATTCCATTGTTATTTTATTTAATTTTGAAAGGTTTCATTTTGTGAGGACAAGATGAAACCTTTCAAAATAAAATAAAACTCAATGAAAAGGTTCAGTGCAAGGACCTTAGAACGACCAAAGTTTCGCGAGCAAACTATTTGTAGGTACCTACTTGTACCATTCCACATTTTCAAAGAGCTTTACATACAATACATCCAGCAGTGCCAATAAATAGAGATGTACAGACGATTACAGCTGTTTCTGTTAATTTTTTTTTCTCTTTCGGAACCGGGCAGACTTGCACTTGAGCACTGAGATAGTCAAGAGTTTATTATTTAGAAACGGGAATTTAACTTGACTTACGTGATGTCGATATAGCGATCGACAATTATGGAGGCTTTCCAGGAGGAAGGCCTCCGAACGAGGTCAATCTCGTCGTCGCCGAACTTTTCTATGTCGTCGAATGATTTCGAGTGCGGGCCTGCGGGGTGTTCCCCGACGCGTACAGCTTTGCACTACAAAGTACAAAGTGTACAAACCATTGTCGATCGCTACATCGACGTCGCGTAAGTCACATTAAATTCCCGTTCTGAAATGAACCTGAGTTTTTATAATAAAGTAAAGTGCTTGTTTAAACCTGTTACTTTATGCGATCTATGATGTCTTGTCTGGATATGGATGTCGGCTAGAATCGGTTGTCCTGAGCACGTCTCATTAGATGAGTTGACCCACAGATATATATATACATATATATGTTGTTATTGTATATATGATATCTGTGAGTTGACCCATAGTACAGTTGTACAATCCATACAGTTAGAAAACAAATGTACATGCGCAGAGCAACGGCGGGGATCTCGCACGAGAGCGGGCGGCGTGGATCGCGGCCCGCAATCTCGTTTAGTTTGCGGGTCGGACATTGAGGGCCGTCGCGAGCGAGCGATAAAGCGTGAGTGAGTTTTGGTAACGATGGTATGGATTTTCTCTATGTTATCTATGTTGTGGATTGTAAAACTGTGCCTACAGTGTCTTCGAGGTTTCATATGCTCTGTAATTTAACCTTATGTTTCGTTGTCTTCAGGTCACAATATGGTGTCTGGTGGTGTACTTGGCGCTGTATATCCCTCACATCGAGATGAGGGTCGAAGAGTCTGCCTTCGAACAGCCAGCAGCCAGAGAGGTAGGTACGATCGCTTATTGCGATCGACAGAGACAAGACCAACCTTTAATCACCTCAAGAGCCCTATTAACTTCTAAGCCAGAGGTCGCCGGTTTAAATCCTAGCTCGGGTTTTCGTCCACTGGTGGTAAGAGCAAATTATATCGATATTTCGCCTGACTTGCTACCACAAAGTATACGTAGCTTACCACCATCAAGGAGAAAATCTGCCTTACCTACCTTACGGTCTGCCTACCTTACGGTGTTCCGGCAGCACACAGCCCTAGCCTAGCGTGTTCACTATCGTCGACCACATCATCGCTCACCAGGCGAGATAGTCGTCAAACGCTAGCCTATAAGATATGTTAAAAAACCTTTTGCTTATGTCTCTTGATGTGAAATGACGATGCGGTCTAATATGGATAGTCTAATATGCTTGTCTGGAATTGGAAGTGTCTGTTAGTCGAGTTGCTGGACAACTGACTTGAGTCCCCCAATCAAAATAAACTGAATAATTAGCTACTACCATTCTTATTTTATCTTTTCGGTAAGCATACTCCATCATCGATCGCATCATCACTTAACATCAGGTTAGATAATGTACAAGAGCTACCCAGTTCGATATAAAAATATACTGGCCAAGTGCAAGTCGGACTCGCACTCGTAGGTAACACAGTAGAGTATTCTATAACTATGATTTTTCGCAACTACAAAAATAACTTTGTTTTTCATAGTCTTTGTATAAAAAACAAAGTTATACTTGCGGTCGCTATATCTCAACAACTGCTGACTGTATCTCGTTCAAACCAATTTTCGTTGAAAGTTTTTATTGAGATCTACAGAATGTATTTTTTCTAGATTTTTCACTCCCTTACTTTAGAAATTACACACATTTTACCACTTTAGACGCGCCTATCTTTTAAATGGTTGACTTTGAGAAAAAAATATTTTAGGAACCTCAATGTCATTTTTAAAGACCTATCCATAGAAAACCCACACTTATAGGTTTGAAGAAAAAAAAATTATTTTTGTTCCAGTTCCATGTATGGGATAGTCTCTTAAACTTTTTATATTTTTTATTTTTGTATAAAAATCGGAAAGCGGTTATACATCTACATACCAAGTTTCAATTCTGTAATCCTAATATTTTCGGAATAAAATGGCTGTGACATACGGACGGACAGACAGACATGACGAATCTATAAGGAATCCGTTTTTAGCCGAATGGCAAAAAACGGAACCCTTATAGATTCGTCTTGATAGAATTCGTCTAAAAATCGGTCTAAGAAATACTCCTATCCAGGGTCTGTCCTGTAAAAACCTCAATTACCACAGTAAATTATTCCAACTGTATAAAAGCTGTATAAAAATTACCATTGCACTTCTTTCAGCAACCACCAACCACAGCAAAGCCAGAGCCGATAGAGCAGTACCTGAAGATGGAGAAATGCTTCCACATGCCGCGGTCGCAGTGTCCTGCCCAGGGCTGCATCAGTGTCGGCGCGCTAGCGTTGTTCTGCTGCGATATTGATAACCTGCAAGAGACGGTGGCACCCCTACGTAAGTATCACAGATCAACCCAATTTACATGCCTCAGTGAAGCCGATTCTGCTGTTGTAGTATCTAAGCTAAATCAAATCTGACCGCATGTGCGCACGCTTCTGCTCCGATATTGATACCTGCAGGAGACTGTGGCATCCCTCAGTAAGGTAGTACGTAACGTAAGGTAGTACGTAAGGTAATTAGGTAATGTAAACTCTGATATTGCATGGCATGCCACAGTATTTATTGAAGCAAGAGTTAATTTGTTTACTAATACACACTTAATCATAAAAACAGTCACCAAATCGGTGGTTTAACATCTACCAGCACGAAATGTTTTGCTTACTTTATCAATGTTTATATCAGAAGACGTAAAAAAATGAGTTAAATAAATGTTTTTTTAGATTTTTTTTTGTATTTTGAAGTGAAAACTTCTTTAGCGGCGTTGTGCACTTTTCTTGAGATGGGTAAAAATGTTAAACTCGGGTTAGGTCACGTGTCCTGATCGAAAATTCGTAAGATGGAGCGCAGGGCGCTTGCGCGAGGTGTCATTCCAAAATATTCAAAAATGACGTGTTCAAGTTTTCACTTTTGCAGGCACTCCCGGAGTGCAACCCGTTGTTTTTTTTTATTTATTTAGCTGTTATTTAGGGGTTTTTGGCTAAATATAGTTATAACAACCCCTTATTAACTTACAAAGAAATGTAAATATTACCTAAAAGATGAATGCTCGTCAACCACCCTGTGAACTGTGGAGTGTGCACACTCATTCATTTATTTGCCATACAATGTACAATAGAAATAACAGAAATAACAACTTAGTGTAAAACTTAGAGCATTCTAGCGGCGTCCGACGATGAGGCGTCCGACAGTGATTATTGTTAAATTGTTTTTGTGTTTCGCATGGCAAATATCTCTTATTCCGTCCTCAACCTTTAACTTTATAAGTAAGTAACCTTTTAACGATGTCATTATAACTTGATGGTCATTTCCTGATAATTAAGACCAGTAATGCCTAGGTGGGAGGTTTATTTTTAAACAGGATAGTAGATAGATAAGTTTTTCATCATGAATTACATTAATTGATTTCGTACTTATAAGACCGGTTTTGAACCGACTTCCAGAAGAAGAAGGTTCTTAATTCGTATGTATGTTTTTTTTTAAATGTAACTATGTTACTTTACTACGTAAATTGTGAACCGATTCGAATGATTCTTTTTCTAATCAGTAGGATACGTTTCCGAGGAGGTCCCATTGTGATTTCATCGAGATCTGATGAGTATCTCTAGAGATATGACGATAGACGTCTCAAACATGCTACTGAAATTGACTCACGGGGCATGGAAGTCGATTGTTTTAGTTTTTAAACTATCCTAATTATACTGAATTCTTATGTTAACTCAAACTTTAAGATACTTATAAGAACGTTTTTTTAATCTTATAGGCTAGCGTATGATTACTATATTACGTGTTGGTAAGGGATGATGCGGTCGAGGATGGCAGCACGCTAGGCCTAGAATGGGAACTGGCTCTAAAGGAAAGCTGCTGGAACGATTTTTGCGACAGGTTTTCCAACTTGAGGGTGGTAGCTGGGTGCTGGTCAGGCGGACACTAGACAGTGTCCTACCACCATGCCGAAAAATCTACTCGTACACTATCGCACGAAATAATAATAGTCTGGATCCAATGGAATGGATGGATCTTTGGATTAATAATGCCCCATATGTCTGTCCCTTATGTAGTATAGGTACTATAGTATAGCCACAATGGGCAGAAGATAATATCGTTTAAAAACTAAAAAACAACCGACTTCAATGCCGCGCTATTCATTTTCAGTACCAATTTTGAGATGTTTATCTCAATATCTCTGGAGATACTTATCATACCTCAACAAAATTACCATGGTACCACACTTGGGATATCTCCTTTCGAACAAAAAAAGAATAATCGAAATCGGTTCATAAACGACGAAGTTATCCGCGAACAAACATAAAAAAAAAAAAAAAAATATATATATATATATATATACGGTCGAATTGAGAAACCTCCTCCTTTTTTTGAAGTCGGTTAAAAATCTAAATAAATAACTTTAAAACTATACTTACGTGAAATCAAAATTTCATTGAGTTCAATATTTGACTTATTATTATCACAGAAGTATTAAAATTGAATACTTTTATGATCATTATCATGGGACAAATTGTATTGGTGAGATTACAACGTTTTTAAAATTAAATGGCATTTTTATTTTTACGCTTTCTTCAAAAGTGGAAGGGAACGATACCGGTAAGTTTGTTTAGTTTAGTACCTACTAGTATATTCTTATAATGATGCAGAATAAGTCATTATTATTATCTAGTAAGTAGGTACCTAGGTTTGGTAGGTACTTGAGGTTTCAACAAGGAATTTAAAAAGTTTGCGTTGTAATAAGCAAAACGCACATGCCATATTATATTTTTAGCAGCTCCGGGCATTAGGTTATCTCTGTACTAGATACGAGTAAGAAGTTCTGACGTCATCAATGTGCACATATTAAATATCTATCTTTGTAGGTAGAAAAAATGTAGATGCCGTTACGAATAGTTATATAGGTTGGCGTTTCACTACCTCAATAGTTGAAAAGTGACGATGCGGTCAAGGATGGTAGCACGCTAAGCCTAGTATTGAAACTGGCTCCCAAGGACAGCCGCCGGAACACATTAGACATTTGACGACAGATTTACCAACTTCCTCCACAGAAAAAGCTCAGCGACTATCAGCAAGTAATATAAGCTATGTTTTATCCCCGTATTATCACGGGAACGGGAACAACGCGGGTGAAACCGCGATGGGCAGTTAGTATGATCTAAAAATTATAACGCGACGTATGTCCTACATTACAGTAGCGAACAAGACGACGAAGTACCTGCACGTGATGAACGCTACCATCGATGAGCTGGAGCTGTCCCAGGCCATGTTCAAGCGGCTGGCATCCATGGCCTTCACTGATGGCACCATCGGGAACATCACTCGTGAGTACAACGTCTCATTACATCATCATCTTCCTACCCTTATCCCTCTTAAGTGAGGTCTCTTCCATTGGGGTGCATCCGCATTCCACAGTCATTACTGCATCATCCAGACGATAGTATAAAAACGTTTGTAACTCTGTCACTCTTTCTGTTTGTTACCTAATCACGCGATAGGCAAATTTTTGTCAAAATATAATCATGATTTTTACACAACTTAAATAACTCAGATAACTCAAATGTTGATTGACAAAAGCTTTGTCAGTTACAGTGATAAAATTCTTCGTGTACGTGAACGAAGAACGAAGTCGCAGGTGTCAGCTAGTCTTAAATAAAAATCATCCGAATCAAATAAATCATGGGTAAGGACACTCTCGATAAAGTCATAGTTATAGCCAACTTCCGTCCATTGCTGGACATTGCCTCTTCTATGACACGCCACTAAGCTCGATTTTTAGCTCATCGTTTTCAACCGCTGCCAGCCACCATGCGTATATCATCACTTCACGTAGCTGGAGGGCGTTTAGAACTTCATTTTCTGAGCCGTGATTTAACCACTTTAGAACACGTCTACCTCAACGGATTTCGGTTTTACCGATAGATGTGAGCAGCCCACTGCTTCAGCTTGCCATTGCTCGGATGAGTCGCACCGTCGCGTCTGTGTCCAGATCTCGGCTGTTTAAGTCATTTACAGGTTTTTTTTGTATGTTCCGCCTTAATCCCTCCGATAAAGGTCGGAGACATTTTTCAGCGTTACATTTTGCATAAACGATTTAATTTTTATTTCAGTTTTGCTTAAAATGGGCCGATAATATCAATTTTATACGATGCAGTAGCAAGTGAAGTTAAACAAGGGTTTAAGGTGCCACAATTTTTGTTACCTATAGGCAGCCGACGTCGCTTACTATCAGGCGAGTGAAAGACGAGGCGTGGTGATTGTCCTATTACTTACCTTATACCATTAAGAAAATTAATAATAATAATACATACACATTTTTTGTTATCCAGGTCAGTTCCCGAAGAACTCAGCCCTGGCTTGCCTCAACATCTCGAGCAACAACCTGACAAGCGCCAAGTTGCCGTCCAAGCAGCGACCTTTCGCGTACCTCTTTAACTTGACAGTGTTGGACGCCAGCGCCAACAACCTCACAGAGTTCCCGCTCAGTCTGGTGCATAGCAACAGGAATATATCTGTAGATCTCTCAGGTAACTACTACATTCTCATTAAGGACTTAAATCCCTGTTACTGACTAGCGCCGTGCTGTCATCTGTAAAGAGTTCCCGCTGCATTCAGGTTCATACCAACAGAAATATATTGTGTCGATCTCTGAGGTAACACCAATTTTAAGGATGTTTGATAGACTTTACATAAAGCGGTAGTAGGTACTGACGATTGCCAAGCAGCGTCGGTTCACCGTACCTCTTTAACTTGGCAGTTTTGAACGTCTGCCCAATAACCTCAGCCCACTGAGTTCGGTAGGTATATAACACTATGTTAAGCGAGCTATGGTCTCCACTCTAAAACACGAGGTGTGACCACTCGACTGCCAGCTAGGCTATTCTGTAAGCTATCTCGACAGCGGAATCCGCGGTGAGATTCGAATTTCGTACTACGATATTCAATCGTATCACGTTCGTAATACGGGTAGCAGCTTGCAAATACTTTTAGCTATAAGCACGTAGTATATGTAGTATAGTGTAGGTACTATTAAGTATTCTGTGCTATATGTATGAGCGTGTTTCTCGGATGGATCAATTCGTTTAGAATTTCATCCTTCAATACACCTTTCACAAATTTGTATAAGACATGTAAACATGAAATTTTGTTCTTCTAACTTACCCATTTATATTATATCTATTTCAGGCAACAACTACCTCCCATGCAAGCACTTCCAGAAGGCGATGGAGTCGAATAACATCTCCAAAGTCCACTTCCTGAACTACAACCACACCAACTGTGCGCTTGACCTTCGATTCTCTAACTGGATCAAAGATGTCCAGGTCGTGCCGATAGATCATCTCAGAGTGCAGAAAGAGGTGAGCCTTTTCGTGAAATGGTTTTGATTCATCTACCCTTGCGTGTAGGAATTCATTGGCAGGTTCCGGACCACTGCATTTGCTATTATGGATTCTTATACCGAATATTTCAATTTTCTCTCATTATGAATAATTGTTTGATCCCACTGACAAATCTAATGTATATCTAAGCCCCAGTATATACATAGACTCCCTAAAACTAAACGTTCCGTTTTGGCTTTTACCGTTGTAAATTAAATAGATCTTATTTTATTATATCATATCAGCTAGCGTTTGACCACTATCTCTCCTGTTGATAAGTGATGATGCGGTCGATGATGGTAGCACGCTAGGCTTAGAATGGGAACTGGCACTCAAGGATAGCTGCCAGAACACATGAGGTAGATATTTGGTGACTGATTTTCTAACATTCGGATGGTAGCTGGCCAGGTAGACTGGGCGAACACTAGATGTCCTAGCACTATGCGGGGGATTGGTGGTTTTCTTAACGATGTTTTGTCTTCACCGGAAAAATGTATGTGCTCTTTTCACAGTGGCCCGTGAAAAGCGCACATACATTTTTTACAGAAAAATCAATTTGTGCACGGCGGGGATTGAACTTGGTACCTCTGGCGTTAAAGCCATTCACCCAGTACACCATGTCTGTTATTACAGTTAAGTGCAAGCTGCAGCAACATCAAGCCAGCTAACATAAACTGCACCTGCAACCCTGAGCGGCAGGAGGTGCAGGGAGACGAGGTGACGTGGCTGTTCGCCGTGGACTGCTCACGCAGACATCTCAAGGAAATGCCGACCAACCTCCCGCCGAACACTGTCAAAGTTAACGTCTCTTATAACAATGTGAGTATCTTATAACAATTTTTGTGTGGTAGGTGTGTGAAAAGTGGTAGGACTTCTGCTAGTCCGCCTGGGGCGGTACCATCACTTTGCCAATAAATATTCAGCCGTGAAATAGGAATGTTTTTCGGTTGAAATGGCAAGGTGTCCAGTGAAATTACAGGGCATGTCAGACTCAACATCTTTGTGTCTCAAGGTAACAGGCGCAGTGCAGTGACATGGAAAATTCTGGCTGTCCAGAATTTTGCATGCCGCTGTATCTGTAATAGGTAAACGTCATCGCTTATTATCAGACGAGCGTCGTGCTTGTCCTGTTACCATATATCATAAAAAAAGAGTAGAACAACATATCAGCATAAACTACTGGCACAGTTTCTAGGTCATTTAAACAACATACCACTATAAACTACTGGCACAGTTTCTAGGTCATTTAAACAACATACCACTATAAACTACTGGCACAGTTTCTAGGTCATTTAAACTACATACCACTATAAACTACTGGCACAGTTTCTAGGTCATTTAAACAACATACCATCATAAACTACTGGCACAGTTTCTAGGTCATTTAAACAACATACCACCATAAACTACTGGCACAGTTTCTAGGTCATTTAAACAACATACCACCATTAACTACTGGCACAGTTTCTAGGTCATTTAAACAACATACCAGCATAAACTACTGGCACAGTTTCTAGGTCATTTGAACAACATACCAGCATAAACTACTGGCACAGTTTCTAGGTCATTTAAACAACATACCAGCATAAACTACTGGCACAGCTTCTAGGTCATTTGAACAACATACCAGCATAAACTACTGGCACAGTTCCTAGGTCATTTAAACAACATACCAGCATAAACTACTGGCACAGTTTCTAGGTCATTTGAACAACATACCAGCATAAACTACTAGCACAGTTTCTAGGTCCTTTAAACAACATACCAGCATAAACTACTGGCACAGTATCTAGGTCATTTTCGAAAAATTCAATTTCAGTTTTCAACCGACTTCCAAAAGGAGGAGGTACTCCATTCGTCTGTTTGTTGTGTTGTTGTTTGTATGTACTGTAGTTTTTTAATTTAAAAAATGTGTGTATGTAACGCGATCCGTCAATTGTGTACCGATTCGAATGATTTTTTTTTTAATCCATAGGGTACTTTTCCGAGGTTATCTCATTGTATTTAATCAAGATCTGATAAGTATCTAGAGAGATATGAGGATAAACGTCTCAAACTTGCTACTAAAACTGACTCGCGGGGCATGGATCTTAATTATCACTATCCCACAACCTGAGCACTTTTGTGGTACCTTTTACTGAAAAACTATCACGCCTATTGATTTGACATAGTTTTTTAAATTCACATGTAGATGTGTTATCTGTCTGTGTAAAAAAAAAAAACATTTTATTACCATTAAAAAAAATTGAAGATTAACATTTTTGTGTCTAGGATAGAATATTATTGTACATCTAACGCCATCCGTTAGAAGATCTAAGAATTAACTTCCGCTGCGAACATAATGCTTGGTTTGTTACTAACGCCATCTGTTGGAAATCTAAAGAATTTACATCTGTCATCCAAATGACGTTTGGTATCAGTGTGACCATTTGTGGGAGATTTCTGCCATTTAGGCAGATTTGGGACCTAAATTTTAACTCTGGCAGATTAAACTGACGATTCCAAAAAGTGGCAGATTTCAAGGATCTTTATGAATTTTAAAATATAAATAGAAATTTGTCAATTTTCTGTTTCTATTGAAAGTATAACATTTTCATATGCATTTATTTGCTTGGAAATTTGTAAACGTTTGAATGAGAAAGTAAATAAACTTTATTTTTATGCCATAAATCAATAATATGATGGCAAATTTTATGCATTTGTTGGAGTGGTTGGTGGTTTGGCAGATTGTTTGCGAGTCGGGCAGATTCGCCATTTAAAATTAAAAAAAACTGACTTAAAAATTATTACCAGGCAGAAAAACTACGCGATCTCTCACAAAGCTCGGCTTTTAGCTAGTATATATTCCAAATGCAAGAATCAGGTTTGTAAATTTTTAGCTAATAATATAAGTAAACGATGTATGTATACTGATTCACACACTAGGACAGTCCTGTGTTGTGTGAAACAGTCTCTTCCTACTAGTACAGTGATAATATTACATTTAGAGAAAACAATTACTAAAACCAAACAAGAACAAAAAATAAGTCATGCAGTACTTAGGTATTAGTAAAATTAAAAGCAAAAATATACTTACTGTTATAAGAACCTACCTACATCGTCTATGCCGGAAGAGTAGAATAGTATACCCATATAGTAATCTATATGGAACAATAAATATTATAGAGCAGTTATGCTATGTAATTTGGGCTGAATGGTATAACTACCTACTTACTTACATATAAGTAGTTTTGATGGAAGAAAGCACAGAATAATATATACACGGGGAGATAGTAACAAGCACGAAGCTTACCTGATGGTATTATATGCGATTACGTCGGCTCATAACCAGAACCTGTATGGTGCGCGAGACTTATAGGTAAGTTTGCCACAATTTTACGCGTGACTGACTGCACCCGTGATTTACAGACATCTAAGTACTGACTATTCATTATTCTGTGGTACTGACTATGTCCTGTCATTTCACTAGACATTTTCACTTAGGCGGGAATAGCCCAATGGATAGGGGGTGTCGGACTGGCGATCGAGAGGTCGTGAGATCGATCCCCACTCCACCCGTTGCATTATTGACGTGAACCCACTCCAGATACAAGCATATTTAGCTTAGTTGGAGGGGTTAATAAGAATACTAGTAATGTGCAACCCACATTGCGAGTAATGTTTTAATAAAAAAAAATGTCACTGCCATCGTCTACTTTCTATCAGAGATCTAAGAGCTCGACTTAATCGATAAACTATAAATTAATAAAAATATATTGCTGTGTACGAACAAATTAAATAAAGGTGCAAACGCTAAGAAATGGAATAAATATAAAAATACAATCGATCTGAGTTGAAAACTACGATGACGATACATCATGGTTGTAATTCAACTATGCAGTCCTCTCCGCCTTCACGAGACAAACACGTAGACACAAGATTCGACCTCCTAGTACCATGGGAACGCGAGTAATAGGGTAAAACCAGGATAGATGCCCCACTTTTTGAATTAGTCACCTTATTTTAAAAACATTAATTTTATATGAATAATTTTTATTAATGTAGCTAGCTCAATATTTTATGTTTAATTATTATTATTCTTTTTTAACCTGTCAAATACAGATTTTGCAGAAATTAACTTTTCGTGGAATATTTTTTTTGAGGATAGATGCCTACCTTTATGGATAGATGCCCCACCATCAAAATACTGAGGAGGATAGATGCCCTTTACACCGTGTAAACGTAAAACCCACACCAAATGTTTATTAGTTCTACTCCTAAAACAGCAATTTTCTTCAAGAAACATACCGTACCGAAAAATACTGAAAAATATTTCTGAAAAATTCTAATATCACATAAATGACCTGATGATTAAATTTTTAAGCGTTTAACTATAATATAAATTCAAAAGTTTCAACATTAGATGGAATCCCAAATTGTCAGGATATTTCGTTTGTCCTCATGGTTTTGTCAATTTCATCGAAAGCTGACTGTATAGGTTTTCTGTAGTCCAAGAACATACTCGAGCTCGCACTCCTTCCTTACTTTTATATTTTCGTGACATAGTTCTGCTATAAACAGTAAAAAGTCCAAATATAAATTCATAAAAAATGTAACAGACACTAAAAATATTTAAAAAATATACACTTACTCCATATTTGGTGTATGGAGGGATGGATGGCCCTAAGGGCACCTATACCTCGAAAAATCAGGGCAACTATCCTTTTTGATAGGGATAGGCCAAGGCCAAGTATTTTTTAGATAAATTATAAACAAAATAGCATCTATTTACAACTAGATGCAGACTCAATGAACCAGTATGTTGACGTAATAAAAAATATAGTGGAATTTAATACTATAATTATAAAGTTATGCAACGCAAAATAATAACCGTTAAATCTTTGACGCGTTCGTGAATTTCGGCGCGGAGATAATTAAACGCATGTGCGAAACGCATCCTCACCGCACGACTTTCCGTGGGCACAGAATAATGAATAGTACAACCGTGGGTAACTTATGTACGGGGTGATTGCGGCTCCTACTCATACAATTAATTCTTAGTCGCGAGTTCGCGAAGTATGGTTTTTAGACTATGAGGCATCTATCCCGCTGCGGCATCTATCCCGGGTTTACCCTAGCTAAAATTACCTATACTTATATTTTGCCATAACTCTGAAATGGCTTTGCTAAGCCAGGGGAAAGGGGAAGTGTTGCTTATTGCGTGTATATTAAGATTTCGGAGGTCAACCGTACTCACAGAACCACCATATGTAACTTACCTGATATGTTGCCAGATAACCTCCCTGGAGCCGGTCAGCAACGACCCGAGCTACGACCACGTGCGACAGCTGTTTCTGGACTACAACGACATTCCCAACATCCTCGAGCTCGAGGGGACCAAGTTCATAGACAACTTCTTCTTCTTCTCTATAGCCTATAATAAGTTGAAGACGGTGAGTTACGCTCTAGAACGCATACTTTATTATTTACTAGTAATAAGCAGCAGTGGTTTCACCCGCGTAGTTACCGTTCCCGTAAAAATACGGGGATAAAAAATAGCTTATATTACTCGCTGATAATAAGGCTTTCCATTAGTGAATTAATTTAGTAAAGAATTAAATCGTAACACAAACGAAAAATAAAAAATCTAATAAATATTAGATTTTTTAGAGGAAATCCTCCACCTATATATTATTAGTTTAGATTGATTAATAATATTTAAGTAATTTGGGCTCATTGCCGTACAATCAGACATTGTGTATGCCGCAGTATGCAACTATAACTTTAAAGGGAGGAGTTTTCAAACGGAAAGGTCATTGTAACATCGATCCTGTCGGCTGTGGCCGCAAGCTTAAATATTTAATTCTACACGTGCTTGCTGTATTGTACTACATGGGTGAATATAGTAATGTGACAGACAGGGCCGGATGTAGAGACCTAGGGCCTAGGCACTTGACATTTGAGGTCCCTCCCCTTATATCCTGACCTGAAGCTGGTTTAAAAATTAGAAAAAGGGAATATGTTACTCTAAAGGTAGGTTGATAAAAACAATTGGTCGGGGTAGCTGGGTGGGCAGGGCCCCTTGGACGCTGGGCCCCTAGGCCAAGGCGGAAATACGGCACTGGTGACAGGTAGTTATCTGACAGATGTTACCTTAAAAATGTGTCAAAGATCTGTCAGATCAGAAGTTCCTAATAGTGCTGTCAGGACCCGGTGAAACTGGCTCTACATCTAGTTTACATAGTCAGTTAAAATATTCGAACTGCGCTAATGGTTTTGACACTTTTAGCCGAGTCTAACATAGGCACTTGATATGTTGGCGGTTCTTGTGGAAAGTAGTTAAAATTTCCCTATTTGAGAAGTTATAAAATTATCACATTGAATTCCAGATCCATACATACATCCTATCGAACCGCTTCGACACCAAAGGTCCAGGGCTCTCCATAGCAGGCAACAGCATACATTGTGACTGCAATACTGAGAAGATGCTGAAGGTAGGTGCAACATCTATCATATCTATTTATTTTAGTTTCGAAGAATGAGTCCAATCGGTAAACATTTTTACCTTCTTATTTCTAATTTGAAAGAACCACGATGCAAGTGAAACTTTTTGTTTGTGTAGCTATGGTAGCTAGCTACTATGACAGCAGTTAACACGACACATTAGCATATATAAAAATATGGCTGCGGAAGCGTCCGCCAATCACAGCTGGACCTAAATGTCATATACATCATATCCACCAATCAGCACCGGCTGTGATGCGACATACGATAGATGGAAAAAAATTGAGGCGATGTAATAAAAGTTTATTATTCACACTGTTTAAATAGAAGATGTAAGGGATGTAAGGTAGCACAAATATCACCTCAGTGCTCCCAGCCAACCTCACCTGCCCGTGGTGCATCCTGCTGACCAACGAACGAGGCTCTGGCGACCGACAAATGGCGGTATAACCATTTCAAATTATAGTGTAGCTAAATACTACAGGCCAGACGGGCAGCAGCGTCACCGGTGCGGGGAGCTACGTCCTGCGATCGCCAACCCGCCCGCCCAGCGTGGCGATTAGGGCATATCCCTCCCGATAAGCCGAAGATCGGGCTCAGTGGCGGATCTTAGGAGAGGCCTACGTCCATCAGTGGACTGGCACAGGCTGATTATGATGATTATTAATAAAGTTTCACGTTAAAATTGGACCAAATGACTCCGATAAGGCTAAATGTATACAGTGGACTTATGGAATCTTTTCCATGCATGAGCCTGCATCAGTAGGCAGAATTGAAGTCCTGTTGATGTGGATTATGATATAAAGCGACATAATATATTATTGAGGATTTTATATTGAGGCATAGCAGAGATAACGTACACTTTTAAATAAGTATATGCTTACTCAGGGGGCCTTATTTGAATATCGATTCGGAATAAACTCCAAACATATAATATAATCATATAAAATCATAAACATTCAAAGTATTTCCTTTTAAGATATATCTTCTTTATAATATAAACTTAAGCGCCTTGTAATACATTTAATACATCTTCTTTCTAGCCATGGCTCTTCGAGAACTCCAAAAACATCCCAGACTTTAGAAAACTGATGTGTGAAAACATGGGCGCGGTCGTTGACCTCATCGAGTCTCAAGTGTGTCACACGCCTCGAGATTGGACAGACTACATCTACTACATCATAGGACTTGAAGTACTCATATTAGTACTACTGATAAGTAAAGTATCTTATGACTACTGGGTGTTCAAAACTGCAGGGTATCTGCCCTGGCCAGCGAATAAAATGCCCAGATTGCCGTGTGATTGGTTATGTGAATGAGTGTGAATGTGGCGCGTGTGAGTAAATGAGTATGTTTTAATTTAAGTAGTTTATTACTTAATGCCTGCCTTTTGTAAGTCCAAATATATTAGTAATTTTTGATGTTTATATTTTGATTAGTTAGTAAATTTTGCCTTTTAATTAATAATAAAAATTAATAGTACATTACAAAGACAGCTCCAATTTTGAGGATAATTAAACTAGTTCATATTTTTGTAAATTGTTAAACAACACAATCCAAATTTTTATCGTACCGACGGGTCTTAAACCCTAAACCTCCGGAATAACATGTTCCGGTGCTTTGCCAATTAAGCCACGGTGCGAAGTATCGTTACGACGAAATTAGTGGATTGCATTTGTTAACCCAATTATGCATTGGTGGTTCAAGTCCCGTCGGTACGATGAAATTTTGGATTGTGTTTAACAATTTACAAAAATATAAAGTGTGAAACACTTCAAAGAAACATAATATTTAGTTCATATTTGTTTGTATAATAAGAATCTCCCATAATCAATCCCAATATTATAAATTCGAAAGTCAGTTATACATTTGTTTCTTTGAGATCTCTTCACAGTCAAACGGCTTGACCGATTTGACGATTTAGCATTAGATAATTTAGATAAAGGTGGGGAAAGCCGCGGGCCGCAGCGAGTATTTTGTATACATTAATACTCTAAGTCAGAAAAAGAGGCTTATTTTTATATGATTGCTTAAAAACGAGGCTTTGGCAAAAATGTTAAAATTAATGTTGGTAAACTAAAATTCCGTAATTTGTATGAGTAGTAATTATTGTGTATGAAAGCTTAAGAATTAAAATATTTGAATGGGAAAAGCAAGCTTTAGATGTTTATTTGTTTATTTAGTGCCATATGCTTTTAAATTGGCTATTATAAGAAATTCAAAGATTTGTAATTTAATAATACATTATAGATATGATTAAATACCAATAATTGGTTGGTGCCGTGATGAGTGCAATTGTTAAACGCGTAGGTATATGCATTAGAATAAGTACTAAAAATGGTAGGTGTTATTTTTGTATATAATTATGAAGAAGACTGTATATTTTGTATGGGTTTATATTATGTCAACTCAGAAAGACGAATTAAATATGATTTTTATGTGACATTGATTTTTTATTCCCTGATATTTTCTCCTATTTCATAACTTTTTTTTCTACGTATAACGTTGTGAAATCTTAGAAAGAAAGAAAGAAAGAAAAATCATTTATTTGACATACTAAAACAATGAAACAAGAAATAATGTGAGGTGTTAAAAAGGCTTGTCTCAGCACATATGTCTAGATTTACACCTGGACGCTGATTTTCAGACAAGCCTGCGGGTGATGAAAAAAATGCGAAATATTCATAAATAAAATAATAAATTGATACATAGATAAAATAGGTACACTTAGATAGATATTAAATATACATATATTTAATAATATTAAATATAGATATTAGATACTAAATATATGTTTAAACATTTTTATGACGGAGCGAAAAAATATAATAAAACTTATCAATATGTATTTTAGGTTAATTAGGAAAGGAACATTTGGAGGCTTTTAATTTAGAAAGGAATAGCTGGGTCATTTGGAAGGCAGAACTAAATAAATAAAATTATTAAGATGAGCGAGAAGAATTACTTTTTAGGGTTCCGTACCCAAAGGGTAAAACGGGACCCTATTACTAAGACTTCGCTGTCCGTCTGTCTGTCTGTCCGTCTGTCACCAGGCTATAGCTCATTAACCGTGATAGTTAGACAGTTTAAATTTTCACAGATGGTGTATTTCTGTTGCCGCTAGAACAAATACTAAAAACAAAATAAAGTTAAAAATTAAAGGGGGTCCCCATACAAAAAACGTGTTTTTTAACGCCATCTAATTAGTTTCGGCAAAATGACATAGATGGCGCTAGTAAATGAGCCCCGTCTTTCTAGATCGCGATCCATACCATTCTTGGTAATATCAATTAATCAAATATATGAGGTTGAAACTCTGTTATGTTTCGTATTGTACGGAACCCTCCCTAAGTGTGCGATAAGAGACGCGATGCTGACTCGCACTTGGCCAGTTTTATTAAGATATATATTGTATATGTCTTATATGATCGACATATCTTTATTTACATCAGCATTTTTCCGCTGCTCAACTATCAGGTACATAAACATCTTAGATCTGTGGTTGCACATTACTAGTATTCTTGTTAACCTCCTACTTAGCTAAATATGCTTGGGACCGAACTCACGACCCCCCGATCGCCAGAGGCCGACGTCTTAGCCATTGGGCTATTGCTGCTTATAAATTTACCATGATGTTCCTATAAATCATAATGTAAATAACTCATATGCTTCTAATTTCCATATAAATAAAATAAAAACCGGCCAAGTGCGTGTCGGGCCACGAGCAGTGTAGGGTTCCGTAGTAACCCGTTATTCAATGCAAGTCTTTACCCGTTATAAACAAGCAACTAGTTACTCCGTCTTTGTCACTTTAAAGGATTCTAAGGATTTTGTATTTGGTACAAAATTATTCAACACCCAAGTTCAACGACCATTATTGCTTTTTTTTAATGATATATGTAGCAAACAAGCAGACGGCCCACCTGATGGAGAGTGGTCACCGTCGCCTATGAACACTTGCAGCACTAGAGGTGTCACTCGTGCGTCGCCGACCTGTCAACATTCTTTTAACGCCCCTTTTGAAGGACTCCATGTTTTAGCTCTGCGGGAAAACAGCGGACGGCAGCTCGTTCTACAATTTACAAGTGTACGGGAGAAATGACCGGTTGAATCGAGATGTGTGCGAAGTAAAAGTCTCGATAATGTGTGGATGAGCGTGTTGTCTATGGCGAGAAGTGCGATGGTAAAATCGGTACGCCGGGATTAAATTGAATAATTCTTCAGAACACTCCCCGTCATAAATGCGGTAGAAGATACATAGAGACCCGATATCTCTGCGCATGCTCAGAGGTTCGGTCGTCAACAATAGGGAATATATATGTTTTTTTTTTAAATATTTTTATTTCACTCATTACATCCATATAACATAATAAAAAAATAAAATACTGCTGGAATTAGTCTAATTAATTTTTTAAATAAACATTAACATTAAACACAAATAAATTTGAGCAGTTTAAACGCCATAATTTCCCGGGCTCTTTGGTAGTGCATTGTGACGTTACGCACTTACGTCAGACACACGCCGCTTGAAGCAAACTAGCTTTTTTTTCTTTAACTAAGACCCCGCGCGATTATTGTATTTAGCCAATGGCATGTTTTTATTAAATTATGCAGTTTCTCTTTATTTTCTCTCTACCTTATCTAATCTTGTACTCATTTTTCTCTATATTAAATGGTTAGTAATATACATTTTTGCACAATAATACGCGGCAAACACAATATTTGGAAATAAATACAATAAGACCACACCATACATTTATTTTTATGTTCCCGCGCTCAATGTTTCTATCACGTGGAGTAGTGCATAATGACGTCAACTTTCGATTCGACCAATGGTGATCTGTTTTACAAACTTAAATTTCCCTCGCTTAAATTGCATTTTTAATTTATTATTTTAAGCACATCAAATGGAATTAAATAAAAAAAAAGGTTTTACAAATAACTCCAGGACAACAAAGAATCGAAAAAAAAATATTTCCAATAAATCTGAGCTTCATGCATATTCCCTATTCTGGCAGCTCTATCCCGAATCAAGTGGCTGAACTTGATACTTGGGTGCTCCGTTCCAAAGGTGAGAGCAATACTCCACGTGTGGTCGGACTGTGCTTTGTAGAGCAAAGACGTGACGTGACGTATCGTCTCGCCTTATTAAGAACTCGCAAGTTTTTCGGACGCAAGATAAGCCTTAAAAAGTTTGCCTTTTTGCTAAACTAATAAAGTTATCTTAACCGCTATAGTTTTCCCTTTATATGTGCTATGATCGCTATGCGTTTCTTTAAGTTGTGTTTCACTATATCACTTTTTTTATTTTTTTGTATAAAAATTGTCTGAAGTACTGAAACACAGTTACATGTGTGGTTGGTTTTAACCTACTTTAATATTTTTTAAAATATTCTGTCGTAAACGATTGGATGACAGCTGAATGGTTTATTACTTTTGTTTTTTTTTTTTTCTAATTCAAAGCGTTAAAATTCTGCTTTTGCTATGTTTACTTGATAATTGGTTATGGTTTATGATTTTGACGTGTATATGTGCGTATATTAATACTGCCTACATACTGAATAAATGCTTTGATTCTTGATTCTTTAAAGTTCATGAAATGCACTATTATCACGAATTTTTCCAGATTTTTTAAGCAAGCAGTTTAGCTTTTAACAGCGGCAGCGGCGGAAAGTAGTCAAGCAGTTATGGAGCGATTTGTTTTATACTATGTAGAGATTATAGCCCAGAAAAGGTATATTAATTAAAACAAAAGTATCAAAAATCATAATTTATTTTTTACCTAATTTACTTTTAACATTTTTAGCTTTTTTATGAACTATGTTTTTTTTATTTGTTTTTTTATTATTAAGGTGTTTTTTCTGATTCTTAAAATTACTTTCTTTCTTAAAACTTTTCTTCTTAAAATTGTCTTCTTTATTGAAGTTTTTGCTGATCTTTCCATTCGTTTTCTTTTCATTCTTATTTGGACGGTTGTTTTTGTAGTCCTTTTCTATCTTTCTGTTTTTATTATTTTTACCTGAATTCACAGTTTTTGCGTCTTTTATAGCACCTGTCTCTTTAGGATCTTTTGAGTCCAATTTTCGCCTGAAAATATTAAAATATATTATTACATACATACATACAATCACGCCTTTTTCCCGTTGGGGTAGGCAGAGGCTTCTTTCCACTTCCAATAAAATAACATATATTAAAAAATATTAATAAGGTGTACCAAAACAACTTTCCTTTATCTCATACGTCGAGCATTTACCAATGGAGATGTTAACGCAAGGCGTACCCCTCTGCTGGCCATATAGCCATTTTTGGCCATATGAGCGTGCGTAACTACGCTGTATTTTTAATACTGTGTGCGTGTTTCAAGCTAGTGTAGTAGTGCGGGATCGTTAAAGTGAGTGATTTGTGTGTGTGCAATGCGTGTTTACCTCGTCCCCCGTAAGTATCGGCAGAAAAAAATGTTTGCGGCTTACAACGTTAACATCTCCTCCATTGGTAAATGCTCGAAGTCATCATGACATGATTTTTTTTAATGTCTTATAGGCTAGCGGATGACATTTATCACGCCTGGTGGTAAGCGATGATGATAAAGAATGAGTGATTTACGGATCGTAGGCATTAAATAGACAATTTTCGGGAAATCACTCGATTTAGGATATTTAGCGAGCGCCTGATTATGCGACATGCGATGTACGAAAAAAATTCAGGCGATATAATAAAATTTTCACTAACATAATTTATACAGTGGAACATAGAACCTCCTCCTTTTTAGAAGGCGGTTAAAATTAATGATTACATATGGTACTAACTTCCTGTCCAATATAGTGGAGATGTTGTCTCTACGCGGCGCTCGTTGCATCAGCTTGCGTCGTTTGTTGTTGTCTTGTTTCAGTCGCAGCATGTACTCCGGTACCTCACACCCGGACTGTTTCATTACTGAAGCTATACTGGGAGGGAAACGAACAATTCATTACTATAATTAACTGAAAAACGACGTAGGATATGGTAAATAATAGAACAGATTTGATTTGCTTTAGGGTTCCGTACCTCAAAAGGAATTATTTTTCAAAAAAAATAAAACCGTCTTCATTACCACAAACAGGCACTCAAAAGCGAAAAATAAATGACTTAATATAAGTTATTATAAGCGCTACCCACTTATCTATTTGAAGTCGGTGCCAGCCAAGTCTATTGGATAGTAGATTGATACTATGTATGTAGTAGTAGTAAATAGGTAGATACATGTAGGTAGTATCTATCTACTACCTATTAGACTTGGCTGGCACCGACTTCAAATAGATAAGTGGGTAGCGCTTATAATAATTATATTAAGTAATTTATTTTTCGCTTTTGAGTGCCTGTTTGTGGTTATGAAGTCGGTTTTATTTTTTCTGAAAAATAATTTATTTGACCCTTTTTAGTGCAAAACAAGTTTTAATTAAATTACATGCGTCTATAAAATTTCGTGTCTGGGCCGTTATACACTGACGGATATATACTTTGTTAAATTTCAAGTATGTACCTATTACGGTTAAGAAGATCTGTAAAGTGCGCACATATAGACACACGGACGTACGGACGAACGGACAGCAAAGTCTCAGAAAGTATGCATTTGGTACCCTTTGGGTTCGGAACCCTAAAAAATTGACTCAAATGCCGCGCTAGTGAAAATATCCACTACGATATCATCAAGGTATCAAAGGACAATGTCCAAAATGGCCCTGTGCAATAAAAGCATCTGACACACACGATAATTAATTGTCTATTTTATTACAATAATTCCAAATACTTTTATAACACGGACTAGTTGTATTCCAAAATGAATATTCACCATCATCATCATTATCAGCCAATTTCCGTCCACTGCTGGACATAGGCCTCTGGCATGGCACGCCACTGAGCTCGATCTTCAGCTATTCGTTTCCAACCGCTGCCAGCCAGCTTGCGTATATCATCGCTCCACCTAGCTGGAGGGCGTCCTACACTACGTTTGCCGAGCCGTGGTCTCCACTCTAGAACTCGTCTACCCCAACGGTTATAGGTTCTACGACAGATGTGACCGGCCCACTGCCATTTCAGCTTGCTAATCCTTTGAGCTATGTCGATAACTTTGGTTCTCTGACGGATGACTTCGAATTCGATCCTTCAGACAATCTCCGAGCATAGCCCTCTCCATAGCTCGCTGAGCGACTTTGAATTGGTGAATCAGTCGCACCGTCAGTGTCCACGTCTCGGCTCCGTAAGTAATAACAGTTAGGACGCACTCGTTAAAGACTTTCGTCTTTAGGCTTTGTGGTATGGGCGACGAAAAGACTCGACGAAGTTTTCCGAATGCTGCCCATCCCAACTGTATTCTTCTGCGAGCTTCCTTCTCGAAGTTGTTTCTACCCAATTGCAAGATTTGCCCAAGGTAGACGTATTCGTGAACAACTTCGAGAGGAACTCCGTTTAGGGTAATCGGTTCCGGAATAACATGTTCGTTGAACATGATCTTGGTCTTATCCAAGTTCATCCGGAGACCGATGCAGAAGAATCAGCGAGGGTGGTCAGCATGTGTTGCAAGTCCTACACGGTTTCAGCCATGATGACGATATCATCTACAAATCTCAAGTGTGAGAGGTAATTGCCATTGACATTTATGCCCCGACCTTTCCACTTCAGCGTTTTGAACATATCCTCTAGAGCGTTTGTGAACGATTTGGGGGAAATAACGTCCCCTTGTCTCACACCTCGATGTAAGTGGATATGTTCAGTCTGCTGATTTTGTACTTGGGCGTTCATAGTCGCGGCGTCATACAGGACGTATCGCCAATCAACTTGGCACCGTTGCAGGGACTCCAGAACAGACCAGGTTTCAATGGAGTCAAAGGCTTTCTCATAGTCCACAAACGCTAAGCACAGAGGCAGGTTATACTCTTCGGTCTTCTGTATAACCTGCCGCACTGTGTGAATGTGGTCTATGGTGCCATATCCTCCTCGAAACCCAGCCTGCTCGGGAGGCTGAAATTCGTCGAGACTGCGCGCGAGACGATTTGTGATGACTCCCGAAAAAAGCTTATAGACATGGCTTAAGAGGGAGATAGGTCGATAGTTCTTCAAAAGGGTTTTGTCCCCCTTTTTGAAGAACATAACAACCACACTTTTACTCCATGTCTTCGGAGTTCTCCCCGAAAAGAGGACGGAATTAAAAATACGCTGAAGCTGTAGTAGCGTAGGAGTTCCACCGGCTTTTAAGAGCTCCGTTGTAATTCCATCCTCTTCGGGGGCTTTTCCGTTTTTTATTTTAACCTAGTTGGGCAGTACGGAAGCCTCGGGGCGCACAGACAGACAGATACGATGTCTGTCTGTCTCTCCGTCCGTCCGTCTGACCGTCCGTATGTCACAGCCACTGAGTCCAACTCGCACTTGACCGTTTTTTAAAAGCTTACTAGCAATGTGGGTTGCACATGACGAGTAGTCTTGTTACTTTATCCTAGTACTGAGATAATATGCATTTACCTTCTAAGGTTGGTGACGTCATCTTCTGTGCAGAATGTGATGGCGCGACCTTTTTGTCCGGCGCGGCCCGCTCGACCGACCCTAACAATAAAATAAATACTATTAGGACAATATTATACCAAGAAAAACTTATTGACGTGCCAACGTCTTATAAATCGATGAACGCCGGCTACACGCACGAAAAAGTTTCACGGCCAGGCGGACACTAGACAGTATCCTACCACCATGCGGGGATTGTTGGTTTCTTAACGATGTTTTTCCTTCACCGAAGGGCCCTTCTAAAAAGCGCACATACATTTTTCTATTGAAAAATCCATTGGTGCACGGCGGCTTGAATTCGGTACCTTTGGCATCGAAGCCGACCGTTCTTTCACTTACACCACCGAGCCCTTACAAATCTATACTAATATAATAAAGAGAGAACATTTGTATTTTGTAATGATTTGGCTCAAAAACTACTGGACCGATTTAAAAAATTCTTTCACTAATACATAGAATAGACTTTCGAAATGAAAATAGGCTATATATTATCCCGTTTAAATCTAAGGTACAATCGTGGAGACCTAATTTGCAACCTAAGTCGACAAAAAAACGGCCGAAAAAACACGTTTCTTTCGGACGCTGCTCAATTAAAAACAGATGGAAGAATATTTTCTATGAAAGAGTTGTACAACTTAATAAGACCTACATAAAAGTCCGCGACAGCATATGTCTATCTCTTAAGGTTGACTCACAGTAACCATTTTAATCTTTAATTTTTTGTTAAAAAATATTACATAACTTCCCGGGCTATTTTCAAGTATATAGTATTAATCTTTATCCAAATAACTACGTTAATTAGCTTGGCCACATATCATAGATTCAAATTGTCCTTTACAGTATATAAATCAAATGAAAACTCTAGAAGATATCACGGATTTCACATACACGCAGCGCAAAATTAATAAAATATTTGCAGTGAAACCACAGAATAGGTCATAGTTACTGCGAAAATATTATTTTAAGCTTAACTTTTCTGTAGATCCCCACCGATCACAATCAATTTGAAGTCAATATAGTATAATAATGATCTATATATATAATATAATATAACCACCCCGACTGATCTATGTATAATCTTTTCATTAAAAGCATTCCAATGACTCTAAACACGATATTTAAAATCTGAGATGCAAGTTGGTGACGATTTGAGTATTCTGTAGAGTCCAGGAGATGTCCCAGCATCAGGTCAATGTTCCATGTTCTTACAAAATCGTTGAAGAAGAAGATTTTCGAATTGATCAGACCTATACACACAAAGATACACACGTTAAACGTATAATACCCCTACTTTAAATCAAAATCGGTTCAGCCGGTTGGGTGCTAAGATGCTACAGACAGACACACAGATACTCACGTTAAACGTATAATACCCCTACTTCTTGCGTCGGGGAACGCCGTAAGGTTACGGTGGCAGATGTTCTCCTTGGTGGTAAGCTACTTTTCAACCGACTTCCAAAAAGAAGGAAGTTCTCAATTCGTCTGTATGTTTCTGTTTTTCTTTTTTTGTGTGTGTATGTTACGCGATTACTCCGTCAATTGTGAACCGATTCTAATGATTATTTTTGTAATCGGTAGGGTACGTTTCCGAGGTAGCCCCATTGTAATTTCATTGAGATGTGATAAGTATCTTCAGAGATATGACGACAAACGTCTCAAACTTGCTACTAAAATTGACTTGCGGGGCATTGAAGTCAGTTGTTTTAGTTTTTAAACTATCTTAATTATTGGTAGATTTAATGATCCCACGAAACCCCATGATTCATGAATGCACATAAAACTTTCGTTGGTAGGTATATAGCTAGGATTAGAACCAACGACCGTCGGGTCAGAATCAGGGTAACTATCCTTTACGCCAAAGGGCCGTCCAATATCACTACGTAAGTATTATAAAACAATGTCCATCACTGCGTCTGTCTGTCTGTTCGCAATAATCTCAATAGCTTCTGAACGGATTATCATGCGGTTTTCACCAATAGCCAGAGTGTTTACGAGGAAGGTTTAGGTCTTAGGTGTATAATTCGTTAAGGTTTTGTGTAAATTGGTTGAAATATGACGATGATTGTTAAATATGTTAATATTTTATATTCGATGCAACAAACTGATGCAAATTTTGCAGGCATTTATGTTCTACCCGAGCGAAGCCGGGGCGGGCTGCTAGTTGTTAATAAAACTTTTTAACAAAAAAATAGAACCTCCGAAAAAACTGAAAAGTAAAAAATAATAAACCTTTGTTATTTAACCTTAATAACGAAGTTCTTAAGCTACTGTTAATATACCTTAGTTGGCATTACATGGCTTACATTAAATTAGGAACTTGGTTATTAAGTTTAGTTACAAACTCAAAACCATCATAAGCGTGCGTGCGTAAGCACGACGGCGGTCCCGCTGTTGCAGTTAGAAGCAAGGATGACATGGAGAGAGAATTCGGCCCGCCAGACGCGTAGTGTTCTTATATTCTATAGCTTAATGCTGAAGCTATACTCGCTGCTTGAACTATTTTCTTGCTATTTATTTAAAACTGGCATTTGTAACGTTTCGGTCTATACTGTCCTAAAACAACGACACACTTACATAAACAATACAAACAACAATCTACATACTTACACTCACCTACACACATCCTGGAGAGCTCGAGATTACTACATATATTACACCATACAAACACACATTGGTTCCATTGCTCTAACAAGGCACATCATGATCTCAGAATACTTGACAACTCCCTTTTTGCCACTAAATGTCTCCCATTTTTTCTTTTTTAAGGATGGTTTTACTTAGTGTGGCAAATGAAATAGATGAAACCTTTAATATAAATTGTCAAGTACTCGAGTCGATTGATCTTTGCCAAAGTATGCTGAAAAATTTCAAACTAAAAGTCCTCTCACTTAACATACGTAGTTTTCAACGGAATTTCGACGACTTTGCGGTGGCTCTTAATTGTATGAGTAATTTCATTGATGTAATAGTTCTTACCGAATGCTGGCTGTGCGACGGATCGATCATAGACTCCCTGCCAGGTTACAAAACATTCCGAACGTACAACCATATAAACAAAAACGGAGGTGTAATAATTTACGTAAAAAAATCTTACAAATTGATTTCTCTTGAACCTCAAATTGATAACGCTGACTCACTTATTACATTAATCGATAACAAAATAGCAGTCCTAGGAATTTACCGCTCACCATCCACCTCAAATCTGGATCCATTTTTAGAATCTTTAGACTCCGTCCTTCACACGTTAAAAACATTCCCAACTATATTTGTAGTGGGTGACATCAATATCGACATCTGCAATCATCCAACTACTTTTGCCTCCGAATATTTATGCATCTTAGCATCCCACGGTCTCCTTCCAGCGATTTCAAAACCCACTAGAAGCCAAACATGTCTCGATCATATTTTTATTAAATCGAATGTTGAATCAGTAGGTTTTGTGTGCAAGTCATCTATAACTGATCATGACATAGTCGTCGCTGGTACCTCCTTAATCAATAAAACTACCAAAACAAAACTCAAGCCTCATTTTATTAATAAAGTTGACCATGACGCTGCTGTAGCTGAACTTAACGTAACTGAATGGTCCAAGGTTACTTCCGATAGTGACGTTAATTCTGCGACATTATCTTTCAGCTTAATTATAGAAAACATTATATCAAGGCATACTCGCAAGGTACAAGTCGGTCGAAAGTGGGTTACAATGAAACCCTGGATCTCCCCAGGGCTAATCAGATGTATGCGACACCGCGACAAATTACATCTTGATTCAAGAACACACCCTGATGATCCGGTACGCAAAAAGGTTTATACGAGATATCGCAACTTTTGCAACAAATTATTAAAAAAACTCAAAAATGAATATAACAGGAGGCAACTAGAGGTAAACAAAAACGATCCAAAAAAACTTTGGAAAGCGATTAAAACTATTTGTTATAACTCAAATAATGCCAACGATAGTTCAAATCTACTTTACTCAATTAATAACGACCCTATAAGCTCTTTAAAAGCATGTAATCATCATTTCGTTTCTGTAGGAAAAAACTTAGCAGATTCTATTCTGCACAGACTAGATATTTCTCAGAATGTCTTGATCTCAGAGTATAAATCTACTGCATCCACTACTCATTCTATGTTTTTTACACCAGTAGATACCTATGAAATTCAAAATATTATTTATAAACTCAAAACTGACAGTTCACCCGGCCCCGATCAGGTGACAGCGATGTTGTTAAAAAAATCAATTTGTTCTTTACTCGTTCCTCTTGTGCACATTGTCAATCTGAGCCTTGCCTCAGGAACTTTCCCAAACTGTTGGAAAATTGCTGCGATTTGCCCCATACATAAAAATGGTAAAAAAAACCTCCCGGAAAATTACAGACCTATTGCTTTACTAAACATCTTATCTAAGATCCTCGAAAAAACTGTAAACACTCGTCTAGTCTGTTATCTAGAAAAGAACAAAATCCTATCAGACCGACAGTTTGGATTTCGCAGAGGTAAGTCAACTGAGGACGCCGTTACGCTTCTAGTCAATTCAGTATCATCATATATTGAAAATGGTGATTACTGTGTCGCTGTCTTCCTAGACTTGGCTAGGGCGTTCGACACCGTTTCGGTAGGCCTCCTCCTTAAGAAATTGGAGTCCATTGGAATCAGAGAATTAACGTTAGAATGGTTCAGAACATACCTCACTGATCGCAGTCAGTTTGTGAAAATTGGTTCACATAAAAGTGATAATCTTTCGATAGATTTTGGCGTCCCGCAGGGTAGTATACTCGGCCCTACCTTATTTACACTGTACATAAATGACGTCGTCGGGTATCCTCTGCAAAATGCATCAATAATCACTTACGCAGACGATACCGCGATTATATTTCACGACAAAGACTGGGGCCGGGTATTTTGCCTTGCGGAGGAGGGCCTAGCCCGTATATCCAAAATATTAGACAGTAACCTGTTAACTCTAAATACTAAAAAAACTAAGTATATTGCTTTTTCAAAAACCTGTGTTTCTAGCCCTTCCACGGATATAACTTTAACAATTCACCGATGCCAACCGAATGTGCCGCAATTAAAATGTTCATGCAGTCCTATAGAACGCACATCATCAGTTAGATATCTGGGAGTAATCATAGACGAAAATCTTTCCTACAAAAACCATATTTCTGAACTTTCTAGTCGTGCAAGAACTTCATTATGAAGAAGCTAAGGGACTGCACCCCACTAGATGTGATACGACAAGTATATGTAGCTCTCTGTCAGTCCATTCTTCAATACTGCGTAGGAGTCTGGGGTAGCGCTGGGAAAACTTGTTTCATTGCTGTAGAAAGAGCGCAACGAGCTCTCATTAAAGTAATTTTGAAGAAACCTTTTAGGTATCCTACGGACAATGTCTTTGCTGATTTTAAGGTGCTTCGAGTTCGACAACTTTACGTACTAAATGCCACCACCAAAGCCCATAAGAGCTTTTTGACTCATCCTGATAGAACGCAGATTGCCACCAGGCGTGTTTTTAGACTTCCAGTACCCCGTGCCACCTCCCTTCTTACCCGCAGGAGCCCTGCGTTTGCTCATAGTTTTACTTACAATAAAATTAGTAAACTATGTGATCTCAAAGAATGCTCTGTATTCATTTGCAAAAAGAAAATTAAAGAACTGCTTTTAAAAATGTCGTATGAAGACACTGAGGACTTAATTTAAATACTTTTTTTTTCTATAATACATCGTTCGTCACAATTAAAACAACATAAACAAAACACACGTACACATACTCACACATATACACTCTCACACCACACGCGCGCGTGGGTGCACGCACTAGCGCGCAAACACAGGCACACACACACACACACACTCACTCACTCACACACGGCAAGAGCGTTTGCGCACACAAAAAAACAACATTCTCCTGATCTGTCCGTTCGACTTTACATAAAATATCATTACATATAATAATAAAATATTTATAAACATCTATTAACAAATAAAATGAAAATACATTTCTAAACAGCTACTCAACAGTACTCTGTTCTAGTTAATCCTAAGTTCCTAAGAATAGTGTTGTGCTGCCACAAAAGTAACTATAACAATGTATCGATAATTATGTAACAGCAAGAACACTAAAGTCATAATCTGTCCTGGTCAATATCTTCTATCTATAACTTTACATACATTTCTAAACAGCTACTCAACAGTACTCTGTTCTAGTTAATCCTAAGTTCCTAAGAATAGTGTTGTGCTGCCACAAAAGTAACTATAACAATGTATCGATAATTATGTAACAGCAAGAACACTAAAGTCATAATCTGTCCTGGTCAATATCTTCTATCTATAACTTTACATTAAGCTTTAGCCATATTTAAATATTTACTATCACTTTGTATCTAATCGTAATTATGAAGCTTATGCAATGCTAAATACTTCTTAAAATCTAGGTGTTACTAAATTGATTAATTCAACACTGTGTACGCCGAATTATGTCCTACTGCAGCATATCTGCAATTTTACTATTATTAATAGGAAGTAACATTTCTATCGACCATATTCATAATCGACATTTATAGGTACCATTATAGTCCCGAGTGGTTTACATCACTAGAACGTACTAACAGGTTTTGCGGCTTATCTATGTTAAACAATTCTTATGCTCGCTGTTATGTCCGTTTTCAAACTACCCTACCAACCTAAAATAAAAAATAAATAAATAAATTTTAATTTTAAAACATTACATATTACTTATTATATTCTAATAATGAAGAATGTATAGTTAAGTTTGGTTAACAATGCGCAAACTAGTAAAACTATTTAAGTAAGAAGTAATCAATTGTAAAACTGAGCATTCATTATGTAGATTAGATTAATTATGCTATAATATTAATTTTAGTTAAATCTGCACGTATTTTATGTGTTATTTTCCTATTTAGAAACGCACTCGGAAATCCAAGATACAGGTCTCGAGCCTAGTTTGGATTTCACCGTAATTTCTCCTAACGTTTATCTGTTACCACTTGTTATATAAACGTGCATTATTATGTTTTGTAATACCTTTTGGCAATAAACATTTTCATTTTCATTTCATTTTCATTTTCATTTTCATTTTCATTTTCATTTTCATTTTCATTTTCATTTCATTTTCATTTTCATTTTCATTTTCATTTTCATTTTCATTTTCATTTTCATTTTCATTTTCATTTTCATTTTCATTTTCATTTTCATTTTCATTTTCATTTTCATTTTCATTTTCATTTTCATTTTCATTTTCATTTTCATTTTCATTTTCATTTTCATTTCATTTTCATTTTCATTTTCATTTTCATCATAAATATATATACTGAGGTATATTAACAGTAGTTTAAGAATTTCGTTATTAAGGTTAAATAACAAAGGTTTATTATTTTTTACTTTTCAGTTTTTGCGGCAGTTCAATTTTTTTTGTTAAAAAGTTTTATTTTATACTTTTTTGTGGCATAATTTACTAATTACTACATTCTTAATTTTTTATTACTTTCAAAATAGCTACCTACCTTACTTTAGCTTTTAACTGTTATATAATCCTACTTTATCTATAATTTGTTGTAAAATAATTGTAAGTCATTAAAAAATCAGGCTTTATATACTAACAAAAAAGATAATTTAGAAGAATCTAATTAACACGTTCACATGAGAGCTTTGATCAGCACGAGATAAGACTATAGAGGATGAGAATCTACATTTAAGGTGTAATCACATCCTCAGTTAGCAGCAAGTTTTCTGTGCCACATGTTATAAGCAGGCGTCATTGTGTACCCCTGGCCTAGACAAACGTTTTATAGGTCATTTATGCTTTATAATAAAAAAAAATTAAAATCATTTAAAAAACTAAACGAATAGACTTCCAACGTCACGCTAATCAATTTCAATACTAAGTTTGAGGAGTTTATCTTCATATCTCTGAAGATACTGAACATCATCAACATCTCGATGAAATTCAAATGGTACCAACCACCTGTGAAATAATATCATCATCATCACCGTAATCAGCCGGTATCAGTCCACTGCTGGATATAGGCCTCTCCCAAGACACGCCACTGAGCCACAAAATAATGAATAGTACAATTAACTGAGCCCGATTTTCGGCTATTTTTGTTTTTTCCAGTATGTTTGTCAATATACATAAACGTTACGATCAAATCATCAATATAATAATACTTTTATCCATTATTTTAGTTGATTTATTAAAAGCCGCTCGCCCGATTTGGGGGGACCTTGGACCTTGGGGGGTACACCTTTCCAACAAAAAAAGAATTATCAAAATCAGACTACTCTGTAAAAAGTTATGCGTGGTCACACATAAAAAAAAATATACACGTTGACTTGATAACCTCCTCCGTTTTTTTTTTCGTCGGTTAAAAATGAGTCACGTAGTACGGGTACGTCCCCTTACCTGTGAATGTAAGCGATGGCGGAGGGCGGGAAGTCGTAGTTGAGGACGAGGTTGACGCCGCGGAAGTCGATCCCGCGTCCCAGCAGCTCCGTGCAGATCAGCACCCAGATACGACCCGTGCGGAAACTGCGCACCACGTTGTCTCGCTGGAAACATTATACAGGTGACTGGTCAAACACTGTACACATTGAAGGAGGACCAACAAACTAGGCTCTGGCGACCGACAAATGGCGGTATAACCATTTCATAATTATTATGGCGTAGCTAAATAAAGGGCCCGGCGGTGTAAGTGGGAGAATGGTCGGCTTTGATGCCAAGGGTACCGAATTCTAGCCGCCGTGCACCAATGGATTTTTCTATAGAAAAATGTATGTGCGCTTTTTTTTCCGGTGAAGAAAAAACATAGTTAAGAAACCAACAACCCCCGCATGGTGGTAGGACACTATCTAGTGTCCGCCTGGCCAGCTACCACCCTCAAGTTAGAAAATCTGTCACCAAACATCTAATGTGTTCCGGCAGCTATCCTTGAGAGCCAGTTCTCATTTTAGGTTAAAGTTTAAAAAGTTAAAGTTTTACTTCAAAATGTACAGAAAAGAGAAGACAGATATAAGTAGTGTTACCTGTGCTTGAGTCCTGTCTGCATGTATAACGTCCACATTGATTCCGTCGTATATGAGCTCCTTGAACAGCTGCTTGGCTCGGTCTTTGCTTTGTACGAACACTGGAAATACACAGGAGAATCAGACTAAATAACTATTAATTAATTAATCAATTCCAGAGAGGATGGATGAAAGAAGATTGACGAAACAGATTTATGAGACGAGTGTGAATGGGCCAGTTGGTAGAGGCCGACCTAGGCGAACGTATCGCGATCAGATCCGAGACGTTTTAAAGAAAGGCCAAGTCAAAAGTAAATATAATAATATCGTTTAAAAACTAAAAAAGAACCGACTTCCATGCCACGCTATTCATTTTCAGTACCAATTGTGAAGTGTTTATCTCGATATCTCTGGAGATACTTATCAGACCTGGATAAAATTACCATGGTACCACACTTGGGATATCTCCTTTCGAACAAAAAAAGAATAATCAAAATCGGTTCATAAACGACGAAATTATCCACGTACAAACATAAAAAAAATAAATATATACGGTCGAATTGAGAAACCTCCTCCTTTTTTTGAAGTCGGTTAATAACCGGCGAGCATGTATGAAGGCGCTCATGAAAGTGCAAGAAGCGAAAGAGGTATGTCAGGATCGTAGCATGTAGAAAGAAGTAGTCTCTGCCTACCTCAAAGGGAAAAAGGCGTGATTTTATGTATATATGTATAGTATGTATATGCACACAATTAATTTTATTAACCCCCGACGCAAAAAGTGACTGTCTGCGGCATCATAGCGCCTGATTGGATAAACCGATTTTTGATTTAGTATGTAGGGTTCCGTACCCAAAGGGTAAAACGTGATCCTATTACTCCGCTGTCCGTCTGTCTGTCTGTATGTCTCCAGGCTGTTATAACCGTGATAGTTAGACAGTTGAAATTTTCACAGATGGTGTATTTCTGTTGCCGCTAAAACACCAAATACTAAAAACAAAACAAAATTAAAAATTAAAGGGGGTCCCCATACAAAAAAACGTGTATTTTAGTATAGCGCCACCTATGAAGGTCTAGATGTCATCTGGGTGTTAACAACACCTTCGGAGGTAAATTTCGCCACCATCTACAAGGTTATAATAGCTCAAGTGGGAAATTGGGCGGTCCCGGAACCAGAAGACCCCGGTTCGAATCCAGATAAGACTATTTTTTCAAGTACACAAAAGCAGTTTTGTGAGAAAACTATGAAAAATATTACTCACATTTTATCAGTAATTCGTATCTAAATATAATTTCCTAAAAACACGATTTACCAAAAACAAATACCAAGCAAAGCTACTAATAAATTAATACTCAATCAATAATTTATTGCGTTCATAATATTACATTACATTGTTTAAGGTACTCTTAGTATTATATGTAAATAGTCTATTACCTAGCACGGGCGGCTTGAGTCCTTTCTGCACAAGTTGTCTGAACGCGACCAGCTTGCCGTTCTCATTGCCGCAGTACAAAAGCTCCTGTTCTACCAGACTTGTCGCTGCATTCCTGGACAACACAGTAGAAGTTAGTTCCAGTTATAACAGGCGTGACGAAAGATTTTGAAATCCTCTTCCGTAATATGGGAACAAATTTACTATTCACGAAAAAACCTTTATTTTGGTAATAAACTTAAGTTTAACGAAGTTCACAAAGATTGCAGTACTTTAATGTTTTATTTTACTGAAAATCTTAATAATATCAATTTCTTATATAAAACTAAACTAGTGTTTTAAATTGTTTTAATATGTATTTTCCCCTAAAATCATTAAATATTCAATCTTTTAATACTGTCGTCATGCCTATTGGTTAATCAGTGGTTCCCAAAGTTGTGTGGACTACGACCTATCTAAAGCAAGATACCAAACTCGGGACCCACACCTAGGAAATTTAACAATTTTTATAATAAAATAAAGAATAAAAAGATTTTTTAAACAAAAAACAAAGTTTAAATACAATTTTTAATATTTAATCAAATAACTACGAGTACATCAAAAAGTTAATTTATATATTCAAAAGGCAGGATGAAATTGTTTCCTAAGTTTCGCCATTCAATTTGTAGGTTGGTGAGGAGTTGTGTATTCTGCAGATTCCAGGAGATGTCCCAGCATCAAGTCAACGCTACCATGTTTTTACAATATCGCTGAAGTAAGAGGATACCGAATTTCGAATTGATAAGACATATAAAAGTTGATTTCATAGCACCCCCAACTAGAATAAAGCTCACATCTTAAAACGGCTGAACGAATTTTCATAATATTTATTTATTTAACCTTAAGATAAGCATAACAGTGTAACCCAATGCGCTTACCCAGTATTATAAATACATTAAACTTAATTAATTCATTTATTGACAAATATATTCGTAAAATTAATAAGAATAGTTAAATATAAGCGTACTAGGTCCTTTGTTGTTTATCATTTACATAAACGATCTTCCTAAAGTTACAAACAACAATATGGTGTTATTTGCGACAGCACTATAATGTTTTCTAGTAGATGTAAGTCTACCTTGCAGGCAGATATGAATACTACTTTAGACAAAATAATTATTTGGTTGAATTTAAATAAATTAGTCATAAATCTTGAAAAAACCAATTTTATGATATTTAGAAATAGAAAAAAATATTTAAATGATTTGGACATAAATTCGAAAGGACATAAAATTAATGAAGTGTGCAATACAAAATTTTTAGGTCTGCATCTTGACTGCAATTTAAATTGGAAATGTCACACACAAAATATCTGCAACAAGCTTAGTCAATTTTCTTATGCTCTTTATATGCTTAGTAAAGTTGTGGACCAGTATACTGTAGTCACCGCTTATCGAGGACATGTTGAGTCGATTCTAAGATACGGAGTGATCTTTTGGGGTAACTCTGTTGAAAAAGAATCAGTGTTTAAAGAGCTCAAAAGAGATGCTTGAGAGCAATTTGTAACATGAAACAGACAGACATGTAAACCAATCTTCATCTCTTTGAAACTATTGACCTTGCCATGTATATATATATATGAGACTGTAGTCTTTGTCAAATGTAATGAAAATATGTTTGAAAATTTAAACCGTAAGCGCCACAGGCATAAAATATGTTACCCGACAAATAATACGACCCAATTTAATAAGTTTGTCCTGCATGGCTCCGACATTGTATAATCATCTGCCTAAAGATATAATACACTGCTCAAACATAATTTTGTTCAAAAATAAACTAAATAATCGGTTGTTGATTAAGGCTTATTACAATGTGAATGAATATTTAAAAGAAAAATTTGTTGAATTGTGATGAACAAATTTATTTATTGACATTATGTAAAAAGTTTAGATATTGACATTAATTAAGTTAAGCGTTTTTATAATTTTGACATTCCCCATATATTCAAATTTTTAAAAATATTGACCATAATTATTTAGTAAATGTAATTGTTTAATTGTATAAAGATTAACGACTTCTCGTTTTTATTGATTTCATGTGCCTTTATTATTATATTGCATGCCATGTGGTGGAATACAGCTGCACGTTGTACAATTTTTATAAAGACCATATTTTGACCTGTATTCGCAATTAAAGATATAAATAAAATAAAAAGTAATACAATTAATTACTGACTGCATCCATTTGTGACAAATTCCACCACAGCCTTGTGAACTTCATTTGGTGTGCAATGGAATATATCTAAATGCTTACTGGTATTAGTGAGGGCGTTAAGCAAGCACAGAGCGCGCGGGAGCGGCGCTTGGCGTGCGTACTCTGTTCTATACCGTTTTATCTTAAACTAGAAGTGTCCCGCGGCTTCGCCCGCGTTAAACACTTATTTTATTTACGTAAAACTTTTCTTTTGTAAAAACGATTCTATCTTTTACAATTATTGTGAATTTGTAACATTATTATTAGTATATAGTAATTCACGTACCTTTAGTCGGATTTTCTCGACCTAGGTTTCGAGCGAGTCCGTCGCTCTTCCTCGGAAGTGAGGTCACACAAATTCGACTGAAGGTAGGTACGTGAATTACAGCCGGTATATAACAATAATAACGATTCTATCATTAAGGACATCAAACAAGAATTATTTTGTGTATTACCCATTATAGTGACAATATTCTAAGCGTACGTTATGACCGTTTCGTGCTTATTTGTAAGTAGTATTACTATGAAATGTTAACATTAAACAATTAGGTTAAATAACTTGATTATTTGGTAAGATTTAACTAAGCGAGTGTGTGTGTGTGTGATTTGTGTGTGTTGTGTGTGTGTGTGTGTGTGTGTGTGTGTGTGTGTGTGTGTGTGTGTGTGTGTGTGTGTTGTGTGTGTGTGTGTGTGTTGTGTGTGTGTGAGTGATTTATGTATGCTTGTATTTCTATCATTTATTATTGAAAGTTTATCATTTATATTTATATTTTACGAAATCTACTTTTCATCTTAGCACTGATAGTAGGTTTTCAGTTTCATCATAGGTGTATCTCTTGAGGATGTTTGTGACCCTTATTTTGAATTTGTAGTAGTTAAGGTCTTTAATGGTTTCAATTTTAGATAGCTTATTATAGATGTAACCACCCAAGAAACATTTAAATCTTTTTGCAAATTGAGTTTTATGTATGAACACCGGAAATATATTAAATTTACATCTTCTGCGACGGGATTTTTCAGGTTTAAGCAATGCAAGTTTATGTTGTTTAATTAATAGCCTTAGGACGAATATCTGCCTTACTGAAAGGACACCAATCTCTTGATAGGTCCTGGGCCCAAATCTCCAAGACTGACAAAAAACAATATCAACAAGACACGTTAACCACTATGGAGACATTCCCCAAAGCTGAAATGCAACTTGCTCCAAGTAAACCAGTTTATCCTGAGTCTGAGCTGAGCCAAGGTGATAGAAATGCGGTGGTTTCAAATACCATCGATAGAAAGACCACGCATGATACGGCAACCGTCGAAATGTTGGAGATCCTCAACACCATCAAGTCTATCAAAACAGAATTCGTAAGCTGCAAAACTTTCATGGACAAAGTTATTTTAATTTAAACACATTTAGGTAATTATGTATAGTAATAATAATAAGCTTCGAATACTATTTTGGAATGCTGACGGCGTTCGCGGCAAGCAGCAAGAACTTACTGACCTTGTGGTGAGTGAAATTAATATTGATATCATTGCCCTCTGTGAAACTCGGTTAACAGGTAATATTTCATTCAATATTACAGGGTGTGTTTGCTATCGTAGGGATAAACAATGTAATGGTACCGGCCAAGGTGTAGCCATACTAGTGAGATCGGATCTGTTACATAGCCCAGTCCCGTTCCCGCTCACTTCCAATCTTGAAGTTATTGGTATATCCTTAAAATTAAACAATTATACAACTACAATCTTTTCAGTATACCAATCCCCTAATAAAGCTCTGCTAACAAAGGATTTCGATGCGCTTATGACCGCGAGTAGCCGTGTCTTAGTCATGGGTGATATAAATGCTAAACATCCCTTCTGGTCACCTGGGTGTATGAACACCCACGGTAAACGACTATATGAACACATGCTTGTCAGCGAGTTTATCATTCATGCACCGCAAGATCCAACTCTTGTCCATTATCGAGTCGGGCCTAAACCATCATCTCCTGACCTCCTACTAACCAAGAATATATTTATTAATAATGACATTGCAACAATACCCGCCTTGTCCTCAAACCACTTTCCAGTTTATGTAAATTTCAATGCTGAAATAACACGTAAATCTATAGCTAAATTCAATTATGCAAAAGCAAATTGGTCCCAATACAAAGAATTACTAAATAAATCTATTACCTTGACTTCTAACACATATACATCTCCAAACGAAATTGATGATGCTGTTTCGTCCTTCCAAAATGCTATCATTGATGCAAGACACCAATGCACTCCCACGGTTATCTTAAAATCTAGCATTTCTCCTACCCCCCGTCGTATTAAAAAATTAATTCAAAAGAAAAATCGCTTACGAAGATACGTCACTCTTGAAAATGACCTAGTAGTGCGGAAACAGCTTACCCATAAAATAAGAGTTCTTCAAACTGACATACGTACCTCTTTTAAGTTACACCACGACAAACTGTGGCATAAACAACTCAAAAGAGTTGATAATCCCAGTGCAGATGTCTGGCGTCTGGTCAAGAATTTACGCTCAAACTCGACACCACCAATTCCACCACTAAAAACGGGCAACTGTTCGGTTACGGCTAATTACCAAGAACAGTGTAACATCCTAGCTTCTTCATTTTTTAATAACATGCTACTAACGCATAATTGGGGCAGTGACGAACAAGCCACCGTTGACATGTTGTTGTCATCACTTGACACTTACCCCGATAAATCCGAATATATATCAACTGTTTGCCCAGCAGAAGTCAAGAGATGTATTCAAGAGTTGAAACCGCGTAAATCTCCAGGTCCTGATGATATTTCTAACTTGCTCATCAAACATTTACCTATGAAGTGTGTTGTATTTTTAACAAAAATCTTTAATGCTTGCCTCATACTGAGTTACTTCCCTTCAACATGGAAGATAGCAAAGGTGATTGCGATCCATAAACCTGGGAAAAAAGCATCTGAGCCTACATCCTATCGCCCTATTAGCTTACTTCCATGTTTAGGTAAATTATTTGAAAAGATCATCCTAATTCGCCTTAGGCGCGTTACTGAATCCATGATTCGGGATGAGCAATTTGGATTTCGTGAGGGTCACTCTACCGTACAGCAGCTAGCCAGGGTAGCTGAAGAAATTTCTCACAATCTAAATCTATCTTTATCAACCGGTATGTTTCTTCTTGATATAGAAAAAGCTTTTGATGCCGTGTGGCATGATGCCTTGTTACATAAGTTACTAAGCTCAAAAACACCATTTCATCTTGTAAAATTAATAAGATCCTACCTAGCAAACCGTTTTTTCCAAGTCCACGTCAATGGCCATTTATCAACCGCGATGCCGGTACCAGCTGGGGTGCCCCAAGGCTCAATACTTGGACCGTACCTGTTTTTAATATTTATAAATGACATCCCTATACAGCCACGTACGAGCTTAGCTTGCTTTGCTGACGACACAGCCTCATTCACCTCATCACATGACATAGACCTGATTATTCAACGTTTACAAATATCCGTTGAGATATTAGTATCTTTTTTCAAACGGTGGAAACTCAAAATAAATGCTTCTAAAACGGAGGCAATTTTATTTACAAGACAGCGTTCCCTCCCCAAGCGAACGATTACAATAGATGGCTTCAACATCCCTTGGAGACGCTCAGTCAAGTATTTAGGAGTAGTATTAGATGATAAACTCAATTGGACGGCAAATACATTAAAATTGTGCCTTAAAGGAACTAAAGCACTAAATGCACTTAGTCTAATTCTGAACCGGAAGTCATACCTAAGTAACCACACTAAATTAAATATATATCGCACCTTAGTCCGCCCCTGCATAACTTATGCATGTCCAATATGGAGTAGTACTTGCCATACAAACATGAAAAAATTGCAAACTATTCAAAATAAAGCCATAAAATACTCGTTCAATACACCGTTTTGTACTAATCTTAAAAAGTTTCATTCAAATATAGGCTTTCCTTCACTCCAATTGTATATTCATAAAATATCAAAAAAGTTCTATCTATTTACTAATCACAATCATAAAAATAAATTAATTAACAATATCTGTAGAACACGTAAATCAAATATCCGGTTTATCGATAAATACAACCGATACAAACTGCCTCATCACTTGTTTCTTGACTGTGAATAGGTAAAATTCGCCCGGTTCTGGCAGTTTGCGTGGTTCGCGCGTAGCCTCCCGCGCCATTCCCGCTCCTATTACCAACTGGTATGAAGAGTGATTTTGGGGCGAGTGGCGGGCGTGCGCAACGCCTAAAACAGCTTGTGCGTGCGATAGTTCACTGAGTAGTTCTTGCTGCCTACCCACATGCCGATAGCCGAGCATTTTAATTATTTTAAAGTGACGGTATTTTATTTATATTCTAACACTTTAGCTATGTTACTGATCAATAGATTTATTATATTCATATATGTACTGTTAGTTCTAAAACGTGCATAATAATAATTTACAATAATACCTACTCGATTCCCTACTTACATTTATATATTAATTTAATTACATGCTATAAGTTTTGGGTTTCAGGAGAGGAATGGGATGCATGAATCAGGTCTTTTCTTTACGAAGCATAGCCGAAAAATGTTTGGCGAAACACCAAAAGGTCTATTGCGCATTCGTAGACTTGGAAAAGGCCTATGACAGAGTGGTGAGGAATGAATTGTGGTCAACATTGTCTATGTATGGGGTGGGCGGCAGTTTGATACAAGCACTGAAATCACTCTATGAGGGTTCCAGTGCTTGTGTCAGAATAAACGGAGCGTACACAGACTGGTTTAACATCGAAAAAGGTGTTAGACAGGGATGTGTAGCATCGCCAGTGCTGTTCAACCTATTCATAGACAATTGCTTGACAGATCTGAAAGAAAGTGTGTACGGATTAAGAATGAATGATTTAACCATCAAATGCCTCCTATACGCTGATGATCAGGTGATATTAGCATCATCGGAGGAGGAGTTGCAAAGAATGGTTAATATTATGCATGACGCCTTAAAAAGCAAAGGGATGAAAGTGAATGTAAGCAAGACCAAAGTAATGGTTTTTGAAAGAGAAGAAAGAATGACTGATTGTTATGTGACGATTGAAGGAGAAAGAGTGGAACAAGTGAAAGAGTTTGTGTACCTGGGTTCTAAGTTTACGAGAGATGGTAAGTATGAAAGTGATATTGAGCGAAGAGTTTTGGCTGGAAACCAAGTGAGTGGGGCACTACATAACTTTATGAGAAGTCAGAACGTGTCTAAAAAAGCACGACTGGCTGTACATAGGGGAGTGTTGGTTCCCACACTCATCTATGGTAGTGAATGCTGGGTATGGCAGAAGAAGCATGAAAGTAAAATTAATGCTGTAGAAATGAGAAGTTTGAGAAGTATGATCGGAGTGACTTTGATGGATAAGTTGGAGAACAGCGTGATAAGGGAATGTTGTGGTGTGGTAGAAGATGTAGTGACAAAGATAGAGAAAGGGATGCTTAGATGGTTTGGACATCTAGAAAGGATGGATGAAGAAAGATTGACGAAACAGATTTATGAGACGTGTGTGAATGGGCCAGTTGGTAGAGGCCGACCTAGGCGAACGTATCACGACCAGATCGGAGACGTTTTAAAAAAAGGCCAAGTCAAAAGTACCTATAACCGGCGAGCATGTATGAAGACGCTCATGAAAGTGGAAGAAGCGAAGGAGGTATGTCAGGATCGTAGCATGTGGAAAGAAGTAGTCTCTGCCTACCCCAACGGGAAAAAGGCGTGATTGTATGTATGTATGTATGTAAGTTTTGTAAAAGCGTTTTTAGCTTTTAAAGCGTTTTAATTTTTATTATTTTGTGTCGCTTCTAGGTTTAACTTACACTAGAAATGTACAATGTGTTTATTATTGTTGAATAAAGAATGTTTTAAACAAAAAACAAAATCTCTTGATAAAGTTTAGAAGTGGGGTATCGATAAGGAAGAAAATTACTAACTTTGAGAATAGCTCGCTGAGCTCTTTCCAAAGTCAGCAACAAGGTTTTAGCGGCTCCACCCCATGAGTCTATGCAGTATTGTATTAATGATTGGCAAAGAGCAAAATATGTAGTTTTAAGAACATTGCTATCTGCAACGTGTCTAATGTTTTTAAAAATTGCGATTAGCTTTCTTATTTTACCTGTTAACATTTTAATATGACTATTGAATTTTAATTGACTATCCAGAATAATGCCTAAATACTTGATGGAATATACCCTTTCCAAACAGAGACAAGTACATAGATTGTTAGAACATTCATACTCATTAATAAAAGAATGTTATTTAATAATAAATCTGTCAGTTTTAGGTGGTTGAGAATTTTTGGTAAGGGAAAAGGTAAGGACTTTTGTCTTATCTGCATTGAGGGTAAGGAGATTACCTAATAGCCATAAGTTAACTAAATCAAATCCTTTCTGCGCACATAAGAATACATTTTCCCAACTCCCTCCCCGAAATACTAACGCCGTGTCGTCCGCAAAAGTGACAATTTTGCCGTTTGGGATTTTAATATTGCATAGGTCGTTAATAAATGCTAGGAAGAGGGTAGGACCGAGAATACTTCCCTGAGGTACCCCGTGTGTCACATTTTCAGGTTTACTTAACACCCCATCTAGCCTAACTGATTGTTCTCTTTCTGTTAGGTAATTAGTAAATAGTTGGAGTTGTGATCCGCGGATACCTAATTTATCAAGCTTGTAGACTAGTAGTGGGATTGATACGGTATCAAATGCCTTTGCGAGATCTATAAATATTGCGAGACATTTGTCGCCTTCGTCCAAGCTCCTGACTACATAATCAGTCAGTTCGCCCACAGCATCAGCCGTCGATTTATTTTTTCTAAATCCAAATTGTTGTGATGAGTAAATGTGATGATCTTCCAGATATTTAACTAGTCTATTATTCAATATTCGTTCAAGAATTTTAGAAAACACTGGCAAAATGGAAATAGGTCTAAAGTTGCTAATGATATTTTTTGCACCGCCTTTATGTACAGGTATAACTAGCGATCTTTTAAGAGCTTTTGGAAAACGATGTGATTGTAATGATAAATTACAAATATGTAGTATTAATCCAGACAAGATCTCTTTATTTTGTTTCAAGATATTTGAAGTTATGTTATCAATGTCAGCAGTGTTACTTGTTTTCAAGGAATTTATTATTGAAATTATTTCATAAATGTCGGAATCTAGTAGTGAAAAAGATTTAGAATAAGAAACCGAAGAAGTATTATCACAAGGCCTGACAAGGTTTGAAGAAGGTGTAATAATATTTTGTGCTAAGGTGCTGCCAACAGAAGAAAAGTACTGGTTTATTAAATTTGCTGATTCCAGAGGGGTAGATGATAAATTTGTCAATTCTTGCGTGTTTACTCTTTTAGTTTTACGACAGGTTATTTTGTTAGTTACGGCCCATAATTCTTTGGCATTTTTAGCTTTTCTAATTTCCGAGCGTTCAAATTGTTGTTTAAGTTTACGGAGTAATCTTGTTAAATAGTTCCTGTATCTAGTGTATGTAACTTTTAAAATTTCATTATCCATATCCTTTTTTAGTTTTTTGTGCATTCTGTCCCGATTTCTCATGCATCGCACCAATCCAGGGGTAATCCAAGGTTTTATAGGGGCTTTCCGTCGAGACACTGGCACTGTAGTTGTGTATTTTATTATTATACCCGATACCATATTGACAAGGAGCCATGCTGCCTCGTCGCAGTCTTGAGAAGCCATGATATTTGAACTAACGTTGTAATAACTAACAGCATGCCAAATTTCAGCGCAATCCGAAACAATATTGATTTTCACACTTTGTTACCCCATTTCACCCTTTTAGGGGTGGAATTTGAAAAAAACCTAAAACACGTATTTACTTATTTCTTTACTGGAGCACTTGTATGAAGTTGCGAATAGAAAATACTATCTAATCTTGTTTCTCCATACAAACTTTGAACCCCCTTTTCATCCCCTTCAGGGGTGAATTTTCAAAAGTCCTTTCTCAGAGGTAACTAACGTCGTAATAACTATCTGCATGCCAAATTTCAGCGCAATCCGAAACAATATTGATTTTCACACTTTGTTACCCCATTTCACCCTCTTACGGGTCGAATTTCAAAAAAACCTAAAACACATTTTTACTTACTTCTTTACTGGAGCACTTATATGAAGTTTCGAAAAGAAAATACTATCTAATCTTGTTTCTCCATACAAACTTTGAACCCCCTTTTCATCCCCTTCAGGGGTGAATTTTCAAAAGTCCTTTCTCAGAGGTAACTAACGTCGTAATAACTATCTGCATGCCAAATTTCAGCGCAATCCGAAACAATATTGATTTTTACACTTTGTTACCCCATTTCACCCTTTTAGGGGAGGAATTTCAAAAAACCTGAAACACGTATTTACTTATTTTTTTACTGAAGCACTTGTGTGAAGTTTCGGATAGAAAAGTCTATCTAATCTTGTTACTCCATACAAACTTTGAACCCCCTTTTCGTCCCCTTAAGGGGTGAATTTTGGAAAATCCTTTCTTAGTACACCCTTACGTACTAAGGCAAATATACCCTCCAAATTTCAAGTCTCTACGACCAGCGGTTTAGGCTGTGCGTTGTCTGTCAGTGAGTCAGTATGTCAGGTATAGTATTAGAAGATATATAGTGGTGCCGTGCTCTTACATTGTATAATATAAATCAAAGCTAAGAACACTCTCGATTAAGACACTTTTCAAACAAAAAATAAACTAAATCAAAATCGGTTCATACGTTCCGGCGCTATGATGCCACAGACAGACTGACATTTACGTCAAACTTATAACACCCCATTTTCATCGGGAGTTAAAAAAGGATTATAGAGAACGTGAGTTTATAATATTATAGTAGGAAGTAAAGTTGTACAATAAATATAATTTATATAAATCAAATAGCAACATTCCCATTAACTAGTTAATATTTATATTCGAAACTAACCTCTGTCCCACAGTAATATTAATAAGTCCCCGCATATTATGCCGGCACCACTTAGCGACGGCCGGGGTGTGAGTGGCGCTAAACATGGCGATGCGACGCTGCGGGTGTCCACACGTCGACATTATCTGCTCCATCTGCTGTCGGAACGCTGACTGTTCCTCTACGGAGCCTTCGAACAGTTTGTCTGCCTCGTCTATTATCAGCCAGCGGACCCTGCGTGGAAAAGTTACTGTTTAAGGCCACTATATTTCTGCGCAGTAGGTATTTAGCGATACCTCCGTCCCCGTGACGGATATTCTGATAGCATAGCGGGGAACTGTCAGCCAGCTAGCAAAAGCCACCATAACCTTACGGTTTTCCGGCAGCACACAGCACTTGGGAGTTAGACCATGCGATGCCTAGCATGTTTACCATCTTCGACCACATCATCGCTTGCCACGAGGCGACATAGTGGTCAAACGCTAATAGTCTATTCTATCAGATATAAAATAAAAGATCTTGTCTAAAACTGCCAGTGTACATGGTTTCTAAGCAGGATAGAGTTGCCTAGCACGTAAACTTATCAAGCATAAAGAGATCCTTGTTCGATATACTTACTTATCTAATGAAATGTTAACTTTATCTCCATTCAGCAGGTAACAAATGCGATTTGGAGTGCTTATTACAATATCTGAAAAATTATAATATGCATTAGTTTGGATTTTGCAACAGGACTTCATTTGCTTTAATTAACAGGCAAACGTTTGTGAGTGTGAAGTATGTTACTACTCAACCGATTGAGCTAAAATGTAGCATGTAGATATTGTACACCTCCAAGGTCAAGGCTATCTACATATCATACCCATTATTCCAAAAACACATAGTGTTATCTTATCCCGATATGTCAGGAACAATGTCTACGCGGGTAAAACTCGCAGGGCACAGTATGTCTTACATATTTTTTATGGGATGGTAAGGTTTGATAAACTTACCACTCTTTCTAATAGTAGCCTCTCTTTCCTTTATCTTACTCTCCTTCATATTTCTTACTACATTACACCTCAGTTCTGTTGATGCACTCAGTCTTAGAGCTTCTCTGTATATTTGGTGGGCAAGCTCCCTCGTCGGGCAGAGCACTAGGGCTCTCGGCCCGCCTTGTGGAGCACCCAGGGAATGGAGAATAGGGATGAGAAAAGCAGCGGTTTTACCAGAGCCTGTTGGAGCACAGGCTAGGATTTGCCGGTCCTGGAACATGAAAAATATGGTTAAGTATTTTAGCATGTTTTATTTTATATATTTGGATTGTTATATTGGAGGCTAGCATTTGACCACTATCTCATGTGGTGGTAAGCCACAATGAGGTTGAAGATAGTGAACACGCTAGGCCTAGAGTACTCTGACTCTCAAGGGCTGTGTGCTGCCGGAACACTGTAAGGTTATGGCTGCAGATGTTCTCCTTGATGGTGGTAAGCTACTTTTTAACCGACTTCAAAAAAAGGAGGAGGTTTCTCAATTCGACCGTATATATATATATATTTTTTTTTTATGTTTGTTCGCGGATAACTTCGTCGTTTATGAACCGATTTTGATTATTATTTTTTTGTTCGAAAGGAGATATCCCAAGTGTGGTACCATGGTAATTTTATCGAGGTCTGATAAGTATCTCCAGAGATATTGAGATAAACATCCCAAAATTAGTACTGAAAATGAATAGCGCGGCATTGAAGTCGGTTCTTTTTTAGTTTTTAAACGATATTATTGGTAGCAATAGGAGGGAGCTTCTATACAAATTATCTCTCTCTATCCATGCAGTAAGACTGAATGTAGAAGGTAGACTTTTTGGTGTCTAGTTTGGTCTATCTCTCCACTGGCTTGCTATGCAAGGTTGTAAAATGTTGTAGACGAGACCAGTTTCAATGTCTGTTAAGCTGTATTGCTTTATCGTGAACATATTTCTTACAAAACAATAAACCAACTTAATCTTACAGCTTTTTATAACACTTGTAGATCAGATCAGAGATGTTTTAAAGAAAGGCCAAGTCAAAAGTACCTATAACCGGTGAGCATGTATGAAAGTGCTCATGAAAGTGAAAGAGGTATGTCAGGATCGTAGCATGTGGAAAGACGTAGTCTCCACCTAACTAACAGGCAAGGGGCGTGATATTATTTATGTATGTGAGGGCCTGGTGGTGTACTTGGAGAACGGTCGGCTTTGACGCCAAAGGTACCGAGTTCAAACCCCGCCTTGCACCAATGGATTTTACTATCGAAAAATTTATGTGCGCTTTTCGCAGTGGCCCTCCGTTGAAAGAAAAACATCGTTAAGAAACCAACAACCCCGCATGGTGGTAGGACACTATCTAGTGTCCGCACTGGCCAGCTACCACCCTCAAGTTAGAAAATCTGTCGCCAAACATCTAATGTTTTCCGGCAGCTATCCTTGTCAGCCAGTTCCCATTCTAGGCCTAGCATACTTACCATCTTCAACCGCTTCATCACTTACCAACAGGTGAGATAGAGGTCAAACGCTAGACTAAAAGATATAAAAAAAAAATATGTCAACATGAACAGACACAGAATTATTGAGAAATGTATGACTTTATTTTTTTTACAAACCTCAAGCATACAGGGTGTAGCTTGTCTCTGCACTGGGGTAGGTTCACAATATCCACACTGTGTCACCGTGTCCACGAGACCCTGGGATACGTTGAATCGACTAGTCAGGTCAGCAAAGTCTGCAAGAGCTGCTGGGACATGTCTGCCCACTGTTTTTATGCCATGTTCATTGCGGAAACGGTTATGCTGTAATTTAAAAAAAAAGTTTTTTAATTTATGCACTATGAGACCTATTTATCTATAAGATATATATTAAACTCTCTTCCGCTCTGGATCATTCCTGGTGCCAAGGATGAGCATCGCTATTTAGCGTGGATATGCGGCAAGTGTGATTGGCACCTTTGCACCCGGAGAGCTCAGGGGCGGACTAGGTTTAATTTAACTTGTTAATTGATTATAATTTAAATGGAATAGGGAATATGCATGTTTTTTTTAAATATTTTTATTTCACTCATTACATCCATATAACATCATAAAAAAATAAAATACTGCTGGAATTGGTCTAATTATTTTTAAATAAATATTTAAATATACAAATAAATTTGAGCAGTTTAAACGCCATCATTTCCCGCAGTCTACCGAAACTGCAGTACAAAAAAAAAGATCTATGAAAACTAATGAAAAGGGGGGCGCGTCCGATGGAAGTCTATATTCGTCTCACTCACTATTTCTTACTTTGACGTCGTTACTTCTCGTTTTGACATTTCGCTATTTGGTCAGTTTGCTCTATGGGAGTCCCGACTCTTCTTAACGTAGTGGTTATATTCTCTTTGATTTCCCGGGCTCTTTGGTAGTGCATTCTAACATCACGCACTTACGTCAGACATACAGCGCTTAAAGTAAACTAACTTTTTTTTTCTTTATTTAAGACTCCGCGCAATTATTGTATTTAGCCAATGGCATGTTTTTATAAAATTATGCAGTTTTTCTAATCTCATACTCATTTTTACTTATATTAAATGGTTAGTAATATACATTTTTGCACAATAATACGCGGCAAACACAATATTTGGAAATAAATACAATAAGACCACACCATAGATTTATTTTTATGTTCCCGCGCTCAATGTTTCTATCACGCGGAGTAGTGAATTATGATGTCAACTTTCGATTGAACAATGGTGATCTGTTTTAAAACCTTAAATTTCCCTCGCTTAAATTGCATGTTTTATTTATTATTTTAAGCAAATAAAATGGAATTAAATTAAAAAAAAAGGTTTTACATATAACTCTAGGACAACAAAGATTCGAAAATAAATTATTTCCAAGAAATCTGAGCTACATGCATATTCCCTATTGCTTAATAAAATTTATATTAGATATGTTTTATCACAAAACAAAAAAATATAATTAACTGTAATAGAATTTAAGTAATGATAGTGACAAGCTAAAATATCTCCACCACCAATTTTGGTGAGGGATGATGAAAAATAGATTAATATATAACAACATTCATACTTTATGAGTGAGCACATTTCTGACAGATTCGTACTTGACTACAATCTCACTTGATGGTTAAGCATAGTTTACATTAGTCAAGTAGCAGCAATAAAAAGCAGGCAAACTCAACCAATGTAAATGAAAGAGCAAGTAAACTGGGCCAAGTACAAAGCCAGTCGAGTGGTCTTGTTTGAAGAGTATATCCTCGGCCTAGTTGTTCTCCACCACCAATTTTATTTCACTCAATCTGCCTGCTCGCCCTGTAAAAACCGTCCACTCAGTCCAATTGTGTCTCATCTCATCGATCTACCATTTTCCGATTCCCCAACTGGGCCCAGTACTTTTACCACATATTACTGGGCCCAATTACTTTACCATTGTAAATGTACAAGGCGAGTCAAGTAATGCCCGAGTTGCTGGGTCCAGTTTGCTAGGCTGAGCTACTGATGAAATGTAAACTTAGCTTGAGTGATGACGGCATGTGCTCAGTGGTATTATGATAGTTTACAAGTTAGAAATGGCAATGAAAACATGTGCAGGCTATCTGACTGGAGTCCACTGTGCAGAGTGTGCAAATGTGTAAAAACAAATTTGAATTTGAATTTGATCTAATTAAATAACAGTAATATTATCATAAGTATTGTGTATATAGTAATATAACTGTGTTGTCTTGTGTTGTCCTTAAATGTTTATTTCCAGATCTCAGACAAATTCAACCGATCAAAACCAGCATACCGGGCATACTTATACGCTTGTTGTCTACTCTATCCACGCGACATTGGCAAAATTGCGGCAACACTGCAAAAGCCAAAAAAGAAGAAGTTGAAGTTGAAGTTGAAATTTGGTTTTACAGTGTTTAGAGTGTGACTAATTATAATTAGTCACACTCTACCAATAGGGCATATGCATGATTTTTTTTCAATATTTTTATTTCACGAACCCGGATGGACATCCATTTATCATAGTTAAAAAAATTAAGCTACAAAAAATAGTTTTAGCATTTAAAAAATATGAGGTGTCTAAAAAGCCGCAATTTTTTTTTCGCGCACCTTTTGATGTCACTGTTCATCACACTGTCCCCTCATATTAAATCTTTGTAATAGAAATAGTACGTAAATTGTTAAACACAATCCAAAATTTCATCGTACCGACGGGACTTGAACCCGCAACCTCCGGAATAACATGTTCCGGTGCTTTGCCAATTAAGCCACGGTGCGAAGTATCGTTACGACGAAATTAGTGGATAGCATTTTTTTACCCAATTCTGCATTGGTGGCGCCATCTATGACTACTTATTACGTAAGTTAATCATTCGGAAGAAATCATTACAGTTTTCAAATCCGACGAGAGATGTTGCACTGCGTAAATCAAATATTATGTTTCTTTGAAGTGTTTCACACTTTATATTTTTGTAAATTGTTAAACACAATCCAAAATTTCATCGTACCGACGGGACTTGAACCCGTAACCTCCGGAATAACATGTTCCGGTGCTTTGCCAATTAAGCCACGGTGCGAAGTATCGTTACGACGAAATTAGTGGATAGCATTTTTTTACCCAATTATGCATTGGTGGCGCCATCTATGACTACTTATTACGTAAGTTAATCATTCGGAAGAAATCATTACAGTTTTCAAATCCGACGAGAGATGTTGCACTGCGTAAATCAAATATTATGTTTCTTTGAAGTGTTTCACACTTTATATTTTTGTAAATTGTTAAACACAATCCAAAATTTCATCGTACCGACGGGACTTGAACCCGCAACCTCCGGAATAACATGTTCCGGTGCTTTGCCAATTAAGCCACGGTGCGAAGTATCGTTACGACGAAATTAGTGGATTGCATTTTTTAACCCAATTATGCATTGGTGGCGCCATCTATGACTACTTATTACGTAAGTTAATCATTCGGAAGAAATCATTACAGTTTTCAAATCCGACGAGAGATGTTGCACTGCGTAAATCAAATATTATGTTTCTTTGAAGTGTTTCACACTTTATATTTTTGTAAATTGTTAAACACAATCCAAAATTTCATCGTACCGACGGGACTTGAACCCGCAACCTCCGGAATAACATGTTCCGGTGCTTTGCCAATTAAGCCACGGTGCGAAGTATCGTTACGACGAAATTAGTGGATTGCATTTTTTAACCCAATTATGCATTGGTGGCGCCATCTATGACTACTTATTACGTAAGTTAATCATTCGGAAGAAATCATTACAGTTTTCAAATCCGACAAGAGATGTTGCACTGCGTAAATCAAATATTATGTTTCTTTGAAGTGTTTCACACTTTATATTTTTGTACGATGAAATTTTGGATTGTGTTTAACAATTTACAAAACATCTCTCGTCGGATTTGAAAACTGTAATGATTTCTTCCGAATGATTAACTTACGTAATAAGTAGTCATAGATGGCGCCACCAATGCATAATTGGGTTAAAAAATGCAATCCACTAATTTCGTCGTAACGATACTTCGCACCGTGGCTTAATTGGCAAAGCACCGGAACATGTTATTCCGGAGGTTGCGGGTTCAAGTCCCGTCGGTACGATGATATTTTGGATTGTGTTTAACAATTTACAAAAATATAAAGTGTGAAACACTTCAAAGAAACATAATATTTGATTTACGCAGTGCAACATCTCTCGTCGGATTTGAAAACTGTAATGATTTCTTCCGAATGATTAACTTACGTAATAAGTAGTCATAGATGGCGCCACCAATGCATAATTGGGTTAAAAATGCAATCCACTAATTTCGTCGTAACGATACTTCGCACCGTGGCTTAATTGGCAAAGCACCGGAACATGTTATTCCGGAGGTTGCGGGTTCAAGTCCCGTCGGTACGATGAAATTTTGGATTGTGTTTAACAATTTACAAAAATATAAAGTGTGAAACACTTCAAAGAAACATAATATTTGATTTACGCAGTGCAACATCTCTCGTCGGATTTGAAAACTGTAATGATTTCTTCCGAATGATTAACTTACGTAATAAGTAGTCATAGATGGCGCCACCAATGCATAATTGGGTAAAAAAATGCAATCCACTAATTTCGTCGTAACGATACTTCGCACCGTGGCTTAATTGGCAAAGCACCGGAACATGTTATTCCGGAGGTTGCGGGTTCAAGTCCCGTCGGTACGATGAAATTTTGGATTGTGTTTAACAATTTACAAAAATATAAAGTGTGAAACACTTCAACGAAACATAATATTTGAGAAATAGTACGTATTTGTATAACAGTGCATACTATTTTCATGACAAACATAGTCTGTGGTGACAGCAGTGTGTGTTGTGACTTCACTTTGTAATTGACAAGTGGTGATGTATTTTGCAAATTAAAATTTCCCACGCTTGTTTTCCTTCTTTCATATATTTTAACCAATTTAAGATTAATTCATTAATAAAAAAATATGTTTACCATACAATACCAGAACAATAATGATTCGAAAATAAATGATTTCAAGTAAATTTATACCACATGCATATCCCTATTAATCTAGAGACATTTAGGTGTTGACTGTTGAGCCTCACATGCTCCATAATTTGACTGGACATTTCAAATTAGTAGCTACACTAATCATGATGTAAAATTTACCTCTTCTAATTGAAGTTTCTTCTGTAAGTCTTCAGATCTAACTTTTTTCGTCTTCTTTTTCTTTTCACCAATTTTGACACCTTCCATTAGTGTGATATCTTGGTTTTCATCTCCAGTCTCTTCACCCTGGTCTTCGGATTCTGACTGTGGTCCACTGTCATTATCTGATGCCGAATCAGCTTCAATATGATCATTTTCCTCGTTATTTACTGGTTCTTGCTTTATTTTATGGTCTGATTTTATAGTACCAGAGTTGTTATTATTTAGTTCCTGTAAGATAATGTTGATAATTTAATAAATAGTGCAAAATAAAGTAAATATTTGTACAAGAAATAGGTTATGTTCACACTTACATTATTCTTTACACCCAGAACTTTGTGCTTGAAGGTCAACCCTTTAGTTAATTTCTTAAATATGTCGTATGCGTCCATTTTAATTTCATATAGTAATTATTTATTTAAAAAATACGTTAAAATTACACGTGAGAAATGAGAACATAACATAAAATTGTTGACAAGTAGGAGTGGGCGTTATGTAGCATAGATCGTTTCCACAACGTTGTCACAGAGCGACAACGCAAACGTTATGGACGAATTTCATAACCGTCTATTTCTCAAAACCGTCTATTTAGAGTTAGACTGTCGTTGCGGGCTGTTGCGGCGGCAACGTCATGTCACACTTCGTTTGCAATGTCAATAGAGGGAGAAAGGAATACTCATTCTAGTTTCTACTACTCTTTGCAAGCCTTGCCAGGTCAAATAAATTTGGGTCGGACGGAAGACTAAAATAATTAGGACGATGTGAAATATAAACATTACTTTACTTTCACATTGTACCTACCTATACACAAATATATATTCCGCGAAGCAAACACCGTTTTATAGATGTATGAACTTTAGCAACTATCTATTAAAATTGTTAAAACGTATACATCTATTAAACGATGGTTGCGAAATAGATCGTTGTGAAATAGACGGTTTTGGCAACGTTATTGTAACGCAGATAACGTTGCGTTATGTTACTCGTAACGACACACTACTATTGACAAGTTGAGTTGACTTTACTTTTTTTTTTTTTTTTTTTTAGTTTTATTACGGCTCCACACGATTAGTGTATTTAGCCAGTGTCAAGTATTGAAATTCTTCAAGTTTTTATTAATTTTAGTCATAGAGATGGGTCAAAGTCACATTTCAGGTCAGTTTTCAAGTAAAAGTCTAGTCTAATTCATACCTTCAGTAAAGATGTGGTGTTTACTGAAGATTTTCAGTGGAATTTTGGTGAGAACGTAAATAGCATGTTTTACAAAATTGTGCAGTTGCCCTACACTCGCACACAATCACCGGCACTTAATGGTTAATAATCCACATTTATTACACATTAACACGCTGAAGAACACAAGTTTTAGGAAAAAATACAATGATATCACACACACTTTTCCACGTTCCCGCCAAAAACTTTTGACTTTACTTGACATGACATGACTGACTTCACTAGGCATGGGCAAAAAATATCGACATTTACCCATACAATTATCGATATATTATATCGTGGATATTTTTGATCGCGATTATTGATATTCGATATTTATTTTAGAGTATCGAATTCGTATCAATTTCAATATTTTTTTACGCAACCAAGTTGCAACGATCAATGCAACTTGGTCGAAACGTCGAGTTAAATAAAAAATTATGTTTTAGGCGCGATAAGTCCTGTATTTTAATATTTATAACTATGTGTTCAAATCGCGAAAGTTTAATGTTTACAATTCATAGCATATACAGGGTTACAGGAGAAGTCGTGCTAGATCCGTGAAGGGCGTGGAGTACCTGTCATTTCTGACTTATATCTCTATGAAACACCCCACCCTAAACTTAACCCTTTTCGAGATATACGACTTTTTTTTTTTTTAAATTGCCGATTTTTAGGCTACTACATTGATTTGTATTTTTTTACGTGTCTTATTATTATTGTTGTTGCATTTTTACTTGTGTGATAAGATGCTTTAACGCGTTAATAATCAAAATAGTGCATAAGTTAGTTGAATAGACCGTAGTAGACAAGTGAAAGTTAAGAAATTAAAAAAAATATTAGATACCTCGTTTAGACCTCGTTGGATAGCTGATGAACCGTAGATATTTTAAAAACATCTGCCGAACAAGTGCCATAATATTTTTTTTAGATATTCCTTAGAGAAAAATAAACATTCTAATATTTTTTTTAATTTCTTAACTTTCACTTGTCTACTACGGTCTATGCAACTAACTTATGCACTATTTTGATTATTAACGCGTTAAAACATCTTATTACACAAGTAAAAATGCAACAACAATAATAATAAGACACGTAAAAAAAATACAAATCAATGTAGTAGCATAAAAATCGGCAATTTAAAAAAAATAAATAAGTCGTATATCTCGAAAAGGGTTAAGTTTAGGGTGGGGTGTTTCATAGAGATATAAGTCAGAAATGACGGGTACTCCTCGCCCTTCACGGATCTAGCACGACTTCTCCTGTAACCCTGTATAAAGCATCAAACAAACTGCCGTGGTCTGCTTTCATGTCGCGGTCTGTTGTGATGTATAGAAAACAATGAGATTGTCCACACCTCAGACTGCAGGCTGACAGCAGACTGCAGACAGCGGCCGTTTGTCCAGCGCTTAAATTAAGCATTATAGTAATCTGTGGTTGTGAATGTTGTGACATAATCTGTCAAAATGTAAGCCAAATTTACCGTTTTTTTTAAATAAATGTATATCTCGGAAAGTGTTTGTTTCCGCAAGTTAAATCTTCACACGAAGCCTTCATGCACTAAGATCGTTCTGTAAAAATATTGTGAACAGTGAACTCGATTGGTGGTCAACTAAAGTTAAGCCCGATATTTTTCTTTCTATAATTACCGATACTTTTTAAAAATATCGATACGATACATATCGATATATTTGTTTCACTTGCCCATCGCTAGACTTCACATCACGTTCTTGACAATGACAACTAGACAAGTGACAACATAAATATGCTTTGACAAATAAATTACATTGACAGTAACTTTTTTTTGTTCGGATACTCTACTGAATATACTGATAATTTTTATAAATATTTATTATGGTTAGTAAATTTTATTGTATGTCAAATACATTTGTTGAATCTTATACATGTTCACTTCTTACAAATTATTACAGCCCTTGCCTTGAGATGCAGAGTATTCTGAGCATATCGTGTTCACCATCTTTGACCATTACATCGTTTACCACCAGGCAAGATAGTAATCAAACGCTAGTTTAAATGATATAAGACGAGTTTATAATCAAAGGATATAAATGTAAATATAAAATAAATCTCTATATTTGTCAAATGATTGATGATCATTATTATGCGTTTTTTATATACGCAATAGGCATGTCGAATGTATCCGAGCACAAAAGGTTTTCCCCCGAAAATTATTAAACGGTGCTGCCACCTATAATATAAATGCCAGTAATTAGCTGCTAGTACTGCTAGTAGTCAATCAGTAACTACCGGGAGTCCGGGGTGGCTCTGAGTTCCTGGTGCAAGTTTCTTTAGATTTATTTACTTCCTCAATCACGTTTTTGTATGGAACTTTACAATGGATTGGATGTATGGGATGTATGGGAGCACAAATATCATCTCAGTGTGCCCAGCCAACCTCACCTGCCCGTGGTGCATCCTGCTGACCAACAAACGAGGCTCTGGCAACCGAAAAATGGCGGTATAACTATTTCGAAGTTATGGCGTAGCTAAATACTACAGGCCGGTGACGGGCAGCAGCGTCACTGGTGCGAGAAGCTACATCCTGCGATCGCCAACACGCCTGCCCAGTGTGGCGATTAGGGCATATCCCTCCCAAGGGATGAAACCAAAATGGAAAGTCACAATAAGCCGCGGCCCCCATTCCCGGCCGCCCTGCTATTCCTGACCACGGCAGCGGTCACGGTAACGGCAGGGCAGGGGGGTGCTAAGAATCCCTGGGTTACGGTGGGCCGCCAGAACAAACTGACCCTCGCAACGTACAATGGACGCACGGTTCGGCTGGACGATCATCCGGCGCAGCTGGAGGAGGAGCTGAAACCGAAAACCATAACCCTAGAATCAGGCCATCTTATGTATTACAGAGAAGGAGATCAGCCTACCCAAGGCGGCGTCGGGTTTCTGGTAAACAAGGTTCTCAGTGACAACGTTGTAGAAATCTTCAGTTGCAGAACAGGGAGCGTAACTCATAATTAAGTTAACCGAGAGGTACGGTACAGCCTCAAGGTTATCCAGGTTTACGCACCGACCTCGACACACTTGGATGATGAGGTGGAGAGCATGTATGAAGATATCTCCAGAGCTCTACATACCACCTCCAAGGCTCACTACAACGTGGTCATGGGAGACTTTAACGCCAAAGTGGGAGTACAGACTTGCAGTGAATGGACAATAGGACCACACGGATTTGGGAGTAGGAATCACAGGTGACAAATGCTCGTCAATTTCCTCGAGAAAGAGGGGCTTTCTTGATGAACTCATTCTTCAAGAAACAGCCCCAAAGGAAGTGGACGTGGCAAAGCCCCGACACTGTGACTAAAAACGAGATTGACTTCATCATTAAGGACAAACGGCGCATATTATATACATACAGAGACGTCTCAGTGATTACTAGGTTTAATACTGGAAGTGATCACCGACTTGTACGAGGCTCTCTGGATATCGACTTTAAAGCCGAGAGATTCCGATTGATGAAGTCCACGCTCCGACCGAACCTACTCCAAACCGTTGTTGGGTCCGAAACATTCCAATTAAAATTGGAAAATCGATTCGCTGCCTTTGAACCACAGATGACGCAGACCAGAAACTCGAAGAAGTGGTGGAAATCCTCAGAGATGAAGGGACAAAGCTTTGCGAGAGCAAACGTACGAGCAAAAAGTCCAAACTTTAGGCAGAAACACTTCGGCAAATGGAAGAGAGACGAACAGACCCTTTGTCAGCTTTGTCAACTAACCAGGTGCGCAACAAAACCATAAAGAAGCTGGTACGACGCGACCTCCGTTCCTCTAACACGCTCTTGATTAAAGAATCAATTGAGCAGAATCGGGGGTCGAAAGTGTTCGTCCAGCCTCTGGGTAGAAGCCACCTCACAAAGCTGACAACATAAACGGGGAACGTCGTCGCATCCAAGTCGGAGATTCTGTCGAAAATTGAAGACTTCTACCACAGCTTCTACGGCTTCTTCCTCCTCTCTCTTAATTAATTAATGAATAAGGTGAAATTGCTGTGCTCTTCCAGGGTCTATAAAGAAGAGTAATAGTTTTCTGTGATAAAGAACTGTACATTTCTATTAAAATTTGTTACATATATAAAAGTATTAAACTTTTATAGATGCAATAAATACTGAATATACTGAATAGTTATCTGTGCTTTACTTACAAGCTGCTCAAATAGTTATCTGTGCTTTACTTACAAGCTGCTCAAATAGTTATCTGTGCTTTACTTACAAGCTGCTCAAATAGTTATCTGTGCTTTACTTACAAGCTGCTCAAATAGTTATCTGTGCTTTACTTACAAGCTGCTCAAATAGTTATCTGTGCTTTACTTACAAGCTGCTCAAATAGTTATCTGTGCTTTACTTACAAGCTGCTCAAAAGAAACCATACATTAATTTTAGTTCTAGTTCTTGACGTGTGTATCTGTGTATGTGTGTGTCTGGCATCGTAGCGCCCAAACGGATGAACCGATTTTGATTCAATTTGTTTTGTTTGAAAAGTGTCTTCATCGAGAGTGTTCTTTGCTTTGTTTCATGAAAATCCGTTCAGTCGTTTAAAGACTACAAGCTTTTTTTTAAATTGATGACGCTATAAATCAACTTTCATAAGTCTATTTTAAACTCGGTATCACCTTACGTTAACGATATTGTAAGAACATGCTCATCATCATCATCAATAACAGCCAGTATTCGTCATAGGCCTATGTTCAGCAGTGGACGATCTCCTATGGCATGCCACTGAGCTCGATCTTCAGCTCTTTGTTTCCAACCGCTGCCAGCCAGCTTGCGTATATCATCGCTCCACCCCCATACATGTAGCCCACACTTAATCTTTTTTTTTGTATAAAAATCTTTAAGCGGTTCACAGAGCACATCTGGCTACCTACCAAATGTCAACTGTGTAGTTTCGGAATAAAGTGGCTGTGACATACGGACCGACATACTGACAGACATGACGAATTTATAAGGCTTTCGTTTTTACCATTCAGCTACGGAACCCTAAAAAGCTCGGCTACACTTACCACCTACTCATTATATATACATTTTTATTAACATAGTGTCTGTCTGTCGTCGCCCAAAGGTTTACCTTCATACAAAGTGGACATTGTCTATTTTCGATAGAGAAATCCATTGGTACACGGCGGGGATTCGAACCCACTACCTCTGACGTAAAAGCTGACCAAAAATCCTACTGCGCAATCGGGCCCTCAATATTATCGTAGATGTGGCGCGCTTATCTAGAAATATAGCCTATCGATTCATTCCTTACTACCAAATTAAATATTTTATACTGTGGTAACGCCAGCTCTCCAATTAATGTAGCCTACCAGGCAAAACATTACACACCACAGCGGTAGAACATCTCAAATAAATCATCTTTTTTTTACTACATTTTCAGCGATAAAATTATTTCATTTCATTTCATTAAACCTTACCAAAGACAATACCTAAACTTAAATTATACTTAACCGAAAACACAAAAGGAAATCCATTTCTAGCCAACGATGAAAGAGGAAGCGGATCGCATTTCGCGGGTAGATACCTAATTTCATCATCATCAGCATCCTGATAATCCACTGCTGAACATAGGCTTCTCCTAATAAACGCTACTTAGCCCGAGTATTTGCTCAGCCTACATAGCATCAGTGGAGTAGTGAGAGAATCGTCAGTTTTGACGCCAGAGTTACCAAGTTCAATTCCCGCCATGCACTGATGGATTTTTCCATCGAAAAATGTATGTGCGCTTTTCACAGTGGCCCTCCGGTGAAGAAAAAAACATCGTTAAAAAAACCCCCAACAGTAGCACACTGTCTAGTGTCCACCTGGCCAGCTATACACCCTCAAGTTAGATCTGTCGCCAAACATCTAATGTGTTCCGGCAGCTATCCTTGAGAGCAAGTTCCCATTCTAGGCCTAGCGTGCTACCATCCTCGATCGCATCATCACTGGTGAGATATTGAAAAAAAGCCAGCCTATATGATATATAGGTAAATATAAAAACCTAGAGCTTTTTAGTACACCTCTGGGTATCCCCTTTTGACTTACCGACTGCTTACACCACACCTTACACCAAACAATATCCAGTACCTTAACGTTATTCTACACGTAACACCCACGAAGTATATAAACAGTAATCTTTGCTTATAAATGAATAGTATTAAAACAACAATAAACATACAGGAGTAGGTAAATAAAATGACACATAGTCAATGGAATCACTGCGAGTTTATTATATACTTTTATTACAATCAACTGTTTGAGAATTCAACGCTGTCCGAACGTAATCTAATTTCAACCAATTATCGAAAATAAGTCAGATTCAAAGATACTTATAGTACTAAGTTTTTCCGACTATTGATATGTACCTACCGTTTTCCAACCCGAATTGATTCCTTATATACATTTATCAACAACATCGAAACAAGTAAAGACACCGCTTGCTTTACGATCACTGGAGATGGAGATGTGTTATATGCCTAAATATGTATTATATTGATACCTTCTGGTGTAAATAAACCTAATATTTATATGCTTATAAATTACCTCCTGAAAGATTTGAGTGAAGTATTTGCACAACAGTTAATACGTTACTAGTTGTCAGAATAAGCTTTATTGGACAACACTATAATTTTCTTGGATACCCACCTTACTTTAAAAACTAAGAGAAAGGTAGGTACATAATATTAAATGTATACACAGTGATATTTAAAAAAAATGTATTATAATATCGATATGATTTAAATCCGGTTTTGTTGAACTTCTAGATATTTTTTTATACCTCGTGCGTCCCCAGTGATCGTCAAAGAAAGCCTCTCCATTCGATCCCGTACAATCTACAACAATAGTACTTTAAGTGTCTTCACCGACTGTAAGGTCCTTACAACAACGTCAAGAGAAGCCTACGGGTCCGTTTCCACGGCCCTTCATCTAACCTTACTCGATCATATACATTACTATAGAACATCTTTTTTGTACATACCCACGGACCCCTTACAAACCTTTTTAAAAAGTATAACAAAACTCTTCAACTAAATGTAGTTCAACACATATTTTTCTTCTTTGATCAACGATGGCAAACTATAACTTTTACACAATAACACAATATTAGTTTAGGCTTAATAAAAACAGCGCCGCCGATACCCGCCCCCGACTCCGATGCGTCTAAAATTACCCTTAATTTAATAAATTATTAATTTAGTTTCTGATTAAATTTTAACTATTTGCGGGCGGGTATCGGCCGTGCTCGCTAAAAAGAAAAAGAAAAAATATCGATGCTAATAAAACGCAGATCGTGCATACATTAAATTACGAAAAAGAAAAAAATCTAAACCTAAGTGTGTCAGCAAAAATATAAGTGCAGTAAAATTAGAATCGTCACTTAATTAACTCGACAATAATAAATGTCATATTTTCGTAAAAAAATATTTCTGTGTATAAAATGTGTCACTCAAGCATAACAAGTCGTAGACGGTACAATTCCGCCGGAGCCTTCGCAGAGGAGATGTTCTGTAGAAATTAGTGCGAATTATTTACTCTACAGTAAACTTTGGCTAATATAGGATGATATTTTTGACAGCTCACTGTTTGGACGAGGTACTGTATAACCGTTAATAAATTTATTCGATTATCGATTATTCTCATGGAACTAAGAATCGATAATTGCAAGACTTGATGTATGGTAATGTTTAATAATCGATTAGGTACTGTATATATATCTACAGTTCGATTTATTTTATTTCTAACTGATTATCGATAGTCTGTGATGTTCTTTATGCGTTGAACTTTACTAAGGGGGCGGTACCCGTCTATGAAGTACGACATTACTGTAGTAGATTTTTCCGGAAAAAAATACCAACCTTTATGGACGTGAGCTGTCGAGTATATCATCCTTTAATAGACAATGTATAATGGACCACCCTTGCATTGGGAAACGAACAGAGCGAGCTCGTGCCAAAAAAGTTTGGGCGAACTCTGCCACACACATTTTGTCGAAGCTCCCCGCGAAATTGCACCACCACCTTATTCCTGTAGATATAAGTTAATTCTAGCATATTAAACGTCACTATATTGTAAGTCATAGCGTGTATATTGTAAATAATTTTATTTATGAACTGTAGACTGGCATCAACGAGGGTTGCTCGATCGCAGATCGGACGAATGAACTAATTCGTATATTTATAATACTTATTATTGTTTATATTAAAGTCGTAAGTGCACTTTGAGTTCGGAACTATTTAACTAGTCACCGTAGGAATAGCAGATTTACTTTAATATGAACAGGTGTCGCACCTCGCTCGCCCAGGACTAGATTTTTGTATCAGAGGTGCGACTAAACTGCAAAATTATAGAAAAACGCCAACTTGAGATTATTTTCGGGAACAAAAACGACTAATTCTGCTTCGTATATCCTTATTTAAGAGTAGGTAATACATACAACTATAGTAGTTACTGAGGTACTATGGCGGATGAGACTATCGCTACAACTGTTCTATTTAAGTATTTATAATCATATAATTGGAAGATACTGATATACATATTAAAGCTATAGACTTAAGAATACGTCGACCCATTATACGCACAACTGTGAAGCGCCCTCCCTCTCTCAAAGATGCTTGGTAAAGTCACAGCCAAGTATGTATTATTAAATAAAAATATTCCTTATATAAACTTCGGACGAGGGGCATCGTCGGTGTGATTCCATAACAATAAATTTGAAATGCGGTCGATGTATTCCTAATAACGGTGTCCTTTCTGTCGATCGAGCAATTTAAATTATTTAATATAAATAACTATTGTAGGTACTGGGGACGTGTGCGATTCAATAGAGAGCAATCTGTCGCAGCCTAATGAATCGCCAACGGTAAACTATTGCATTTTTATGTGGATGGATCAACTAAATTATATATGTATTGCGATAAACTATTCAACAACTGTTATATTCGTGTTTGACATTTACAATATAATAATTAGATAAAATATAAAATTATAGTTATTGTATTGACACATTCCGTTTTAGTGATTATAAATATATAAGTCCAGGGACTATTATCGTAAACATACGGCCCGCTACTGCGGCGGCTATCAATTAATACGTTAAACATAAAACATTCTTGGAGGTAATACTTAACATTAATGGAGGTAATACTTATATCATAAAAGCATATAATTCTTAAAAACAGTATATTTGTGAAAGTTTGTGAACGTGATTAATATCAGGTGAGAAATTTGTATATTACTTTTAATCTGTTTTATTTTCAGAACGAATACGTTTACGCCTACCCGTACAAAAATACTTTTTGCAACGTTCATATAAACATCGATATATTAGCGATATGATGATATTGTAAAAAATTGGCAGTATTTTTGGGTCGCAAGACGATTGCAAATCAAAATATGGTATAATATTAGTATACTTTAAAATGACTTTAAGTGATAAACATGTGGCTCGAATACTGAGATAATATAACTCCTAGATAAAGCTTCAGTACGAGAGAGCTATAAAAAAAGAGTAGATGGAGCACCTCGTAAAATATTACCATCGCAGTAGGCACTCCCTAAAAAACTTGAAATATTGAATAAAACAGTTTGTGCACAAAATTTGAGACAGATACATAAATAGACAAGTCGTACCCGATACCTTAACGTCATTTTAAAGTACGGCATCTTATTTATTTACCTAATAGAAGGCTATTGTTAAAGTTGTACTGTCTTGAAGGCATTCCGTTGCTGTTTAATTTGTGCTATACGCTATTAACACAGTCGGTTTTATAATAATCCTTTACAAACCTAACGTTAATAACTGGCGAAGAAGCGGAAAATTATATCGCAATTCAGACGGGACAATATATAATTTAAAAACAAACATTTCTCACTTTTATTCTTACTATTTAAAAATGCAGTATTTTGGTTTACATTGCAAATTATATAATTAACTTTATCGTTCCGCTGCAATATATTAAAGGGTTTATTTATTTTTTAACTTTTGAATTTCCATCGCTGTGATCTGAATTTTTTTGCCGACACATACCCAAACTTAACATAATATCCTACTAGACGAGCTAACAACAATCACCGACGGCCGTCTCCAAAGTCATCAAGTATAGTTCGCAGCTATCGACTGAGATCATAAATTTAGAACTAGAAAAAATGCCAAACCATAAATATAAAACATGGTGGGAAAAAATCCAAAAGTTAACGAAGCAACCAACAATAAGCTAAATACATCCGAACCGATATGAAATAATTGCACGGCGAAAACAATAAACACAAACATTAATTATTAAGACTAAGTCTAAGTTTCACTATCAATAAATCCATTAGTAGAATATATAAAAATCCTTTCCATTAATGATTTTATCTATTCGCTATTTAGTTAATAATATCACGAGGCTCTATTCCCGGCGGCGCGGGCGACGCCACGATAATTCAATAAAGTATGTATAATTCTAACTTATATATTTACAATTCGAACTACCCGCTTGCCTTCCTCATCTAAGCTCCATCGCTACGTACGCTTCTATCCCAGATTCTATTGCCTGTAACAGAATTCTAAACAGCCAGCAACATTTGAATAAAAATTAAAAACAAAATAATATTACTGAGGTACTAATATAACGGAGGTATTTACGTTCTAACCAGAGTTGTAATGTTAAATAGCAAATAGCATATAACGTATTTAAGAATAACGCAACCCGTTGTTATAAAAATAATTCATATTGTATATGAGGACAAGATGATTTAAACCTATGTTTCTATTACCAAATAAATTCCCGTTAAGTTGTAGGTCGATATCACAAAGTATACATAATATATCCCGAAAAGAAAAAAATACAAAGATCCTATATTATAAATCCTTAACCGAGTTATTTTTAAAATAAATGCAATATTAGCGATCGTACTTCTGTAAATTGCATTGATGTCGTGGTCATTATCAAAGTTATTATTAAATTGAAATGATTTTATTGAAATTCGACTGATTCGTTTCAAAAACAATCACTTTAAGCGAATTTATTTACTGATATGTCCGAAATGTAACATTGATTTTTTTGGATATGGCACAACAATAAATTTAGTTGCGTATATATTAAATTCTCTTGTGTGTTACGATAAGATACTGATAATAAATGCAATTATTATCTCCATTTTCATTCTCTTTGGCTTTGTGAAATATCACGGTGTTAGAATACTTTATTTTGACGTAATGAGATATAAGATATGTCGGGGCACACCTCCCGTCCTCCCGTCCTCCCGTCCTCCCGTCATGTGGTTCCGTAGCTGAGCCCTTCGACGATAACCCTGCGTAGATATGTCTCCCTATTTCTCACAATTAAAACGGTACTCAAGCGATTCCCTACAAAATTAGTAAATAAAAATATTTTTTTACAATCTGCAGCCATCTTATGGTTATTCCTAAGACTTTTGAGAATAATTAATATAATAATAATCTAATAAATTTTCAATAACGAGACGTCCGCTACGTTGGTCGACATTAAATTAAGAACCACTATACACTCATAGAGAGAAATCCGAAAATGGATACAGGTTAAATATAATTCTATCGATGAATACCTAATTCTACTTATTTTTATACAGAAGAAATGATTACATTTGTTTCATGATTTGAAATCATGCTCACGTATACGATCGTGGAACCGCTATTCGAAGACCCGCGCTGTCTCTCCGGCGTCTCGTTTCCCGCGACTCTTCGCTCACTCTAACCCTGTATTCTGGGAATTCTTCAAAGTCTGGCAACATTAGCATTATCCCTTTTCGAAACGTCATCGCTACCGTCATTCGTCCGTCAGCCGCCTGGCCGTGTGGGCCGAACGGTCTGCCCGTCTGCCGTCTTTTTGCTCTCCGATCCCTATCATTCCGATGCACTCATGTTAAAGAAGACGAACGAAGGCACGGCTACTTACTGATCATAATTATCATTAATTATTGAAGCCAAACGCACATAGAATAGATATTGTTCAATTAGACGTTAAATTTTGTACTTTCGAAATCAGATTCTAAGAAGTCTTTAATTTTTTACTCAACATCAACATTTTTCATTAATCTAAAAATTTTGGTAAATTATTTCCTAAATAATCTGATTCACTTCATTAATTTAGATTTGGCGTTCCGAAAAAGTTTCTTTAAAAAATATTTTCTTTTTTAAAATTACTGTTTAAAATTTGTACGTTTCTCATTTGTACAGTTACCGATTCTAATTTGACACTAGACAATTATCGAAAAGTGATTTTACAAAATGTATTTCCTTTAGAATACAGTTGGCATATATTTGGCAGTACTACAAATATAATAATACTTTAGTATTGCTCTGAATTACATTGTCATCATGAACACTGAACATTTCCACTAGAAACGTCTACTCGCAGGTGACGCGGCACTTACTTAGTCGCGAAGCGGAGTCCGACCCGAAGCGTACACTAGCGCCCTCTAGGGCGCGTGCGACAATACTGTTTATGTAACTTTAACCTAACGTCAATATTTAACTAAATATAATACGATTAACCATTAAATGCGGCGCATGGTGCATTGTTTTGGCATTGTCCGTTATTGCACAAGTGGTTGTCGCGTCAGTGAGTGGGCTGAGGTCATTGCAAGCCCGGCGGCAGCTGCGGGCCGTGGTCCTGTGCGGCCAGGTCGAACAGATGGTGCGGCGCGGGCGCGAGCGCGCTGTGCAGCGCCGACGTCTTCAGCAGCCGCTTCAGCATGCCGCTGGAGCCGCGGTGCTGCAGGCTCTTGTGCGTCGTCAGAGAGTTCTTTGTGCGGTACCGCCGGTGGCAGAACTCGCACACGTACAGCGTGTCCGACTGCTCGTGCTTGTCCTGGAAGTGACGCTTCAGCGAGTAGTAGCAGGAGAAGGTCCGCCGGCAGTAGGGACACTCCTGCGGCTCGTTGATGCCGCCCGCGGTGGGCGGCGGCATGCGCAGAGGCGGCACGGCTGAAACACCAAGCGCACACTTTACGAGCCGACCGCCGAGCGTACCTACACGGCATGCGAGCATAGAGTGAAGCGTCGTTACTTAGCGACACGTGAAAACGGTTTAGAATAATTCTAAAATTCGAATGCGTTAATTTGAAAGTTAACAGATTTCGGATGTTAGGCACATGTATGAGGTTATAATTATATAAATTATAATACTAATATAATGCACTGTACACATCGACTAACTACACAGTAATCACGAGATTTTATTATCAAAATTTTAAGGAAATCATTTCAACCACAATGACACAGAAACACGTGATAACAAAAATGATAGAAGCATGCTCCAAGCAACACAACAACGTCAAAACTGCGAAACCCGCGGGGGGAGGGGGCCTCGGTCGGGGATATAATAATAAATAAAATTCAACGGAAATGTCTAAAAAACAAAGGGAAACGATAGAAACAAAAAGTGAAAAAAGGACCCTTAACCTATATTAACCGTAATCGGGATAAGTTCATGTTAATGATAGTTAGCCGGTCGTTCCTAGCGTGTCTCTAGAAGCGGTTCTAACCTTTGTGAGTGGTGGTAAGCACTGCGGGCGAATGGTTGGAGTGTAGGTTCTCTTTGCTAGACGAGCACTGCCGCACGCCGCGCCAACTCCGCCCGAGTAGTCACTAAAAAAACCGGATTTGATCCGTTTCCCCTGGCCTCGACTTGTGGTAGGTGTATATGTGCGTCATCAGGGAGTTCCTCGAACAGTATACCCTTTCGCATATCGTGCATCTATACTCCTCCTGCCTCTCGGCGTGTTTGTCAGCGATATGCCGCTTCAACGAGGCCTTGGAGCACAGAACCTTCCCGCATAGTGAACACGAGAATAACTTTTTACCTGGAAACAGATTGAAAAAACAAAAAAACAAATGTGGGGTTCTGCCCCGTACGCGTCAAAATAAAATAATTCATCTATTACCTAACTCGGGAATCTTTCGCCAATGTGGCGGCTTTTTGGAATTTAAAGTCTAATTTTTAAATTTTAAAAACCAAAAATTAAAAGTGAAAAATTAAAAGAAATCATAAGTAAAAACTAAAGTGTAAAATGGAAAATAAAAACAAAATTAGAGAATGATGGCGAAGCTACAGTGGCCGATGAAGTAGGTGTTACGGACAAACTCATGCAAGGCGGGAGAACTAAACTTATATAGGCGGAATAACTAAATGTGCGAAGCTCGGAAATCAGAAAAAGAAAACGGTGCATTGTAGTGTCAAATATAGGACCTACGGCTTCTCGATAAAAAGCGTTTAAATAAGAATAACATAAAATAATCGATATAAAGGTAGTTTGGATATCTAATAAAACTGACAATATTTTTGTATATTTGTTTTATTAAAAACGCCATTATCATCAATATTAGGATTTATGAAGTTCGGTTTAACGATTACAAATTACATTTTATGAGTAGTACTTCAATTATTTTATTTTAAAAGTAAAGAAGGAAAAAGAACTATTTTACGGATATAATAATAATAATATAAGTGATGTGATTTATTTTAATAGAATATATAATAGAGGTGCAGCCCATTATGGTACGATAGATAATTATAACTGAACTGGCGCGATCAAAAACACTGTGTGCATAAACAAATGTTATTGTTAGTGTGAAATGGAAGACGACAAACAAACATTTACAATAATTTGGCACTAGCAGCGACCGGCACTCTCCTAATGGACTGCATTACACAACGCCAATTCGTCAACAAAACTCGTGCCCTGATCGGGACAATAATTTAAAGAAAATAATAATATAAAATTTCAATACAACAACCAATAAATTAATTTAGATTCCTTATAAAATAAGTAAAAATGCCAACAAGAAGTATAAGAACACATTGGATAAGGTCAACGCCCGACGGCGAATGTGAAAAATAATCACCTTAACACGTTAGAAAGATAAAAACATAAACAGGTCACAGAACAGTCTTAAACTTGCTACGGCCCTAACTAGTGTAGTGATCGACAGGGATGTGTCCTGCTCCTAGGACACGGTGTAATGCGCCCTCCCAACACACGGGTCATCGACCCCAGAGATCTCTCCCACCGCTCTATTCCTAGCACCTAACCACCAGAAGATCATCGAATCACGTTAATTTCGAGTTTATAATACCAAAATTAATCACGCTTTTGACTTTTCGCCTTCTGTGCGATTGTTATTTTTCCATAAAGTCAATAATTTAGTAAATAACGTACAATTTTTAACTATATAATACGCCTAATAGTGTACATTCAAACGCGTCTTAGTCTAATCAGTCTATAGCGCTTATTAATTTGGCAATTTCCCAACCGAAGTCAATTTTTCTCTAAATAAATTCATAATTTGTATAGTGCTAACCGCAGCCAACGTTAGACCGCACTGTCATCGCAGCACATCCCTGTAATAGTAAATTAAACGTGTACATGCTATACTATATGAATTCAGATAAACCTTAACTCTAGTTAGTCGACTAACTTAATTCCCGTACCCAAATTAACAAGATAAACTAACACTACAATTACTACATAAAAAACAACAATCCTACGTTTCACGTTGAAACATTGCTTGCAAATAAAAACTTAACATTTTCCTTTAGAACGGAATGTTGCGTATTTTAAAAAATTTTGATCCTTTCGAATTTTTCTTTACCTTATCTTTCTCTAACGTCATTCCAAATTAGCACCAAATCACTAGTCTTCCAATTGGACAAAACATTTATAATAAAGCTTACTAAATATCGGCGCTGGCATACTTTCTGTTTCTTGATGCAATTTTTCGCGCAGATATGTTTATGTATAAGACGGTTACGGTTAACGGCTTGTGATTCTTTTGACTTACTTAATACCGTAGAAATAAATAAATCATTTGTTGTAAACTGATTCAAATGACCTCTACTACATAAGTATATATGGCACTTACCTAAGAGCTTTTTGTAGTGTCGTAGACTCTACGCCGTAGACTGTTACGTCGTAGAGACATGCATCGTCTAATATTCTGAATAGCAAGTAGTGACATGCGTTGATAGCGGCTATACCATATGATTTATCTATAATCTTTTGACTGTCTATCATATCTATACATTAATTAAAATATTAACCCTTTATACATAAAGAGTCCATGGTGCCAAATATTCTGTAGAAGACATTCTTATTTATCAGATAAAATTATTTAATTTCTGTCGATAAAACAGACATTTTTAATATTACAAATTAAAAACCGTAGAACACTATATTGTCAACCAACTCTCAAAACGGAGGAGGTTCTTAATTTGTCTGTATGTATTTTTTTATGTTTGTTCTGCGATTACTCCGCCAATTGTTAATCGATTTAAATCATTCCTTTTTTCGTAGGTAGGATTCATCTCCAAGATAGTCCCATTTAAATTTTATTAAAATCTGATTAGTATCTCTAGAAATATGACAATAAACATGTCAAACTTGCCTAAAACTAACTTGCGCGGCATTCAAGTCGCCGCGGTTTTTTAGTTATCTTAATTATTTTGATAAGGTTATATATATTTACTTATCTTCAAGTATTTGTCCGTCGAAAAATTGCATCTAGACTGTTTCAGTACGCAGGACCCTAATTAAACAAATCGTAATAGCTAAGCGATTACATAACTAGCAATAACAACAGAATCTTAACATAGGTATAGCATTATTTACGAAGCCTCTCGAAGTTGTTGATTGTAAAGCATCGGTAGATTGCGCAAGAGCGTTCCTAACGCTCTGCACTTCTTCACAGAAGTAGCGCAATGTATATGTCTTTTATAGAACACAATAAAATTGTATATAAAGCAGGCACTAATTACATAAAGTGTATATATAGTTTACAATAAATTATGTTAACATTTACATTCGTTACTTACCGCTATAAAAAAAAATTGTAACAATATTGACAATCCGAACATAGTCGAAGTCACTGTGATGTAAGTCAACTAGAACATTAGTCGATACGATGACACAATCTAACTTTAAGGTAATCTGTCAGTACTGTCTGTTATGATAGCACACATTATGTAAAATCATATCTAAAAGTTGCCTAAATATAGATGCCATAATTTTCATTGCAAACATTTTAAAATAAGAGCCTTATTCGTTTTTATATTATGTGAGATAACAGTGCTATGATAACACACATTGTCCATAATTTCCATGCTATATATATAGATGAAACTATTTATATACTTCATCTCTACTGTTTAGTAACGAATTTATAGTAAAATTACTGTCATCTTAGCATCAGATATAGGTAAACTACTTTATTATTAATCCATGGCAAGCAAATTATCGTTATAACGACAAATACGAAACGTTAATAGTTTAAAATAGTCCACACTGTTCAAATTTAGGAACATTTAACACTGAGAATTATTCAAATGTAATTCTATTATCTATTATGTATCTATGTGTATAGTAATGTTTATATAATTACAATTGTACAAAGAATAACCAACAAATGATGTCAGATGATAATGTACAAAATAATAAATGTTAATGTAAAAAAAAGGTACAGATATTTAGCGAAATATTCTTGAAAACTAAATAAGGCTCAACGATATACCTATCATAATAGAAACGAACACAAAATTGAAATAAAACTAACGATTGACAAAACTAACTAACTAATTAAAAATAAAATTTAAAATAGCCATATTCTTTTTTTATTTGTTAATGGCACCTTGCGATTCACTTTGCAAAAACATTAATGTGCATTGTCTTTTGAAAACCATAGAAATCAAGAAATAGAACCTTAAAAGTAAAGTCAACAGAAAAAAGAAAATAAAACAGTTGACTTAAGAAGAGTATGTATCTGTATGTATGTACTATTGTGTCTGTGTGTTGTGATGTCGATAACTGATGGTAGTGGGTAAGTCCAGTTGGGTATGTATTGTATTGTAATAATCCAGTATTTTTTCTATGAAGTGCTTCTGCGGGTATTAGTTTAGGAAACGAAATCCATCTTTCTCTATCGGTGCTATGTCTCGAACGTGTCAGTCTTAAATTCAAAGAACAAAACACCTAAAAATAAACAATCAGTTTGAAAAGCCTCATACGCCAATTATATAATCTGTGTATATAATTTTATATTTTTTATATATTCTTTTAGTAATCTCGTATAAATATCTAAGATTGAGATCATGCAGATATAAATTACAGAAAATAAATAAATTGCCGAAAAATGAACACAACAATGAAAACAATATGCCTCTTTCGTTACTTACACGAACACCGTTCCTTTTATATAAATTTAAGCCTAATATATAAATTTTCAGCACCAAGATTTATCATCTTTTCTCAAAATATTAATTTTTCTCTTCGCCTTATTGTCGCACATTTAACATAGTTTAAAAATTCAGGAATAAACATTACCGCAGTATTGCACTCGAGAATCGACCGCGAGGTGGCGCGGCGGTTCTCTCCAAGATTGGAATGTCAACTCGTATCGAAGGGGGGTGTGATGTTAGCGGACGCACAAGTCCAAGGATCGACGCTCCCCGGGCGGATTACACGTTGAACTGATCCTTGAACTTGTAGAAGTCGATGGCGTGGTGCGGCGGCGCGTTAAGCGCGGGCGCGGGCAGCGCGGGCGGCGCTAGCTTGTCCTGCGACAGGTTCTGCGGTAGGTGCTGCGGCGGGAGCGCGCGCTGGCGCCGGTGGTAGATGCTCTTGTGGTTGTTGAGCGAGTTGAGCGTGCGGAACACCTTGTGGCAGAGCGTGCAGCGCGCCGAGTGCAGCGGCTGCAGGTGCTGCTGCTCCGTGTGCCGCTTGAGCGTGAGCCGCGTGGACAGCAGCTTGCCGCACACCTCGCAGCGGTGGCCGGCGCCCAGCGGGCCCACTGCGCCACACATAACAACCAACATTAGCGCATTAGTCAGCGAGCCGGGAGCCGCGCACCTGCGACCGACCTCCGACGGTCCCAATGCGGAGGAACCAATTGGCACAAATGTACCGCGCAAACGAACGGGCCGTAGAGGCGATCGACGCGATTATAATATACTCGTTACAGTAACTTTTGACTAATGCGCTCGAATCTAAACGTTGGTGGTTATGTGTGTACGATCGTCGTCCCAATTGGTTCCAGGAGGCGTGCGGCCGTAGCCCGCGCGCCGGCACCCGCGCGGCGGCCTACGCTCGCACTCAAGCGTTACTCGGTCGTTTAGTATTCGATATACATACATATAGAGATAAGGTTTGCGATGCGCATGCATAACTATGCTATATACAAATGTTAGGAACATATCGCGTTACATCGTTTAAACTTAACGGATTCTAGGGCAAGAGTATGGCGCGTTTAGGTGGTTAGGATGGCAGCTCGGTTTCTCGTAATGGCAACGTGCGAACGGGGCGCTGTGGGGGCGCGGCGCGACGGCGTCAGTTGACGGGGTAGAACGGCCCCTGGGGCGCCGGCGGCGGCTGCTGCTTGCGGTGGTAGATAGACTTGTGGTTGCGGAGGCTGTTGAGGCTGGAGTAGACGCGCCGGCATATGTTACAGACGGGCTCGCGGGAGGGCCGCATGTGAACGTTCTGAATGTGCCGTTTGAGCCGCGTGAGCGACGACAGGCTCTTGTTACACGGGTCGCATCTGTAATCTTCTTGGGGGGTGCGGGCGCCACCTGGTCACAACACAAGCAGTTAGCCCTCGAAGCTGCGATTTAATGCACTCTCGTAGTCGTAGCCTCAAGCACCGCCACCCCCCGCACCGCGGCGCCCGGCCGCTGCTCGTCTATGCCAAGCGGTATTAGTATGTCTGTGTCGCCTATGTTCGACTTAGTTAAGCTCAGCGATGAATGATGGGCGGGTCTCGTGTTCGCAACGCGCGGTCAGACGTGGCCGGAACCGTTTCCGATTTCTCTCGAACGGAGCTACAGCTCAATGAATTAATTTGAACTCGATTAATATTTTGAAGAAACCGACACCACTTTACCATTGCTATCCATTGTCCGACGACCGTCCCGGTTATTTTAACATGTTATGCTGCGTTTCTCAGCGGTGTTATGATCGGATGTCATTCGATAGCGTATTTAGAAATGGAATGAATCATGGGATCCGCTACGCTCCGCAAATTTGAATATTACTGACGGCGCTCTTTCCAAGTTTTTATTGATTTATCATTGTATTTCTCGGAAGTCGATTTGTAAACTCTTGACATAATTTTGATGTTGTTTGTTTTGGTATAATTGTTATGGTTTTTACAGCCAATTGGGTACGATAGATCAGTTCGTCGACCGTCTACTTTGCAAATGGGTGTTTGGATAAAAAAAAGAGAAGTTAAAGAAAATAAAATGCAAATAGAAATGAAGAACATAAACCTAATCGGAGACTGGGAGTGAGGGATCCTAGCACACATGTTCTCGTCACATCTAAAACAAGCTGGCATCTGCCTTATATAGTATACATTAAACTATGTTACAATACAATTACATGCACGCCACATTGCGTTTTGGTTCAATGATCAACAGTTCGCATTTTGTTACAGAAGAGACAAAATTTATTACGAAGGAAAAAGGAAAAATGTATTTGCCTAATTTCCGTCTCCATCGAACCAAAACACAAAAAGCTAACATTAATTTAGATACAGAACACAGAGCACAAAATGAACATATACAGAGGTTAGGAGGATATATATTTTATAATATATACATATATTGATAAATATTATATATCACGTTAAAAATGCCTCATACATTTTGTAAAAATATAAAACCTAATAATGATATATAAACCTAATAATGACAGAGCAGAGAGGAAGCGGTGATGGTGGCATACGACAGACAGTGCATTAAAAATATCGTTTGTTTCAATATGTAGGTAATGCATAAAATAAACTTGTTGCTAGACAAGCTGAAACTAACCTTGAGACGTGCTGGCTATGCCGTCCGGATTCATGGGGCTCGGGAGACCTGGGAACAAACGCAGCTCTGTGAGCGAACGTTTCACGAACCCGTTCAATAGTCTCAACAATTTACATAAAATAAAACAAAATATATCATAGCAGTAAAAAAATAAATTAATACACCACTTCCAACTTGCAAACATTATTTGTTAGTTACCGGCAAAGATAAAAATTTCAAGTAAGATAGTAAGTAGTGATCAAATATACGTAAAAATAAAGAAATGTTTATTTGTAAGAATAACATGGTCAATGTCATTTAGGCATTACAATAAGGTATAATCTTTAAGGACGGTCAAAGTTAGTTTTATTATTTTGACAGTGCTGTATAATTTTAAAGTTAGTTTAAATTAGAAACACTTTGTACTCTTAAGTAATGTAAGAAACTATCATTTTTGCCATTGTTTTACCATAACACTTACCGGTCAGCGACGGGTGTTGAGAGAGCTCCAGTGGAAAGTTGTACGTGTTTGACGGCGTGAATAGTTTCGTATCCGGCGGTATGAACGACGGATGGGGCAAGTGAGGCGGCGGCGTGCGGTCATCGGCGTCGGCCGAGCTCCCACGCGACGGCGGCCCGCCTCCCTGAGGCACGCACAAAAAAGGCAACATTAGGTATGCGCTTCTGATGCTTCTTTATTCTTTGGTAATTGAATTGCTTGAGGTTTGGGGAAAATATGCTGAATAGTAAGTAGAGCGCTTCTGGTCTGTTGGTTGTTTAGTACAGTATAATTATTGTATCTAAAATCTTCTTTGTTAAGTTAAAAATCAACTTTTTGTTAGGTAAATTAAGTACCTAAGTCTACCTATACAGAAAACACTACGAAGAACTTATTTGAGCTAAGGAATCAAATCAAAATTATTGTTATTAGTTAAAGCCCGGCATTGGAGGTACTCCACTATCAAAGTTTGTATTCCAATTTAACTTTGGAATTACTTAACTTTTGTAATGAAATATTTTATTAATATATATTATAATGAAATATTTGAGATTGGTGACTTCTGGGTCTTTTTTAGCAGACTACAGGAGGATTTTGACCGGTATCATCAGTTCCCTCATAACTTTTTAACTACTTATCACAATTAGACAAATCAGGTAGGTATCCTTGGAAGCGTCTTAATTATCTGCTGGTTATAATAAGCTAAGAACTTAGCAAATTTCCAAAATATATTGTTTTGTTAGTTTTTGCTCGCCGCTTTGCTTGCACGCAAGACACGCGATAATTGGAAATGATTTCTAAAATTGGAGCGTCTTTCAGTAGTCGGGTTTTAGTTTTTAACTTACATTTCCAACAATTAAAGAAAATATAAATCGTTAAGTAATTCTAAAATATAAATTGATAACTAGGTAAATGGTGAGTAAAATTAAATCATAAGTAAAAATTTCATAAAAGTAATTGAATTGACAAATACGAATGTTGTAATTCGATCCTTCTGACCTTCATCCATTGATCGCAGGAGCGCTAAAACGACGCTTATCGCCAATCGAAACTTCACTCGAATGCACAACAATCGTTTGTAATTTGACACTTGCAAGTTCCGCGTAATGATTCTAGCCAGCTAGACGTCGGCCGCTACTAGCACCTAATCTGCATACCGGGTAATGTCACACGATGCGACACATTCACTCTGCCTCACATACATTACTCGCTAGACTTGTCATATTAAATTGATATCCGATTATAAAGCGGCGATGGTGTCGGAAATCATAGCGACTATAGTGACAATGCCAAATTAAGGTCAAGTTCGCAATGTCAAGGTGAAACTGTGTTTAGACTGATTGTTATTTAGTCTAGTCTTAGACATTTGGATGATAGAAGCCTATCGCACCAATGTTTTTTTCGACGATTATTTGTCTAAGAAGACATATCAGTTGTGGGATAATAAGTTACGTTCTATGGAGTTATCTCATTATTTTATGATAAGAATTAGGTATTCCAGATGCAGATTAGATAACCTACACTTTGGGTGCATTTTCACTATTCAAAGCAAAAAAAAAACTATGTACTGTAAATATCTATTTAATCTACCTAAAGGATTAAGAAGCGCCACTAATACGACGCGGAATTTTGCCGGTAATTAGCGTAACATTTACTCGAAATAACTATTTAAGATAGCACTATTGCTTGGAGAAGACTTTTACATATATTATTTTATAGGTATCTTTTGGGTAAGCGCGCTCCATCATCGACCGCATCATCACTTAACATCAAGTGAGATAGTGGCCAAGTGCTGCCCAGTTCTATATTAAAAAAAACATGACCGAGACAAATGGTATCATTAATTGATAGAGGCCTTTATCAGCGGGGTGAAAGCAGGCTATAAATGATGATGATGATGAAGCTGGCTGCTGTGGCAACTGGGTTGGATAGGCCAAGGGAAGCTTAATGGTCGTAAGGTATATGACTATGAATGGGCCAGCCGGTAGAGGCCGATCTAGGCGAACATATCACGACCAGATCGGAGACGTTTTAAAGAAAGGCCAAGTCAAAAGTACTTATAACCGGCGAGCATGTATGAAGGCGCTCATGAAAGTGGAAGAAGCGAAAGAGGTATGTCAGGATTGTAACATGTGGAAAAAAGTAGTCTCTGCCTACCTTAACGGAAAAAGGCGTGATTTTATAAATGTATGTGTGTATGTATATGACTTTTACCAACTCACAATAGGTCTATGCGACTGCGGCGACGTGTCGTCCGTGCTCCGGTCAATGTCCGGGTTAGGCGGGCAGATCATATCCAGCGGTTCATTCTTAACTTCATCCACGAGCCCCGGCGACGGTGACGAGCTGCTATTCGAGATGCCATTGCCATTATTTCCCTGCTCATGGGCCTTCGTGTTATTTACCAGGGAACCATCCCGGTTTCGTATGGAGAAGTCCTGGATCTGAGTGTGTTCCGTGTTGTTGTTGTCATGGCGGGGACGCTTTATGACGTCAGGGGAGTTGTCGGAGCGTGAGATGCGGCGCTGCGGCATCGACGGGAAGTTCAGGCGGAAGTTGGGCCCGCCGGGGGAGGGCTGGCGCAGGGCTTCCTCCAGCTTCTCAGGATGGCCGGGGATGTACTGCGGGATGTGCGCGGGGTGCGGGGGCGTGTGCGGGGACGGCTCCGTAGGCTGCGTGCGGACTATCGGCGTCGGCAGCAGCGGCTGTTCACAATACTCTCATTAGCTCTCTTGTAATGGTACGTCATATGGGGCAACAGGAAAAGCAAACACTCGCGTCATATTAAGAGATGATGACCTCCTATAACAAGACTGTGGCAAGCAAATCGTTAGATTGATAACATTTTGCACGTCATTGTATTGCACTGTTATTATCACACAATTAGATGTTAAGTCTCATATATACGAGTATATATCCCTGGACACTTTACCATCCAAACCGAAAAATTTAATATATTTCTATTTCAGGGCTGATTATAATAACATTGACCATAAAAATGGTGTACTGAATTCCATTTTGTGTATTCAATGGTTGGACTATTCGGTTGTATTAGTGGAAATAAAACTTGAATAGTTATTCCCGGTAGTTCAATTGCTAATGAAAATCATTCGTAGTAGAACTAGTCGGAAAAATATTGCCACTAGTTCAACCGATTGAACTGTTTGGTTGAACTAGTGGGAATGAGCCATTTAATCTCAACTGTTGGTAAATGATGATGTTGTCGAGGGATGTCGCACGTTAACACTTGAGTGGGAACTATTCGCTATAAACTAGTTTTACTTTGATTTACATTTTAAGCTCTTAATTGACATCTAGTTCGTTAATGAATTCAATCTGTTATTAGTCGGGACTTTGCTTGATGATACATTTTACATCAGTTTTAGCGCTATTTGTTTTTAATTAAGTATGGAAATGGATGCGTTGGCAAAATTACTATTTTAACTGTTTTGGCAAAGAGTGAACTCTATAGATATAAAAACATGAATATTGCAACTGTTTTATTTGCGATATACACCCTTGAAAAACATATTTAAAATAGTAAACAAGGCTGTCAAATATATTTTTTTTTAAACCAAACTGGGTAACTCTTGACCATTATCTCACCCGATATTAAGTGATGATGCGGTCGATAATGGAACGCGCTTAACCAGAAGATACCTATTCACTCGCGATTTGAAGACCCCCATATTATACTTAACCGGATACACAGACTCAGGCATAAATATATATATATAGGTATATCTATATTGTACGCTACTTTTGCAAGCAAGTAGTCAGAAAGACTTATTCTGACACACTAACAATGTAAACCAACAAACACCCCAATAATCATCCATTCAACCTACAACGAACTAAAATAAGAGACACAGTATTTAGGCTGTATATCTCAAGTTTCGTTCATTTGTTTAGGCTAACGAAATCGTCAATAAGCCCGCTATGCGCATCCCAAAAATCTCATCATCCACTAACTAGCATTACCTACTTGAAAATACTCTTCTGGTAAAAATATCACCGCCCACAACCACTGACGAGAGGCTAGTCATTTGATACTCACACTGCCACCCTGAGCGTCCTCAGTTTGCGTGAGTCCTGAAACCCTCAGGACCTCAGCTGTCTTCAGGAAGGAGGAGAGACGTCGCTGATGGACGTTGACTTCGCCGTGGTATATGAACTCCACCAGGGCGTGGAGGTCTGAGAATGCCACGTCTTGTAGCACGATCACTGGATGCTTGCATGGCGTCGACTGCAGACAAAACATATTTATAATTAACATCTTCATTATGGTTTGACAATATAGGCCAACCTAGGCGATAATTATAACGTTTTAAAGAAACAAGTCAAAATTACCAATAACCGTCGTGCATGTATGAAGGAGCTCACGAAAGTGAAAGAAGCGAAAGAGGTATGTCAGGATCGTAGCATGTGGAAAGAAGTAGTCTCTGCCTACCCCAACAGGAATAACGCGTGATTTTATGTATGTTTGTACAATTGTGTAGGTCTGTATTATATCATTTAGAATGGATTAACAATGGGAAGTAACTCTTGTAGAGTACCTTTCTCATTACCAATAGGACTTTTCTCTTTGTTGAGTCCTCAGAATCTGAGGTTGAGTCGTACTTATTCTAACATTTAATTGGTAGTTATTTTCGCTTGATATTTTAACAATAAAATACTATTCAATTATTGTACAATGTAAGTAATTATTATCATGGCAAAAATAACATTACAAGCTGCATTTCAAATTGGAATACTACGAAAACAATATTCAATTTTAGCGTTTTGTTTGCCCTTGTTTGTACACGCGCCAGTGTTTATCAAACATTTTGCTAAAACTAAAATTTTAATTCTGCGTTTCAAATTTTTGTGTGAGTTTTACACCCGTTAAATTGTAATGGTTAAACGTAGTGAAATATAATATCTATTCAGTAAACAAACAAAAACTCAATTACCATTGGAATGAATATAAAATATTCATGGGAACATTCGTTAAAACTATGGTTGAACTGGCATTTTAATCACTACGGTATTTATTGAGTGCGGCTCTGACTACCCATCCATTTTAAATTTGTCAAAAATCAGCATTTTGTAACTAGGATTTGTTGCGATGTTTTTATCTTTACACACACGATCAAAATATTTACTTATCTAAATAAAACAAAAATACGCGAAGTTGTAATGTAACAACTAGTTAATGTAGATAGTGTATATTATTTACGATCCTAATCATTTTCGTTAGTTCTAAATTGTTTGGCATAGAAATATTACAAGTTAAACTAAGTAAGTCTTTGGATTTGTTATTGTATTTCAACGACAGTTTCCAAGTCAGGTTGGCCGAGTGGTCTAAGGCGCCAGATTTAAGCTCTGGTTCCCGAGAGGGAGCGTGGGTTCGAACCCCACACCTGACAAAAGCGGATTATCTTTTTGTATAATATTTTTGTAAAATTACACTCATACTTTCATTTGTGTGTAAAAAAAAGTGTTTTTTTTTTTCAGTTTCCAACATTGCACGATAGATGGCGCTGCAGTGCTGCTAAACAAAACGATAATATTTCGTTTATGTTTGGTGTACTATAAACTCGTATTTCTTCTATAAAATAATATTGCCAGTAATATAAAATTCCTGCGTTAATTGTAATATGTATATGTAATACTTTGTATTTATTTGTATGTTATATATTATAAGTAACTAGTGTAATAATTATGAAAGTGTGTGTGTATGTTCTATTCATTATGGAATAATCGCCTCTTTTTGAAGTTATACTTCTTTTGGCGCGATAGAGAAAAATTATGAGAGTGAATTTTTACGATGCGCGCGCACACCGACACCTAAATTCTACACCGTGAATTTAGTTCTAGGTGGCATGACTATGTTCAAGTTGTATATTCTAGTATTTTTATATTTAGAACACGTGTTTCGTAAGAACGTCATGTTTAACGTCATATTTTTACGTGAATAAAACCTTTTTTATTTAAATAAAATCTTTTTGATTAATTTTAATATTTATCGTTAAAAACTACTGCATTTTAGTTATTTTTTTCCATACGCCACAGAAGTATAACTTCTAACGCGTGTACATAAGTACACAAACGTTTTTTTTTGTTCTTCTTTCACTGCACCGCTAAATAAATAAATAATATATAGTACAGTGTTGCCAACTAACCTTCAAAAGCTCTCTGAAATAGGGGCTACAAGCCGATAAGACGACTCTGTGAGCCTTGAGGCTCCTGCCATCACAGGCAAGGGTGACGTCGACGAAGTCTTCATCATCTCGAAGGTTCTCGAATGCACTAGTGATCGATGACTGGTAGTTGTTCCACCGAAGGCAATAGTGCTGTGTGTCAACCATTTTGAATTTTGTTGCTTTTTTATTGCGCGCGCTGCCGAGTCATGTGTGAGGTGATCTGAAAAGAAGTTTTAGTTTAGTTTTCTTACATAATATCGTTTAAAAACTAAAAAAGAACCGACTTCAATGCCGCGCTATTCATTTTCAGTACCAATTTTGAGGTGTTTATCTCAATATCTCTGGAGATACTTATCAGACCTCGATAAAATTACCATGGTACGAGTACTACACTTGGGATATCTCCTTTCCAACAAAAAAAAGAATAATCAAAATCGGTTCATAAACGACAAAGTATCCGCGAACAAACATAAAAAAAAATATATATACGGTCGAATTAAGAAACCTCCTCCTTTTTTTGAAGTCGGTTAAAAATACAATTATATTAAAAGTGGTTATACATTTCATGACTTTTTGGTGATTTTAAATATGGTAGTAATAGTAAGTTACAAAATTATAATGCCTCAAAACAGATTAGTGCATAATTTCAACGAAACTGTATATTGAGATTCATCATCATCAACCAGTAACAGTCCACTGCTGGACGTAGGCCTCTCCCAAGATGCGATCTTCGGCTCTTCTTTTCCAGTCATTGCCCACCGCTTTGCTATTTAGATTAATAGATATTTATTTCTTGATGATTGGATATTGTTTCATTTTTAACCGACTTCAAAAAAAGGAGGAGGTTTCTCAATTCGACCGTATATATATATTTTTTTTTTAGGTTTGTTCGCGGATAACTTCGTCCTTTATGAACCGATTTCGATTATTCTTGTTTTGTTCGAAAGGAGATATCCCAAGTGTGGTACCATGGTAATTTTATCGAAGTATGATAAGTATCTCCAGAGATATTGAGATAAACATCTCAAAATTGGTACTGAAAATGAATAGCACGGCATTGAAGTCGGTTGTTTTTTAGTTTTTAAACGATATTATAGGTGGTAGGTTTAGAGGGAATACGAAATAAAAATAATGTGTGAACACAGAACATTAATCCCTTAGAATACGAATTAGTAGTATCAAATTACTTTAAATATGGCCAATAATTTAGAATAATAATGACCAATATTAATTATTTTCTTGCACATCTATGTATTTACATACCTACAAGTCAAAGACTATAAAAATCAGGCCAAGTGATAAAAGGAAGAGTCCTTTTTATTGCCTATCATTTTTTATTACAATTTATTGTTTATTTGCCCCAATTTACAATAATTAATGCAAAAACACTATTGCATTGAAGGAATGAGTTATGAATTAATATAAAAATAATGTTTTGTTTTGACTACGACGTTTGAGGAATCTCTTAACAATAAATAAGTTACATAATGGTAAGTTTAATAAATCTGTTATGAATATTTCTACTAATAAAACTTTAAATGTTATTGGTTTGTAATATTAGCGTAATTTCTAAATATATATAACCGCAAAACGTAGGTATTTATGAAACAAATACGTGTAGTAAAATGTTACATATTTTATCTAATTGGTCAATTTTTACTGTTCCGTACCTCAAAAGGAAAAGAAGGAACCCATATAGGATCACTTTGTTGTCCGTCTCTATGTCGAGACCCTTTTCTTAGGTACACATAGAGGTATCAAGTTGAAATTTGTAATAGATCACGAAATTTTTTTTAAGTAAAAGAAATAAACATAAGCTACTTGTTTCACAGAGAATTACCTGAATAGTGTGTTCTTGAAATATTACCTTCAAATACTTTTACTAGACTTGTTGTGAACTCGTATTTTTCTCTGACTTTGTGAGGTTTGACTATTCTCTGGCTACTTGAGACAATAGTTAGAAAGTTTTACATACAAACAGCAGTTGAAAACTTTTTAATTTTGTGAGTTATTTCCCCGGCTTCCTTTTCAAAAGTTTAGGCATTCAGGATGTGGGTAGATACTCGTAAAAAATAACTTCTTTTGTAAAAGCTAGGTGCGTACTTGAGGAAATTGTTATGGGCTTTCTTTGCTTTGTTTTTTTTTTCTTAACTTGCTCAGTTTTAACACTGGTGTTACTTTTGAATTTAGAATTTTTTGCGTACAATTTTGTGTGCCTTTCTATGTTATATTGTTAGGTATTTATTTTGGGTATCATAATGACACGATGAAGTGTCCCGTCTAATAACGCATAAATCTATAACCACTTGTTGCATCGCTCTATACTACAAGCTAGTTATTTAGATATTCACGAGGTGGAGAAGATAGAACAATAAGATAATACTGATGTTATATAATGTTCTGGCGTATTTCGTGTCATATTTATTAATCTATTTATGAGTAACAAAAATATCAAATCTGTATTTATCAATTATTATTAATATAAAAATAAAAACAGGTTTCATTTTCCCTTTTTAGGGTTCCGTAGTCCTGACAAGGAACCCTTATAGTTTCGTCATGTTCGTCTGTCTGTCTGTCTGTCTGATTGTCTGTCTGTCTGTCTGTCTGTCAGAAGTTTTGCTAAGAGACCGTTAATACTAGAAAGCTGTAATTTTATAGGGGTATGTATATAAATTACGCCGACAAAGTGGTGAAGTAAAATTTTGAAAAACATTTTTTTTAGGGTAGCTCCCCTACATTTTTTTGTCGTCTACCCAATCGTATGGGGTATCGTTGAATAGGTCTTTTAAAATGATTTAAGGGTTGCTAATACCATTTTTCGATTGAATGCTCCATTTACGAAATATTAAACTTTAAAATGCAAATTTTTGTTCCATTAGGGCGTCCCCCCCCCCCTCTAAAATCTAAAGTGCTGGCTTGAAAAAAACTGGAATAATTCGTGATGATAGCGCATTTCATGAACTTTAAAGGAAAATTATAGCGGTTAAGATAACTTTATTAGTTTAGCAGTAATATTCGTTGAACTTGGGTGTTAGATAATTTTGTACCAAATACAAAATCCTTTGAAGTGACAAAGACGATGTGCCTAGTTGCTTGTTTATAACGGGTAAAGACTTGCATTGAATAAAAGGCTACTACGGAACCCTACACTGCGCGTGGCCCGACACGCACTTGGCCGTTTATTTTTTCAGCTTTGGTTTTTGTGACAGTGAGTACTGTTTTGAGTTTTGCTAGCCATTATACAAGTATATCAAACAATACAAAAACAAACAATAATAAAAAAAATAACAATAAAAAAAAACAATACAAAAAAAATAAAAATGTTAAGATGAAATTGAAAATGAATTACAGCTTTAATAAAAATAAAAAGAACAATAATTATTATTTAATTAATTCATTATATTAATAATATTTGTCAAAACATTTTTTTATTTACTACTAAGCAAACGTATGGTTACAATCTCACCTGAAGTTTAGTGACGATGTAGTATTTTTGCTCAGTAAATATCTATTCACTCTCGGTTTGAACGTTCCCAGGTTATATTTTAGAGGAAAGACAGTCGATGGCAGGGAATTCCATTTATTGACTGTTCTGATGATAAAGGAGGAAGCAAAACGTATTGTGCGGATTTTTGGTATATCTACCATAAATGGATGCCGATATGTCACCATTGACGTCTGAACTTAAAATAAATAGGTTGAAGTTCATGTAGGTATAACCACATGAGTAAAGAAAAGGTACAGAGACCAACCTTCTAAGGAACGGACAAAACGTTTAACTATTCTTGTAGGCTTGGTACAAAAAAAAAACAAGAAAAACCTTCATCGTAATAAAATCCTCCTTCAAGTAAACATGACCTGCGACAATGATCAATGTCATGAAATATCACGAAATGTCATGATATGTCACAAAATGACATAGTGTCATAAAATTTCATAACATGAAATGTCACTAAATGTCATGAAATGTCACAAAATTTCACGAAATGTCATGAAATGTCACGCAATGTCATGATATGTCACGCAATGTCATGATATGTCACAAAATGCTACGAAATGTCATGAATTATTTAACAAAGTCATGAAATGTCACGAAATGTCATGTAATGTTATGAAATGTCAAGGAATTGCATTGAACCTCCTTAGACAGGTCACTATAAAAGAACATTCATAAGCCAAAAATTAAAAAATCATTTTCCTGGCCTCGGGCGGTAAAGACCTACTTTGCGCGCACTTATCGAGGAACCAACAATCACTTTTCGAATAGATAGAATGAAAAATAATATAACGCGACGCGTCGTGAGCGACAGCCCAGAGTTAAAGTACCAGCCGAGCCACTATAAACCGGTTTCACTCCGTACGTGACAGGCGGCACACAGGCCGCTAGTGCTCACGCACACACGCGCGTCTACGTCATCATCACAGCGCAGTTGTATGAAGCTATGTCCCTGTTCTTTTTCTTTACTCATGTGGTATAACTACTAGGAAGGTATTTAATTACAACAAAAGGCACGACATTATGGCATTGGGGTTTTTGAAATTACGTTATTGTATTATTTGCACAAGAATCATTCACCGTAATTTCACTGTCACGTCTTTTTCACAATAAACCACTATAAGCGTATGCTTTTACTTTTACTCATACATTTTCGAACAAAGTAAATCATAATTTTACCTATAACAAGAATAACTAGAAATGTTGCTATACAATGACAACATCGTTTCTCTGTTTTGTCTTTGCTTCATGGCCGAACAGCTCCAACAATTTTGGTGAAGCTTTCCTCACACATTTGAGTGTGCGGTGGCGTAATAGGGAGAACGGTCGGCTTTGCCATGCCAGAGGTACCGAGTTCAAACCCCGCCGTGCACCAATGGATTTTTCTATCGAAAACATTATGTGCGCTTTTCACAGTGGTCCTCCGGTGATGGAAAAACATCGTTAAGAAACCAACAACCCCCGCAAGGTGGTAGGACACTATCTAGTGTCCGCCTGGCAAGCTACCACCCTCAAGTTAGAAAATCTCTCACCAAACATCTAATGTTTTCCGGCAGCTATCCTTGAGAGCCAGTTCCCAGTCTAGGCCTAGCGTGCTTACCACCTTCGACCGCATCATCACTTACCAACAGTTGAGATAGTGGTCAAACGCTAGCCTATAAGATATTTAAAAAAAATAAATTATAATGAAATTGAAATAAGATTTGGATTGTTTTGAAGTCTGTTACGACTTCAAAACACTGGCTTTCAAGGATAGCTGTCCGGCAGCTATCCTTGAAAGAGATTAGACACATTAGATGTTTTTGTAACAGATTTTCTAACTTGAGGGTGGTAGCTGGCCAGGCGGACACTAGACAGTGTCGTACCACCATGCGGAGGTTGTTGGTTTCTTAACGATGTTTTTCCTACACCGGAGGGCCACTGTGAAAAGCGCACATACATTTTTCGATAGGAGTACGAAAAATCCATTGGTTCACGGCGGAGATTGATCTCGGTACATCTGGCATCAAAGCCGACCGTTCGCCCATTATACCATCGGGCCCTCCAAAAAGCCTTTAGGAGAATGTAAAATATTTCCTAGCGACAAAGCCTTCCTATAAGTAACCCGATTACCTATCATTGTTCTACATTCGATCTTCTTATTGTCTAACAACTTGTTTGCAAACTGACATCAGACACCAACATAGTTATGCACCTAGCTTAGATCTTAATACTAAGGAGATAAGATAGAGTTTTGTTCAGCTGGTAATTAAGATAAAGTTGTATGTGTTGATGAAAGAAATCGGCTAGTTAGAACTATGTACTGTTGAAAAATGTTGTTCTTGAAACTAAGCTGTACTTATAGGGGTATTACAGCACACTGAGTCAGGGTGGGCGTGGCCCCTAATTAGAGCGCCCTAACTCCTTAAGTAATATTAAACTGCACGGCGGCAAGGCGGACCGGGTCCTCTCTTACTCCCTAATTAGAGATTCTTACGGTCTTGCTATTATTTCAGCTCTCTGATTAAGGAGTTAGGGACCCTGATTCAGTGTGGTGGTGTGGTGGACCTATTTTTTTTCATTCAAAACATGATATCAGAGAAGGAAATACCATACTAATACCTCATAGATAACTTATTTATTGACTTTTTGATTCTCATATTATTAGAGACGTAAATACAATGTAAAGTAGATCACCCAAGGCTATCGCGACTTCCGTTCTTAAATGCAATTTGAGACGACCACCCAACGTTACATAAGATTATCATGAAAGTAAAATTCATTTCTACATTCACAGCCAATATTCGTCCACTGTCGATGAATTGAACATAAATATACTATATACTACATACTTCAATTTATATACTATTTTATACTATTATTACTATTATATACTTCGTAACTTCATTACTTCGTAAACTTTTACATTCGTTTGCAATGGAATCTTTTGCAAGACAAATTGTATTTGCATGGACAAAAACTTTAAGAATATTTTAGTTTATATTATATACAAACTGAATTTAATCCATATTCACTAGTGACTTACTTTGCATAGTGCCATAGACTAGCCCTATATCCAAACAGTGGACGAATACTAGATATATTTCTGTAAAAAAAAAACAACGGGTTGCACTCCGGGAGTGCCGGCAGAAGTGAAAACTTGAACACGTTATTGTTGAATATTTTGGAGTGATACCGCATGCAATCGCCCTGCGCTCCATTAGAATGACACCTGGCGCAAGCGCCCTGCGCTCCGTCTTACGAATTTTTGATCAGAACACGTGACCTAACGCGAGTTTCTAACCTAACATTTTTTACCCATCCCAAGAAAAGTGCACAACGCCGCTAAAGAAGTTGTCACTTCACAAATTGTAAAAAGCAATGCAAAAAAAATAATTTCAAATTGGTTTGAAGCGAGGAGAAATATAGTAGATATTTATAGAAATACTGTCTTTGGCAACATGTTCAAACGTATTTTTATTTTGATATTACGTTTGTAAGGAAAAGTTATTCATCGCCAAAGCTTTTAACTATTATATTCCTCAATTTCTAGCGTTTGCTTTTGAACACGATCAGAAATTATTATGTATAGGTGGTAGGAGCATATTATATCAATGTTCTGCCTGACTTGCTACCAAAACCTAACCAACAGTTCTGTTACCATCATCAAGGAGAAAATCTGCAGCCATAACGTTACGGTGTTCCGGCAGCACACCGCCCTTGAGAATCAGGGTATTCTAGGCCTAGCGTGTTCACCATAATCAACCACATCATCGCTTATCACCAGGCGAGATAGTTATCAAAATTCCTACTCTAATCTAACCTATAGGATATATATTAAAAAGAAATTAAACCCAGCGAGATAGGAATGTGCTGTTCATATTATTAGTTGAAAAAATTCAGTATATGTAAATAGGTCATATCACACTTATCTCAAAAACATGCATTATCTATCCCAATCTCACTGCACTATATCCAAAACTACGTAATTCATATATCCGCTTTATTGATAACACCCATGTATTATCAGCTGATATCGCAGATTAGAATTAGCGAAGTTAGGTGCATAATGTTAATATTCAATGTAATATGTTATTATCTAAATGCAATATGTAAGTCCCTCTATCTATCTCTCTATAAGTAGCTCTAGAGCAGAGGTTCCCAAACTTGATTTTCTCATAGACCACTTTCAAAATTTTACTGGTTAGGGTGGACCCCCTGCTGCTGCATTTTTATCATATTCCCAAAACTGGTTTAAAAAGTGAAGATTAGATCTGACGATAGAATAGATACCCTAAACGTGGAGTGGTAAAATAATAAGAAACATAGTATATTTAATTATTTTTCATGTTATATATAATTTATTTTGTTTATAATATATCATCCAAAAATATTAATTTTGTGAAGCCTAGCCAATTTTTGTTCTTCACAATCGAAACCAGATCAATTTCCGTGGCCTAACAACTTGTGAACCCCCATTTTTCCACGCCAACGTAGACCCTCGTCGAGTCTCCCGCGGACCCCTGGGGGTCTACACTTTGGGAATCGCCGCTCTAGAGAATACATCCTTGTCAGTTTTTCTCAATAAGTACAAATTAGCAGTAGTTATATACTAGATTATTTCTATCTTTTTTAACCGACTTCACAAAAAAGAAGGAGGTTCTCAATTCGTCTGTATGTTTTTTTTATTAGCTAACTTTTGCCCATGCCTTTACTTCCGTTGATGAGTTTTCGATTTATTTATATATACTACACTACATATTATAAAACAAGTCCCCCGCAGCGTCTGTCTGTCTGTTTGAGATAATATCAAGAACTACTTAATACATTTCATGCGGTTGTCACGAGAAAATCAGACTGATTCACGAGGAAGGTTTAAATGTTAGAATTCGGTGTTCCGGTAGCACATAGCCCGCGAGAGTCAGAGTATCTAGGCCTAGCGTGTTCACCATCTACGACCACACCATCACTTACCACCAGGCGAGATAGTGGTCAAACGCTAGTATATAAAATATTGAAAAACACTTATACGAGCAAGTTAAATGAAAGTAGACTGTGTAACATTAAACCGATAACAAGGTATGATTAATTAAAAAAATGCACGCCTGTACGTTGCTTCATCGATGTATGAATGAATGGCGTCGATACACACTAACGTTCATATACATACTATGTATGTATAACATATTTTACAGCATGTTATCAAATATAGATACATATAATAATTTAAGATCATCTACAAAACGAAAAAAAACGATTTTAAATACCGCGATGGTCATTTCCAGTACCAGTTTGAAGTATTTATCTCTATATCTCTGGATATACCCATCAGATCTCGATAAAATTACAATACCTTGGAGATGTGCAATATCAATTACAAAATAGAATCATTGAAATCAGTTCCTAATTATCGGTATATGGTATCGGTTACACAATTGACGGAGTAAACGCGTAACAAATAAACAAAAAAAACGTGTGTGTACTTATGTACACGCGTTAGAAGTTATACTATATATGACGTTAAATATGACGTTCTTACGAAATGACATATACAACTTGAACTTAGTCATGCCACCTAGAACTAACTTCACGGTGTAGAATTTAGGTGGCGGTGTGCGCGCGCATCGTACCACCTAGAACTAACTTCACGATGTTAAATTTAGGTGTCGGTGTGCGCGCGCATCGTAAAAATTCACCCTCATCATTTTTCTCTATCGCGCCAAAAGAAGTATAACTTCAAAACACACACACACAAATTGACTACCTCTTCCTTTAGGGAAGTTGGAAATGCTATATGCACCAATAGCTATAGGTACTAATAGATATATGTATATGCCATAATATCTATAAATTTATGGGGTATGTACATATCTATACAAATACTCTACAATGTCAACCAGGCTCCACCTAAAATGATTTTATTAAAATTTAAATGTAAATAGATAAAAGATATCGCACGTATGGCGTGAATGAATAACAAACATTTTGTAAAGCGACAATGATAAATAGACTTAAACTAAAGGAGCTAAACGGCCATCTTTCAAAAGAACTAAAATACTATCGCGTGAGGAGGGTTCTAACTGATGGTAAAATAACGGATTTTTTTAATGTACGTTTGGAGAAATATTATATGGTCCGTAATGGATTAGTAACTGAGGTAGTAGGTATTATTAGATATTATGCTTACCTACAGATAAATAATGTACAAGAAATTCTATTATTTTTCTAAAAGACTGTTACGTAATAAATAATTATAAGTAAAAAAAATAGTAGTAAGAAATATGTGTTTCAATTATAGAACTTATAATTGAAACACATATTTTTTAATCTCATCAGCTCTTCTTTTTAGGGTTCCGTACCCAAAGGGTAAAACGGGACCCTATTACTAAGACTTCGCTGTCCGTCTGTCTGTCTGTCTGTCTGTCATTCTGTCCGTCTGTCACCAGGCTGTATCTCATGAACCGTGATAGTTAGACAGTTGAAATTTTCACAGATGATGTATTTCTGTTGCCGCTATAACAACAAACTAAAAACAGAATAAAGTTAAAAATAATAGAGGGCCCCCATACAAGAAACGTGTTTTATTCGGCATTTCAATGTAACGCCATCTATGAACGCTTAGTTAGGTAAACGTCGCATAGATGGCGTTATAAGAAATAAAAATGTTTATTTATTATTATTTATTGCAGGCGAAAAATGATAGTGGAATTTTTTGCTCGATCTTATAAAATACTGTAGTGTGGTACGGAACCCTACGAGTGCGAGTCCGACTTGTACTTGGCCAGTTTATTTTAAATATAAACTAATTATTTACTTAATTTAATTGTACAACATTATGCGCGTTAAACTTATATTGTAGACATAATAGCTCATTAAATTTGAAAAAAAAACATTAATACTATCAGAAATAATGTTTAGTACATTATCTGAGGTTCAGCTAACCAATTCGTGCTAACTCTTACCGTATCACAGAATAGAGTAGGTACTATTGTGTTTACGATAAACCAAAACATAAGAATAAGGCGATTTAATATATACACCAAACAAATATTTATGAATGTTTTAATGCAAAAATATGTAATTCAATTTATGTATAAGCTAGTGGTTATATTCACTACTGAACTCAGAAAGATAAAGTTTATATTTAAGGAACTCTTGCACACTTTGGTTACATTAGATTGAATTAATTTGCAAGTTTTCTCGCGCGAAAAACCCCAATTTTTCATGTTATGTAATTTATTTGTATTATTATCGTTCATTATCTGGCACTTTAATAATCTGTTCTTCCCAATGTTTATTTTTTCAATCAATCTTATCGATACTAAATAAGACTTAAGTCATTCGATTTTGATTATCGTTGATATCTAATCAAATATTTAAAGACAGTTTTTTAACGATCATTACACGGTAACGAGGGATAATATTACAGTGAAAACTAGCTGTATCCCACGGTGTTACTCGCTTAATATCGAGTGAATAATGAAATAAATTTATAATAAACCTTAATAAAGTCGATAGCTTGTTATGTAGTTTGTACACACAAAGAGAAGAATTAATCTTTACATACTTACCTATTGGATATTTTTAAGATTATTTATTGAAATGTAAAGTTGTATTTTTTTCTTATTTAATAAGCAGTCCAGCTAGAACTATAATGTATATAAACGTTTACAAAACTGTAAAAAAATTGTACATTTTTGCACACCCGTATTTCTGTTATGACTTGGACCATACACGAGCAGTTGTTTGAACTAATTGAATGGCGGTCAAAGCGTCACGATGCGGTGCGTCGACTACATTCTATATACTCGCACACTCCGGCTCCCGGGCTACAATCTCTGTGGATGTTCCAATGTAAACTAGGGACTTAGAGTTGTTGTACTGTGGCTTTTCTCTACTGTGGATAGGGTTGCCTCATTTTGTTTGGATTAAATAATAGTAACACTTCTATTGCGATATTTACTGTGTGTTATTTGTATGTATAATTGTTAGTAGTAATATTTGTTACCACTATTATTAATCTATTATTTAAAGTAGTATATTATACTATTATAATAATACGGTGATAATGTGTGATACTTACTGTGATAATCCCACGATAATATTAAATATGTCAATTTTGTATGTTTTTTCGTGATTTAATACCAATGAACATTGGTATTACAGGCTCATTAAATAAAATAATGTTTTTTTTTTCAGTCAGCTATAACGGCATTTATGTTTGTTTGGCTTTTTATGTTTGTTCGCGGATATCTTCGTTGTTTATGAACCGATTTTGATTATTCTATAATGGTAACTAAAATGGTACCATGGTAATTTCATCGAGATCTGATAAGTATCTCCGGATATATGGAGATAAACACCTCAAACTTGGTACTGAAAATTAATAGCGCGGCATTTGAAGTCGGTTCTTTTAGTTTTTTAAACGATCTTATAAATGCTCTGCACGGGGTCTTGATAGTCGGTGTTCTGAGATATTTTGCTCCATATCTCTGAAGAGTACCATTGGATCTACAATACAATCTTTTTTAAACTTCAAACTTTCGCGATTTGAACCCGTAGTTATAAATATTAAAATACTGGACTTATCGCGCTTAAAACATTATTTTTTATATTATGTCGTCTCGTGACCACAATCAATGCAAATTGGTCGAAACGTCGAGTTATATAAAAATCAATGTTTTGAGCGCGATAAGTCCCGTATTTTAATATTTATAACTAAACAATACAATCTGTATGCGAACATGAAACATCTATAACTCATACCAGTGCTCTCTATGCCTCTACAAAAATAAATTACACAGGTGGTAGGCATCTTATCGCCTGCCTTGCTGACAAAAAGTAGCTTACCGCCAACAAGGAGAAAATGTACCGCCATAACCTTACGGTGTTAGCAGAGCCCTTGGGAGTCAGACTATTCTAGGCCTAGCTGCTCTCCATCTTCGACTACATCATCGCTTACCAAGCGACATAGTGATCAAACAGATCCTATCAGAAAATAATAATTAACATAGTTTAAAAACTAAAACAACCGACTTCCACGCGGCGCGAGTCGGTTTCAGTACTAAGTTTGAAATGTTTATCTCCATATCTCTGAAGATACTTATTAGATTTCGATGAAATTACAATGGGACCACGACGAAAATGGACCCCTACCTATTAAAAAAAAGAATCATTCAAATCGGTTCACAATTGACGGAGTGATCGCGTAACATAAATACAAAAAAAAAAACATACAGACGAATTGAGAACCTCCTCCTTTTTGAAAGTCGATTGCAAAGCAATATGGAAACAGAGTGCCTCCTTATTTTGAAGTCAGTCAAAACTTAAAAGCATAAAGCTTACCAATATTCCACGAATTTCTGCTTGAAACACGATTATTTATTAACCGCATTAGATGTAGCGCGCAGTGACATTGGCTACGATAGCCAAGTGTTATCACATTTTTTGTGAATTTAGCGTTTTATCAAAGACCTAGGCTACTGATACCTTATCAGCGTATAGTTTAGGTTTCAGGCTAGTGCTTGATAACTATGGGTTGGCGAATGTAACGTACAGGAAATTATTTTCATTTTTTTGGGTTATCGAGTGTTTGCGAGGTTTTTACTGGTTAATTAGAGGAATGTTTGATAAACTGAATCGTATTCGAATACTCGAATTGTACGATGATACTTATGGTTATGTTAAACAAAAGATGATTATTAAAATGAATATGCAGAATATTGGCGTAAAGTTACTTAGCGACATCAGCGAGCCGTCAAAATCTCAAAATGTGTGGAGCGCTCGCTGTGTCGTAGAGTTAACTGTGAGCGTTAGTTTAAATAATACAAGAGCGAATTTATGTAATGAATAATTTAAAACATTACATAAAGTTCTAAATGACTGTAACACATTTTATTAAAGCAGCACCATTTAAAAAAAAGTAAAGAAAGAGAAGCAGTAAAGCAAATTCGCATTCAATGTCTCACATATTCATGATTATACAGATGTTCTGAAATCAGTTCAAATAGTCCATTAACCAAACAAGTGAATATATTAGATTGTCTAACCAATTGTTAAGGAAAGGCCTTGCCATCGGTGTATAAAATTTATTTTATGATGTTTATGTATTATATGCTTCGAGCATTTACCAATGGAGATGTTAACGCAAGGCGTACCTCTCAGCTGGCCATATAGCCATTATTGGCCATATAAGCGTGCGTAACTACGCTGTATTTTTAATACTGTGTGCGTGTTTTAAGCTAGTGTGCGGGATCGTTAAAGTGAGTGATGTGTATGTGTGCAATGCGTGTTTACCTCGTCCCCCGTAAGAAACGGCAGAAAAAAATGTTTGCGGTACAACGTTAACATCTCCATTTGTAAATGCTCGAAGATTATATGATGTAAAGATACTGCTCAGTGGCGTATTATGGGAGAAGCCTTCGTCCAGCAGTGGACTCACACCGGCTGATAATGATGATGTAATATATGTTATTCATACGCATCAATATTATAAGTTGAATGTTATACGTATTCTTTTTTATTTTATTACTATAATAATTATATTATTAAATATATCGTCTCTGCTTTATAGGGGCCCATTTAGTGAATGGCTAGTCACTACTCGCCTAAATATTTTGGAATGAGGCATTATTGGCACGTACCGCATCTCATTCCATAGACCAAATTAATTTTTTAAGTAATTTTCTTTATTAAAAAATTTAAAATGCTATACATTTACCTACATATTGTTAATTTCAGAACATGCACTCGATATGTTATTATTAACATATCCAGTTAGGCGAACAGTCGGTGCTAAGATAATGCAAATAGAGTTTATCTTTGTAAAAAGTCTAAAATTTAGCTTAGTGACATTGGTATCTGAGAGCGTTATGACCTGTCTTTATCTCTATCGTTTAATTAAGAGTTTTAATAACATGTAACAAGACATCTCTTGTGTGCTAGGTTTATAGCGCAGCTTTGTGTTATTTGTGATACCTACTAGATGTTACATTTAATTTAACTGACTGGTTTTCTGTATATCGGTTTCTTGGAATAGTTGTAATGATTTTGTAGTTTTTCTTTAGGTGTTTTGGGTTTTTTGGAAACGATAAATGCATTCATTTACATTTCAATGTATAAACTATGCTTGGTAGTATCAGGAATTTTTACTCGTTAATTGTTTAGCTACCTTGCACATCTATGAGGTTGAAACGCAACAGTAAAGGTACGACCACACCGCGGCGTCCTGCGTGCGCGATGTAGGCGGCGATTAGATGGTGCAGTAGTATTTGTGCCGACTACGGCGATCAAAAAACGATTGATAATCAGATCACGAACGCGCTCGCGGACGCAGGACGCCGCGATGTGGTCGTACCTTAAGACTGTATTATTTATGGTGTAAATACGTGATAAAACCCTGAACATGACTTTCTGACAAACATGCACAAACTTAACAGCCGTGAATGGGAGCAATACATTTTGCACAGGATCTCATTATATATAAAAAAAAAAAATAGTAAAATTAATTCATTTTTTTTGGAGAATAATACTTCTAATAAATTTATCGATTATGGCAATTTAATTTTTACAAATTTCTTATCAAAACAAATCTTGTAGTCATACCTTATCTCCCCTTGTTACTTGTTGCATAACCTATTGATCCAACTAAAATGCGTTTTTAGTTTTCAACTAAAAACAAAGATAACTTTGTTTTATTTATGATTATATTACCTATGCTTGTGTTAGTATACCTAACGTTGTTGATTGGCGCATGCGCACCAATTCATGATTAATTTGACAGATAGTCATTTATTTACATGACCTTTTTCAATGCAAGATATGTAGATAGAGGTGTTTTATAGGTCATACGTTGAGGGTATATGTTTCAATTCTGAAAATTACTTAAGAGGAAACGCGGGGTGCACTTTTCCATACAAATGTAATCCCCCGTTTCCTCCCTGGAAAATGCTTTTAGAGAAAAAATTGTTTCTTTATAGAAACAAATTTTTCTCAAAAATTTTTCTCTTTATAAAAACAATATTTTTTTTGGGGTAGCTAGCTAGCTACAGCAGACTTGACTTGATTTTTTATAAAATCAAGGTCTGCTGTAGCTAGTACCCCAATCATTTGCTTTTTCTGACCAGACAATTGCAAAAATAAATATAAGCATATTTATCTCCTCTTTAAGATTTTTGAAGGATCATATTTCTATTTGCAATTGGTTGTTCAAAAAATTAAAATGATAGGGGCGTAGCTACGGCAGACCTTGATTTATTGTAGAAAGATTTATTTCTCCAGAAGCATTTTCCAGGGATGAAACATTTGTATGGAAAAGAGCACCCCGCGTTCCTTCTTAAGCCTAAAAATCTTTAAAAGTTATCCTTTTAATTATATTTTAATTACTATTAAACTTTCATATTGGTACCCGCTCGGCAAGCTTCCACCCTCAAATTGGAAAATTAGTCGCTAAAAACCTAACGGTGTTGACAGCTGTCCTTGAGAGCCTTTTCTCATTCTACTCCATCGCTGACCACATCACTCCAGTCCAGTCACTTACCGACAAGTGAGACAATTATAAGTTTATCCAAATCCTATGAAATAGATTAAACATAAAAATTGTATTTAGCCTTACTTCGACTGAAAAAATTAAGTTATTTAAAAAATTTTACTCTATAGGTAATTTAATGTTATTCTCATGTCAGTAATGAATTGTGCATTAATATGATTTCAGTAGTTTATAGGTACTTATTAAAATAATTTGTCATTACGGGATTATCAAGCTTTGCAGCTCATGCTGTATTCATTTATTTAGATGACATAAATACATGGTTCTATGAATTGAGCAAAAGTACCACACTCAATTTATTGAATATATATTAGTGTTTTTTTTGCACATTTACGTTTGTTGGTCTATTATCAACTAAATCATAATATACATGGTAAATTTTTCAATTTTTTTATACTATATAGGCTAGCGTTTGACCACTATCGCACCTGTTGGTAAGTGATGATGCGGTCGAGGATGGTAGCACTTTAGACCTAAACTGGAACCTGACTCTCAAGGATACCTGCTAGAACACATAAGATTTAGATTTTTGAAATGGGACATCTGTTGTAGCTGTAGTAAAATGTTTTGAGGAAACTGTCCAATTATTTTTGACTATATTTTAAACTGCATTTGCAAAAAAATATATACAGTAGTACTTAAGCAAGAAGCTCATCAACGACGACCAATTAGTAAGCAAAAGACTCCAGAGTCTCGAGCATCGTCGCAAGGTCGCTTGTTTGTCGGTTTTTTATCGGATTCATTTCGGAGAGTGTGCATCGGAACTTCATAACTTGATTCCGCCATCCCCTTTTTATAATCGGACTAGCAGGGATACTAAGAGGCGCCACCGCTACATGGTGGACATACCATTTACGCGTACAAAGCGATTCGCTTCTTCTTTCATCATACGTACTGCCAAGGAATGGAATTCCCTGCCCGAGTCTGTGTTTCCGATTAGATACAACATAGGGGTCTTCAAGTCGCGAGTGAATAGGTATCTTTTGGGTAAGCGTGCTACATCTTGTCACTTAACATCAGGTGAGATAGTGGTCGAGCGACACCCAATTTCACATAAAAAAAAAAATGGTCGAATTACACAGACATTAATTTTATTGTCTGTAGATTTTAAATATTCATCAATAAAACATAGACTTACACATTATGTACTGTATGCCATACATTATTTACCTGTAGGTATGTATATACAATTAACGATATTTGTCAGGAAATTTGGTATTAACCTATTATTCTCACATTATTATGAAAATATGGAGTTTAACCTAATTAAGTGTTCATGCTTATAGAAGGTAAATTAAATTAATTTAAAAACTTATTATTAAAATATTGTTATAAAATACCTACTTAAAAATTAAAATTAAACTAAACTAAAATAATGGTAAATTAAGTCCATGTGGTAAAGTGCCACGAACGCTGGCTACATTCCGCTTTGCAACGCAAAGAAATTCTTTGTGCTAGAAATGAGGCAGCCCTTTTGTCAGCGGTGGCATCGACAAGGCGCGGAGCAATTTTCTTATTTTTAGGGTTCCGAACCCAAAGGGTACCAACGGAACCCTATTACTGAGACACCGCTGTCCGTCTGTCTGTCTGTCCATCTGTCACCAGGCTGTATCTCACGAACCGTGATAGTTAGACGGTTGAAATTTTCACAGATGATGTATTTCTGTTGCCGCTATAACAACAAATACTAAAATCAGAACAAAGTTACAAATCAAGGGGGTCCACTTACAAAAAACGTGTTTTACTATAGCGCCATCTATGAACGATGGTAACCAACAAAAAGGTCCCTGACCTTTGTGTTAAAGTTCACATGGTGGGTGTTAGAAGTTCGCTAGACATTCGTTAGATGGCGTTGTAGTAAATAAGCATGTTTAGTATTGACACGGTATTAATATATATCGATGTTAAAACTATGTAGATACTTAATTTTTCCGGCAAATTTTGTTCAATCGGAACCCTGTGTGCGAGTCCGACTCGCACTTGGCCAGTTTATTTTTAATGTTATTGTATTTGGTAGGTAAACATACCTTATATTATCGCGTTTCCCTCTTAATGGCCCGACTTGTTCTGCAACAAAAATATATATGTAGCTATAATTAGAATATATATGAATGATGATGATGATATGATGACGTAATATGATTCTCAATAATTAATAGATTAACTTTACATTTTTTATCTTTGGAGAGTTATCATTTTTAGGGTTCCGTCCAAAGGATAAAACGGGACCCTATTACTAAGACTCCGCTGTCCGTCTGTCTGTCTGTCTGTCTGTATGTCCGTCTGTCACCAGGCTATAGCTCATTAACCGTGATAGACAGTTGAAATTTTCACAGATGGTGTATTTCTGTTGCCGTTAGAACAACAAATACTAAAAACAAAATAAAGTTAAAAATTACAGGGGGTCCCCATAAAAAAACGTGTTTTTAAACGCCATCTATCTAATTAGTTTCGGAAAAATGACATAGATGGCGCTAGTAAACGAGCCCCGTCTTTCTAGATCGCGACCAAACCAAATATTCTTAGTAATATCAATTAATCAAATATATGAGGTTGAAACTCTGTTATGTTTCGTATTGTACGGAACCCTCCCTAAGTGTGCGATAAGAGACGCGATGCTGACTCGCACTTGGCCAGTTTTAGTTTTTATCTTATAGGCTAGCGTTTGATCACTATCTCACGTGTTGGTAACTGATGATGCGGTCGAGGATGGTAGCACGCTAGGCCTAGAATGGGAACTGGCTCATAAGGACACCTGCCGGAACACATTAAATGTTTGACGACAGATTTTCTAACTTGGGGGTGGTAGCTGGCCAGACGGACACTGGACAGGGTCCTTACCACCATGCGGGGGTTGGGGGTTTCTTAACGATGTTTTTTCTAGTGTTTTTATTAATGCACACATACAAGCACTTGCCCATTATCTCACTTGATATAAATACAGTTTGATTAGTCCACTGCTGGTCATAGGCCTCTCCTAATGCTCGCCACCAAGGCCGATCTTCGATTACAATGTGTCTTTCTTCTATGTCTACAGGTTAAGATGGTAAAATTGGGGACAGTGTAAATGATACTAGATGCAGGCATCTCCACGGAACATTACTAGTAGTCACATATACGATATACATAATTCGTAAATGTCTAGTATTCTCAGTCAATATAATTTAAATGTCTATTTGTAACGTACAAAGTTAGCAAATGTGCACAGTAAAAGGCAACAAGTTGTAAAGATAAGTAAACCCTTTAGCCCAACTAATACAGGGCACTCGTAACGCCTCCAAAACAATATAAAATCTAAGCCTTCCTCTACCTAAACAAACTTTCCTTCACATAGGCCCAAATACATTATTTCCGTATATGAATACATAAGAGAGCTCGACCAATCGCGTCAAAGGTCAAAGTTGAACCGTCCAATAGCGTGACGTTGTGCGGAATCCGAAATATGTAGGTTTCGCGCGAAAGCGAAAGGTGACCAATCACATGTCGCGAACGTTAGTAGTTGTGACGTGTGTGCATGTGTTACTAGTGTGTGTGTAAGGCTTTCGCTTCGTTGGTATATTATCTCAGTATGTACCTGGTTTACCTTTAAACTTGCGACGGTAATGTTAACATTACCTAATTTAATTAGGGGCTTTTTAACTGGCGTCCTTCGTTTTAATGAGACTCTCTAAGTTTATTTGCTGTTTTGTTGATATTGGGATTTTGTTTTGAAGATAGATATGAGATAATGAGCTAATCCTATTTTAACTACTGCCTGATGGTAAATTAAGAAGTAGTAAAAATATTGTTGGCAAGCAAAGCGCTATTGGCTACTGTTCTCATCGTAAAAGGGCCAAGGAAACATTTTTAGGCAATAAGATTTCAAAGCTTTTAATTCTATATAAAACAAAGTTTCCTTTATTTACCTATAGTACGTTTCTATCTATTTGAGTCAATAAAGTTTACACCATCTAAGGAACGTAAAAAGTCGGTAAAACAATTTTTATCTTACAAAAACTGCAATACAAATCTCATCCTATGTTACCAAATTTAATCACGCATTTAAATTACAAAACACGTAGATATAGCTTCAAAAAACTGCATCACAATTGGTTAAGGTGATTGAAAGCTCTAAGGAAGAAACAAAGTTTACTTAAAAATTCCATTACAGTAATAATGTATTAATAGAATACAGCATCTCAAGTAACATCTCTTTTATTAACTATTTTATAACTTCGCAGCATTAACCTCAGTAACAATGACTCTTACTTATAATTCTTATATAAAAGTTGTTTAGATAAAGGTTCACTCTTCCATGTCCGAGTTTTTTGACCCGAGGACTTGTACCTTCTTATTTACCGAGTGTAGAACACAGACATGTATTTGAATAGATGTCCTGGAACTAACTATGTCCTAACGCATGGAATTTCCATGCTCATGTTGCTCTGTGATTTGAACATGAGCAACGCTCTAAATTGTTTGTGTAAAATATGGGTCTAATCACCACCGGCTTGTCAATAGCTTGTTAGATATGAAATAAGAAAAAGTTAAAATTACGCAACAGTATGTCTTTCAGTCGCCTAAATTTGCTATCCATGAAATAAACCTCGTGACGTAATAATACGTACAAAAAATTTGGCACACTTTGTTTTCATATACTTACTATAATATTGAGGCGTCTATTGTGATCTACGTCTGTAGAAAACGGAACCCTTATAGATGACGAATCTATAAGGGTTCCGTTTTCTGTCTGTCTGTCCGTATGTCACAGCCATTTTATTCAGAAACTGTTAAGACTACAGAATTGAAACTTGGTAGATAGATGTATTCTGTGAACCGCTTTCCGATTTTTATACAAAAATGAAAAAAATTAAAAGTTTAAGGGGGGCATCACATACATGGAACTGAAACAAAAAAAAATCTTCAAACCTATACGTGTACCTATACCTATGGATGGGTCTTTAAAAATGACATTGAGGTTCCTAAAATTTTTTTTTAAAAGTCAATCATTTGATAGATAGGCACGTCTAAAGCGGTACAATGTGTGTCCCCCCCTCTAACTTTTAAAGTATGGGAGTGAAAAATCTAAAAAATGTATTTGTTGTTGATCTCAATAAAAAACAACTACGAAAATTGGTTTGAACGAGATACAGTCAGCAGTTTTTGAGATATGGCGACCGTAAAGATAACTTTGTTTTTCATACAAACACTATGAAAAACAAAGTTAATTTTTTAGTTGCGAAAAATCATAGTTATATAATACTTTACTGTGTTACGGAACCCTACGAGTGCGAGTCCGACTTGCACTTGGACAGTTTTTTCCTTCTTATATAGGTATTTGAACATGGTGTTAAAGGCTAATATTTCTTATCATGTTTGATAGTATTATATAACACAATGCACATGACAAGTGGAGTCAAAGCGTTAGCATAATTAGTGTTTCAATACTTCTTTATACATACTATTACTTATACTAGTTGAATCTTCTAATATATAAATATATTTCTATATTTCAATATATATATTTCAATATTTAATATTTCAATATTTATTTCCAAAATACTAAACTAGTTATTACATTAAGTCTTATATATATGAACACAAATTAACCATAAAATTCTCGTGTCACAGTTTTCGTTGCCATACTCCTCCGAAACGGCTTGACCGATTTTGATGAAATTTTTTGTGCTTATCCGGTATCTATGAGAATCGGCCAACATCTATTTTTCATCCCCCTAAATGTTAGGGGTAGTCCACCACTAAATTTTATTTTTTATTTTTTACACAAAATTTTTAATTTCTATTTTTTTATGATACAACATACAAAAATACATACAATCCTCAATTTTCACCCTTCTACGATCAACCCTTATGTTTTAATAGCCATTTATTTATATGGCAAAACAACGTTCTCAGCTAGTAATACATATATTTTTATATCATACAGTGATATTTAACACTACATTACTTTACCTTACATTACTTTACTACTACTACATTACCTTATTTGCTATGTTGATATTTAAATAGTAAACAAGAAGGTACTATTATAGTATTATTGTGTATATTATAGTTAAAATTTATTATTATTGGTAACAGAGGTAATCTCTAAAATAAAGTACGCATCTACATTTCTTTCACCGATATTTACTTCGTCATCATCGTTAACAGCCAGTATTCGTCCACTGCTGGACATCCTCTCCCATGTTTATATTTGCTTATTATAATTATTTTTATACCATATACGCAAGCGTTTCACCACTATATCACCTGTTGGTATGTGATGACGCGGATGTAAGCACGCTAGGCCTAGAATGGGAACTGGCTCTCAAGGATAGCTGCCGGAACACATTTGATGTCGCCGCCAAGCGGGGGTTGGGGGTTTTCTAACGATGTTTTTCCTTCACCGGAGGGCCACTGTGAAAAGCGAACATATATTTTCGACAGAAAAATCCATTTGGTGCTCGGTGGGAATTTAACTTGGTACCTCTGGTGTCAAAGCCGAGCATTTTCCCACTACACCACGGGGTCGATAATGTACTTCTAGGTTTATTTATAAATGTTTTTCAACCAAAAATGTTTGTACAAAAATTCAATAGTTATTATTAAACAAACCGCACAGCACTGCTGTATCAAATATTATAAAAAATATGTATGCGAAGTATTAAAAACGTTAGGCACTTGATAACGAGTGCAGTAAGCGTATGGTTGGGACTGTGTCGCTTTTGTTTTATCGATACGATAATAATTTATGATAGTACAAAACGAAAAAACCGACTTCACAAGCCACTATAGTGAAAATACCCACTAGCCCTAATCATGTCATCGAAGTATCAAAATTGTTTATATTTTTCATTCTCATATCTCCGGAGATGATTATCAGATCTCAATAAAATTTGAATGGACCCAAACAAAGAAGGAAGGCATAATCTCACAAAAAAAGAATTTTTGAAATCAGTTATTTTCACGGAGAGATTTTATTTGACGGAGTTCTGAGGTAACAAACATTTAAAAAAAACAGTTGAATTGAGAACATCCTCCTTTTTTGTGAAGTCGGATAAAATATCTTAAATGACCATCTCAATAATTTTAATGTTGTTTATTTTAGAGTTTTATAAAAAGTATTTTATGATTATGTCTTGCTAAACATTATTAATACAAATGTTCATACTCGTTCTTATAATCAAGATCAACACAATATGCAATAATTGATCCACCTTTGTTTGTTACCGCGACTGTCGTTGAGCAAGTTAAACTGAACTTTATTCTTTATTTTTTGTAATTAAATACACAAAAAATAAAAAGATTTAATTTGTTCAAATTTACTTAACATAATATCGTTTAAAAACTAAAAAACAACCGACTTCAATGCCGCGCTATACATTTTCAGTACCAATTTTGAGATGTTTATCTCAATATCTCTGGAGATACTTATCATACCTCGATAAAATTACCATGGTATCACACTTGGGATATCTCCTTTCGAACAAAAAAAGAACAATCGAAATCGGTTCATAAACGACGAAGTTATCCGCGAACAAACATTAAAAAAAAAAAAAAATATATATATATACGGTCGAATTGAGAAACCTCCTCCTTTTTTTGAAGTCGGTTAAAAATATCATAACTTATTCGATATAATATTGTAAACATAAAACATCGACAAAAAGAGCGATAAGGTCACATCATTAGGCTAGAGCAGGGCATATCGCATGCACAAGATGTTGAGATAGCAGATATCGTTTGCCGAATTAGACTAGATTACATTAAATGGGTATAGTTTTAGCTAAGCGATAAAATGCGATGATAAAAAATAATTTGATATAGAAAAATACCCGCAATAAACGCCTGCAACAGGCAAAATATTTTACAGATAAGCTCATTTCGAGCGTCAAGGCAACCCTATTTTAATTACTTATTTGCGTCGCCGTCTAAGATTGTACATCGCCGTCTAACCAAAACGTTTAGTACTGTCACAGACATTCGGATTCAAGCTATTAGATTTTTATCACGTTTTTAGGGCTCCGTACCCAAAGGGTAAAACGGGACCCTATTACTAAGACTCCGTTGTCCGTCTGTCTGTCTGTCTGTCTGTCCGTCTGTCACCAGGCTATAGCTCACTAACCGTGATAGTTAGACAGTTGAATTTTTTACAGATGGTGTATTTCTGTTGCCGCTAGAACAACAAATACTAAAAACAAAATAAAAATAAAAATTAAAAGGGGGTCCCCATACAAAAAATCCAACGCTATCTATCTAATTAGTTTTGGCAAAATGACATAGATGGCGCTAGTAAACGAGCCCCGTTTTTCTAGATCGCGACCAAACCAAATATTCTGGGTAATATCATTTAATCAAATATATGAGGTTGAAACTCTGTTTCGTATTGTACGGAAACCTCCCTAAGTGTGCGATAAGAGACGCGGTGCTGACTCGCACTTGGCCAGTTTTATTTATTTAGCGATGTAGGTATTTATAGCACACCTTCATATCTGCCAAATAGTCTACTATCTTTCGTAAGCGCATTTCAGACTACGCTATAATATAATAGCTTATAGCATATAGTTTATAGCACAACAATATCGCTCACCATAAAATTATTTAGAAAACGTTCACATTTAGCTATACTATAAATGAGCCGGTTTGCTTGTAATTTGCTGGACTATAATATAGCGGAATAGTATAGCGTAGTTTGAAATATATTTTATACATGTTTTGTTAGAATATTGCTATTGGCAACTATATTAGATCACGGGCTGGTTTAAGGACGTTCACTATCAACTGTGGTGCACAGTGATCAGTCAATTAATAAGACAATAAAATTAGAATTAAAATAATTAAATTAAAAATTAAATGGGGTCTCCATAAAGAAACGTATTTTTTTAACCGACTTCACAAAAAAGGATGAGGTTCTCAATTCGTCTGTACGTTTTTTTTTTGTTTTTTTTTGTTTAGGTGTATGCGCTCGATCTTATGAAAACGTAATAGATGGAGACTTAAAAATTGCTCATAATATTTATTACTATAGCTGTTATAACAACAAATAATAAACATAGAATTAAATTAATACTTAATGGGGTCCCTATTAATAAGGTATCTCAAAAATTAAATCCCTCGCATTTCTCAGTTAAAAAATTGTCAATACCGAATAGACCAGTATATATAGCAGTCTATAATAACGTTTTATACCTACAATTTTCAACTTTATCTTCGCTTAGTCTAACTGGCTTCCGTTTATTCAGTAACAAAGCATTTTAATAAATACACTCAAACAAATTAGCCGGATGATCAATACAAAACATTACATATTCTAGGCATCAAATTCAATAAACAGATTGAATAAAAACAGTAGACTCGGCAGGAAATTTGTCATTTTGTACTTTATTATTCAAAGTTGTGTCAGCAAGACTAGGCATTGCGATAGCCCTTATTTAAAAGGCATAAAGTTAACTTTATGTTTAATTAACAGGTTCTTCTATGATTTGTGTTCCCTTTATAATACCTTTATTTCCCGTAAAGTACAGAAAAATAACTGATGCTACGTAACTGAACAACGTTAGATAGAACGTTTTTCAAAGTACTCCTTAATGTTTTAGTTTAAGTTTTTTTTTTAAAAGATTACTTGCAATGTGATGTGCAACCCACATTCGGTTGCACATTACTAGTATTCTTGTTAACCCCTCCAAATAAGCTAAATATGCTTGTGTCTGGAGTGGGTTCACGTCAATAGTGCAATGGGTGGGGCGGGGATCGAACTCACGACCTTTCGATCGCCAGTCCGACACCTTATCCATTGAGCTATTGCCGCCTTTTTTATGTTTTCAGAGATACAATTATTTTCATACAAAATAAATAGTTTAAATTTTTATTTCCTGACAATTTAGTACCTTTGAGAGGTGTTAATTTTTATAATAACCGAATAAATCAAGACCAATATTATAAATGAGAAAGTCAGTTCTTATATTTGTTTATTTGGGTCTTCTACACGGTCAAACCGCTGGACCGATTTAGCTGAAATTTTGCGCAGGGATAGCTAGTATTATGAACTATGCCATGGATACTTTTTAACGCGGGCGAAGACGCACGGCACAGTTATACATAAATTAAAAAACACCCTCGACTGATTTATGTACAATCTGTTTATTGAAACCATCCCAATGAGCCCAAACACGAAATCTCTGCTATAAATTGGTGATGAGTAGAATATTCTGCAGATTCCAGGAGATAAAACGGCTCGAATCAAATTTAAAAACACGACACATATCAAACGAAAACAAAGCTAAATCAAAATCGGTCCATCCGTTTGGGTGCTACGATGCTACAGAAAGACACACTCACATACCCATCAAATATATAACACCCTTTCTTTTTGCGTCTGGGGTTAAATATGCTCCTTTATAATGGCTGGTAAAACTGAACGAGGAAGGCAGCTAAGGCCTTGGACATCCTAAAATTAGCTGATTGTACCTATTGTTCGTTTCTCGTAATCTGTCGCAACAGTACAATACTAACTGCCAAGGATTGCGCCGACGCAGATTTCCGTTAAAGTTAACCAATACGTTAACCTGGTTACTGTTTAGAAGTTGATTCACTGCTTCGCTATTTTTCAGTATATTTATAATTATGTTATAAGTATACAGGTGATCAATACATATTACTATATATATATAAATTGATGGTAATATATCTACAACTATACAATTGATGTAAAAAGATATCTTACTATATAGGTATCTGTAACTATAAGAGCTAGAAATTATATATCAAATATATTTCTTTGAAGAACCAATATCATCAATTTATAAAAAAAAAGAGTGTGTGTACTTATGTACACGCGTTAGAAGTTATACTTCTGTGGCGTATGGAAAAAAAAAACTAAAATGCAGGAGGGATTAACGATAAATATTACAATTAATCAAAAAGATTTTATTTAAATAAAAAAGGTTTTATTAACGTAAAAATATGACATATACAACTTGAACATAGTCATGCCACCTAGAACTAACTTCACGGTGTAGAATTTAGGTGTCAGTGTGCGCGCGCATCGTACCACCTAGAACTAACTTCACGATGTTAAATTTAGGTGTCGGTGTGCGCGCGCATCGTAAAAATTCACTCTCATCATTTTTCTCTATCGCGCCAAAAGAAGTATAACTTCAAAAACCTTAAGTCAATACGACAAATTGTAAAATTAGGTCATATATCATACTGTATTTCTAGGCACTTTCTGTTGCGAAAATATTATTACATTTCATCTTTGGGAAAAAATATCCGTGTTAGGTTATATATGTACCTACTAAAGGTGCGGCCACACCGCGGCGTCCTGCAATCTGCGGGCGCAATCTCAGTACTTTTCAATTGTTTTCTGATCGCGTTTGGTGTGAACCAGTCTGTACAAATGATACTGCGCTATCTGATCGCCGCCTAGATTGCGCTTTCAGGACGCTAAGGTGTGTCCGTACCTTAATATTGCTGAATATAATAAATTTTAATTGTCAAACTAATTTCCGTCACCTTATTATATGATAGTTATAAAACTAATGTAAAAAAATGGTTTAATCTTGTTATCAGCATAAACAATTTATGTAAAAACCCTATTTAACTAATATGTCGTATTTTAGTAATAGTGTTAAACAAACTCAAGGCGGCAAATAATACGACTTTTAAACTAAACGCTCTACCTAATTTTAAAAGTTTTGCTTTGCCTACAATACATTATGTTTGATAATCGATTTTTTATATATGTACTGCAAGAGTAATTTTATTATTACGTTATGTATATTGTTTCTGTAACGTTTGGTGTACAAATAAAGTACTTATTTGTATTAATTCACGAAATGAAACAGTTAATTAAATAAAAAGCAATAGGTACTATATTTAAGGTAGGTTCTAGAAGGTGTAGGAAACGGTACAGCATATTCTTATCAGCGGCATCCTATTTCGTTACACCGACATCTGAGTATGCCTAGATAAATCTAGGTTTAGTCTACTAGATATAGACTATAGATGGCGCATGTACATTGTACAGCTATTTGAAGGGTCAAATTTAGGCTAGAGAAATTCTCCATTGAATGGCCTGGTTGTGGCCGGTTAGGTTAGTAAAAAAACAATTTTTTGTATATAGGCTAGCGTTAGACCATTATCTCACCTGTTGGTAAGTGATGATTTGGTCGAAGATGGTAAGCACGCTAGGCCTAGAACAGGAACTGGATCTCAAATGTCATTGTGCCTCAGCCAACAGTGGATAAATATGAAATAATTTTACCTCGTTTTATTGACGTCTTCATTTCCATACAAACAGAATTTCATCTTAGACAGCATCATCACTTAACATCAAGTGAGATACTGGTCAAATGCTTGTCTGTCAGAAATCTGTGTCAGCTACAGCTCATCATTAAAAGGGAACTCGTTTCATATTTCTATTTGCAATTGGTTGGTTAAAAAATAATAAAAATAATACAAATAAATAATAATAGTAGCTACAGCAGACCTTGATTTTTGTAGAAACAATTTTTTCTCTAGATGTATTTTCCAGGGAAAAATCGGGGGAATACATTTGTATGGAAAAGTGCACCCCGCGTTCCGTCTTAATACGTGGTCTATTCTAATCTATATCTGTGGAAATGAAGTCTAGGATATGCCACGTCATCAGAACATTTCTTCGATGTAGGTAAAGTGCGGCGGATACTATATAAGAATCCGAGACGTTTCAGTGAATGACTAGGCTGGTGCCGCTGGTGGTCATACTCACGTTACGGTTTCTTAGACTTCGGTTAATTATCACTAAATTTTATAGTACAAGGAAGTGTCTTGGTGGCATTTTAATTCTGTTCTGAATAGGTATTGCGATGTTAAAAATATTTACAATAGCGGCAAAGGAAGTTTAAAACTTTAAAGTGTACGTATATTATGCCGACAATGTGTCAATGTGTCAATTAGACAAATGACTTATCACTTAGGCAGCGCCTCGTCCCACTGCCGTCTTTCGCTTCTCTGTAAAGGTACGGCCACACCACGGCGTCCTGCGATCTGCGTGCGCGATCTCAGTACTTTTTAATTGTTTTCTAATTTCGTTTGGTATGAACCAGTCGGTACAAATACTACTGTGCTATCTGATCGCCGCCTAGATCGCGCACGCAAGGCGCTGCGGTGTGTCCGTACCTTAAACACGATTGCTTCTTAAAGACCGTATCATCAGCTAATATCAAATTTGTATTAAATATTAAATTTCCAACATCAAGTGTTTGTCTTTTTCCAAAGAAAATCTGAGCAGTTCTACTCTTACGTGTACATTTTACCTACTAGCTGATATTCTTAGTCTTATTCGCGACTACGTTCACGTACGCCAAGACTTTTATCACTGTAAAGCTCTGTCAATCAACATTTGTGTGATCGGAATTATTTGTAAAACTAATGATTTATTTATCACTATAAAACATTTAAACAAAAAAATTAAACCGCCGAGAAAACTGAAAAGCAAAAAATAATAAAACGTTTTTGTTTATAAACGTTTTCAATACACGCAGCTGAGCCCGATTTTCGGCTCTTTGTTTTTTCCAGTATTTGTTGACATACATTGATGATATGATAAAATCATCAAAATAATGATACCTTTCTCCATTATATTTGTTGATTTATTCAAAACGGATTGACCGATTGCGTTGAAATTTAAATGGAATCCCCTTGGGGGTATATACCCTTTCCAATAAAAAAAGAATTATCGAAATCAGGCTACTCTATAAAAAGTTATGCGTGGTCATACATTAAAAAAAAAGTATATACGCGTCGACTTGATAACCTCCTCCGTTTTTTTTCGTCGGTTAAAAAGTAGCTTATGTTCATCCTCATGCTTCAAAGTATCTCCTTGCTAAATTGTCAGTCGAGCGGATCGTCCATTTAGGCGTAATTAGGTAACAAACAGACAGAGTGACAAAGTTTCAAACGTTTTATATTATTAGTCTGGATTATTTGGATAACTACATGTTACAGTCCGGCAAGTATAACTTGGCGTGCCTGTGCGCCACTGTGCTTTTACTTTGTACTTTGATAACAGTTTCTCTTAAACCACTTTTAATTACTTTTGGCATTATTGAGTTATTTTAATGTAGCAGATTTATCAACAATAATGTCGCGGTAATCTCTCAAACGTCAAACTCACAGTTTCAATTAAAAGAATTAGTTCCAAAAACCACCACCGCCAAGTTATACTTGTGTACTGTAGGTATGTTTAGTAGGAAGTAGGTAGGTAAATTAGATCTTTTACAATGGGAAATACAGGAATTTAATTTATTAGGTTGACATTGTCTAAAATTACTCAGAAAATCATTTAAGGCTAAGTACAACGATATTTGACCTTAAATGGGTTACTTCATTATTAACTAGATGACTATATTATGAAGTGTTGTAGTAAATGACACGTCTAATATTTTCAATGCACTTAAATGGTGTTATCATGTTAATATAAACACCGCTATTTAAAGTGGTCATGGGTTTTTTATAATATCTACTAAGTTAGCTACAGAATGACCTGCAATGAGCAGGAAAGGTTAAGTTTTAATCTTGAATATGAATAGTTCATATATACACCGCAATTGTTGGCATCAAGTTACCACGAAGCTTTTATAGATAGGGATTTTATTTGCGGTGGCGTGAACGAAAATTCACCTGCCGTCTATTCTCTTCATTTTGGGTTCCAACCCTGTCGTGAGGAGTAAAGTTTGGTCAAAAAAGAAAATGATGTCGTGCTACGTGATTTGACGGCGTTATGAATGTTATTGTTTCTTGATGTTTTTATAATATATAATAAATAATAATAAAAATGTATTTATTTCTCAAAATATACAGTGGTGCTAAAACAATTTTTACTTAACTAAAATGAGAATGATGCCTGTGGTAGGTTTTGCAGGATACATACCATGTTAGCTTAGCTTAACGTAAGTAGTGTCCGGCATTTGGTATCTGGCTGTAAATTTTTTACTGATGAGTAAGAGTCTTAGAGATGTCTAAGACTCAAAATTTTGGGAAGGCGTAGAGAACGAAAACTTTTATAGGTAGTAAGTACCTAAGCGATCGAGCATTGCTTGATTTATTTTTGTGTCATATCACGTTTCACAAAAAATACAACTATCTACATTGATTGAGTTATTACCACGAGCTATATGCATATTTAATTTTTATACTAACCGGTCTTCACTCGCGTTTATTATTAGCTTTTTATTAGCTTCACCTGTATGTTTGTATGTTTGTAACCGACTTCTTTGGGCGCGATTTTGACCCACTTTAAACGGTCAGATTTATCGAGGACCGATGACAATACAATAATTTAATAAAAAATAATTCCATTTTTCAACTAAAAACAAGAAAAATAAATAATAGTTTATAAAAACTAAAATCACGCTTTTTATAGAAAACCAAACTAAAATATAGAAAATAAATTTTAAAAAATTTAAATTAAGAATAGTGTTAAAAATTTCAATAAATATAAATTAATAATAGTGTGAATAAAAAAATATATTTGATTTAAAAAAAAGCGTGGGGTGCTTTTAAGGTATTATCAAAATTATAATCACTCTACTCATATCTGTCAATAAAATATTTATAACTATTGACATCATGCACCTCACGCTTTTTTAAAAATTATTTTTTTATTTTTTTATTCACACTATTATTAATTTATATTTAATGAAATTTCTAACACTATTCTTAAATTAAATTTATTAAAATTTATTTTCTATTTTTTAGTTCTGTTTTCTATAAAAAGCGTGATTTTAGGTTTTTTAACTATTATTTATTTTTCGCTCTATTTGAGAGTATTCATTCGGTAAGTCGCGAGTCACTTTTCACAACACTTCACAAGCTTTCCTAGCTGCCCCGGGTTCGACTCAATTTGAGAGTCTACTATGAGAGTCTGACTCTCAAGTTGAGTCGAAACCGGTCAGAGCATACATAACTCGAAAAATAAACGCGAGTTGAGGTCGGTCAGTATCAAAACTAAATATCTACACAGTTGCGATTCTTGTGAATTACAACTACAAATGTACGTAAATTTAAAAAGCAAAATATTATCTCAATACAAAATATCATCCAAATCAGTTTCAAGATACAAATTTCTCCTTTAAACATAAAAGATAAATAATTACCTATTATTTGTTGAACGTGATTATTTTTATCGTATACTGCATAATAACCATGTTAATAACTTATTAAAATGCATTAAGTTAAATCATAATTAATTCTGCGTATTTCGTGCTATATAATAACTAACCTTGTGTTATTTTGAAGGAATGTCCTGTATGACGTGATTATATCTAGCCTCGAATAATATGTATAGGTACTCCAGTGCTGAACCGTATTGAAAACTTATATATTTACTTGAATATGTTGTAATATATGTTCTTTATTCCATAGTATAAAACAAAGAGCTTCCCGCCGTCTGTACGTTTAGATCTTTTAAACTTCGCGGATTTTAACGCAGTTTTCATTAATAGATACAGTGATTCAAGAGAAAGGTTTATAACCAGGATCAAACGTGGGCAAAGACGCGGGGCGCAGCTATTTTTTATATAAATCTTCTGTGACACATTATATTGATTCAGGGTCACCTTTTTTAGGAATTTTCGTTCATATTGCGGATAGATAAGGCATATAGTTCCTTACAGTAAAACGCCTGCATGTCACCAATTAATTAGACACACCCTCTTGTTAACAGTTTTTAGATTCGTCCAATGGTTGTCTGGATGAGATCGTTATTAGCGATAAGGCTGTACTTTGTAACACTTTGATTTAGGTTTTTTTAATGTAGCTATCTATATACCTAAGTTTTATTTGTGGTGTGACAAAAAGTGTTTAGGAGTTTTGGCGGGAACTTGAAACAGTGTGTTTGCTCTGATAGCATTTTTCCTAAGACTTATGTTTGTTCTTCCGTAAGTTGATGTGTAGTGCAGGTGTTATATGCAAGTGTATGAAAGCAGCAAAATGTTGAAACATATCCTATTTTCTGTTAATTAAAGCCTTCAATAAAGTCCACATCATTACTGAGGGTATAACTTGGATTGGACTATGACTTTCTTTGACCTGGGGCCTTATTCAGTATGACCATTTTAAAGTCATACCGTGCCGTGTTACGTCATCTCCGCGTTATGGTATTCTCTATGCCAATCAAAACGCGGTAGGGTAAGGTTATGAGGGCGTTTTGAGCTGTTAAAATATCGTGACATATGAGGACGTGTAACGCGCGCGTTTTGTATAATTTACCTATCGTGTGGCATACAGAATACAATTTTTCAATAACGTAACGTGGCGCGTTAAGGAACGCGTTATCTCATTGGTCATACTGAATAAGGCCCCTGGATGTGACCTTGACTCGACTTTACGACTCGTAACAACTTGTATCTATATACTAAAACTTGAAAACTAGTACTTTGACAATGGCTAAAAACATTAATCGTGTGGAGCCATATAAAACTAAAAAAAAGTGTTCATCTATCTATCAAACCTCTTTGAAATTGTCAGCTGAGAGCAAAGAGAATATAAATACTACGCTGAGAGTTAGGTGCCTTTGCAAAGTTTCCAATAAAAATAGGCTAGAAAAATATAAAAATAACTATGTGTAAGCTCGCTCGACTAGGTAGCGCGGTTGTGAAAGGTTCAGTTCACATGAATGACATAAAATAACTGGTACGAAGTGTATAAACTATATAATACTCTGCATTATGTGACTAAGATAGAATTCCGATTGAATTACTTCATTCTTTTAAGACAGGATGTTTAAAATTCGAACCAATTTCTTTGTACCTTGGCATATTGAACTTTATTTTTTACCGGTTTACAGGAAGGTTATGATTTTGACGGTATGTATGTATGTACGTACGTTCATCTGTTTCCTCCTGCTAATCATAATTTTTTTAATATATTATAGTCTAGCGTTTGATCACTATCTCACCTATTGGTAAGTGATGACGCGGTCGAAGATGGTAAGCACGCTAGGCCTAGAATGGGAACTGGCTCTCAAGGATAGCTGCTGAAACACATTAGATGTTTGGCGACAGATTTTCTAACTTGAGAGTGGTAGCTGGCCAGGTGGACACTAGATAGTTTCCTACCACCATGCAAAATTTGACAATGAATGAGGTAGGCATCGTTGGAAGCATCTTGACTGTCCGCTGGTTATATGCTATGTGACAGATGCTAGATGGATTAAGTAATATAAGATACCTACTGCTGCTGCCTATAGGATACTGTGGCACGCAAAACTCTGAATAGATGCTTCCAGAAAATCGCATATCCAACCTGGTAATCCTAATAGACTGGTCTCGATTACTGTATCCGATTTTTATATTATAATTGCGAAAGTTTGTAAGTGTGTGAGTTAGTATCTATGTTTTTTTTTCAGTGTTATTATGGCTCCACACGATTAGTGTATTTAGCCAGTGTCAAGTATTGAAATTCTTCAAGTTTTTATGAATTTCAGTCGTAGAGATGGGTCAAAGTCACATTTCAGGTCAGTTTTCAAGTAAAAGTCTAGTCTAAGTCATAGCTTCAGTAAAGATGTGGTGTTCACTGAAGATTTTCAGTGGAATTTTGGTGAGAACGCAAATAGCATGTTTTTTTCAACATTGTGCTGTTTCCTTACACTCGCACACATTCACCGGCACTTAATGGTTAATAATCCACATTTATTACACATTAACACGCGGAAGAACACAAGTTTTAGGAAAAAATACAATGAGATCACACACACTTTTCTACGTTCCCGCCAAAACCCGTATCTATGTTCCTAACATCCTCACTTTAGACAGTTTGACAAATTTCAATGAAATTTTGAATGGAGATAGCTATAATCTGCACTGTTATATAAAATACCCTGATCTCTTTAATACATAGCTCTTAATACAAAAATAATAATCTGGCCAAGTGCAAGTCGGACTCGCACTCGTAGGGTTCCGTACCACACTTCAGTATTTTATAAGATCGAGCGAAAAATGCCCACTATCATTTTTTGGTAGCAAAAAATTATAATTAATAATCATTTTATTTTTTATAACGCCATCTACCATCTAACAAAGGAGTTAGGGATCGGCATTTCAATATAACGCCATCTATGGACGTTATCTTGAAATGCCGAATAAACACGTTTTTTGTATGGAGACCCCCTATTATTTTTAATTTTATTCTGTTTTTAGTATTTGTTGTTATAGCGGCAATAGAAATACATCACCTGTAAAAATTTCAACTGTCTAACCGTGATAGCACGGTTCATGAGATATAGCCTGGTGACAGACGGACAGACAGACAGACAGACAGATAGACAGACAGACAGACAGACGGACAGCGGAGTCTTAGCAATAGCGTCCCGTTTTACGCTTTGGGTACGAATTATAATTTAATAATTTATTAATAATCGAATTTTCTAGATTCTCATATCACCGACAGTAACTTAGTGTTATATATTAAATTGATTGTTTTGACTAGTCTCAAACCAGGAAAATAGCAAAATATAATAACTATTTATAGGTAAAATATATCCGTCTGATGTGTGTGAACTTGTATTACATTATTTATATTGATAACCGATATACTGGGACACTAAAGGTCACTAATGTGACATTCCTTATTTATGTCCTAATAATGTTTAATTATAATTGTTAATCATAAATTAATCCTAGTTCAAACAAAAACAAAATGTATATTATATATTTAAAAGTATTATTTATGTTTAATTTTAGGGTTCCGTATCAAAGTTTGAGGGCCCGGTGGCGTAATCGGGAGAACGGTCGGCTTTGATGCCGTGGTACCGAGTTCAAACCACCGTGCACCAATAGATTTTTCTATCGAAAAATGTATGTGCGCTTCTCACAGTGGCCCTCCGGTGAAGTAAAACATCGTTAAAAAACCAACAACCCCCGCATGGTGGTAGGACACTATCTAGTGTCCGCCTGGCCAGCTACCACCCTCAAGTTAGAAAATCTGTCACCAAACATCTAATGTGTTCCGGCAGCTATCCTTGAGAGCCAGTTCCCATTCTAGGCCTAGCGTGTCTAATTATTATACATGAAACTGTGGGTATGTATAATTTGTTTGTTTGTGACTACTTCACAGTCAAACGGATGGACCGATTTAGCTGAAATTTTGCACAGAGATAGCAAGTATGATGGATTAGGGCATAGAATACTTTTTTACGCGAGCGAAGCCACAGGGCACAGTTAGTTTTCGTATATTATGCAATTTCAATAGCGAATTAAATAGTTTATGGTACTTCCCGTTGACCTAAAATTAATAAATTTGGCAACAAGCAAGGTCTTACAGTACATGTAAGGAAAAAAATATTTAAACCGTATACGTACCTAGTTTTAATATAAAAAATAGCTTATTTACTTTAAAAAAATATTATTCGTGGTATGTGGTGATGCAATAACATTGTTTAGGGATCTAAAGGCAAAGTTATTTTGTCCCTTAACCTAGTTTGACATGTTTTTACGGAATCCTCGGTGCGCGCGTACAATTCGCACTTGGCCGCACGCGGCAAGTTAAGTCTTTTAGCTATAAGTTAAGTTTTTTTATTATTCATTTGTTAACATTTTTGAATAATAATTTTATTCAATAAACCAATAGGAATTATCAATAATATCAGCCATAATATTTTTATAGATTTCACTTTTCGCTACCTTGACAACATTTGGAAGCTGAAAGTCATCATCATTAGCTATGCTAGTCCACTGCTGGACATAGGCCTCTCCAACTGCACGCTACTAAGCACGATCCTCGGCCACTCTCATCCAGCTCTTGCCAGCGACCTTGCGAACATCATCGCTCCACCTAGTCTGAGGACATCCTACGCTATGCTTGCTGATACATTATGTCCACTCAAGAACTCGTTTACTCCAAGCTGAAAGTAAACTTAAATATATTTTGTTGTTACTCGTAAAGTAATTAAAGGCAAATGAAATCACATGTATTAAAAACCTTAATATCGTGTTATATAAAAAACATCAACCTCGCTTCAGGTTTCCTATTTGTTCAATTTTGTTCATATTCGAATAATAGCATAATTAAGTAAGATCCTTGAAGATATTGTCGAAGCAAACACAGGTGGTCGCGAGTGTACCTATTTCTAGCTCGGGCGACTATTCGTTTCCTACCTTGAATATGTAACGAGGATATGTACAGCTACACCACCATCAGACAAGGCTTGTTTACGGTTTGTTCATGTTCGGTTAATATGAATATTTCATGGTAGTTTGCGTTCATGTTTGTCAAGACAAGTAATTTTTTTTTTAAGTATTTATTAACTGACTGATCTAAAAATGCGATGTTAAGATGTCTAAAATAAAGCGTACTTTATATACTGATGTGGTTTTAAATAAGGGTCTCAATCTAATGCCAGAGTTGACTACATAGAAGTTCACGTTACATCACTTTATACAGTGAATTATTCGAACCAATCGCTCTTAGAAGAATCAAAGTATTTATTCAGTATGTAGGCAGTATTAATATACGCACATACTCACGTCAAATCATAAATCATAAAATAAATCATAACCAATTATCAAGTAAACATAGCAAAAGCAGAATTTAACACTTTGCATTAGAAAAAAAAAGTAATGAACCATTCAGCTGTCATCCAATCGTTTACGTCATAATAGTTAAAAAAAAAAAGTAGCTTAAAACCAACCATACATGTAACTGTGTGTTTCAGTACTTCAGACAATTTTTATATAAAAAAAGTAAAATAGTGAAACACAACTTAGAGAAACGCACACTCGTAACTTTAAGGATGAATGCTGGCATGGTCTACAAAAAAATTTCGTCTCTTACAAATTGGTGACTGAAACAGATCTTTAAATAAATATCAAAGGTTGCCTAGGTGGTTCTGTATTGACACGACTTGCTACGAGTATATGGTACGGAACATTCATCTAACAACCGTGTTAAGTAAAGTGTTTAAATAAAGATGAATCATTGACGTAGACTGAAAAATATTTAGCCAACATTTTAATGAAAAAAATGTATATTCGATGTTACTAGATTAAAAGTGTAAATGTAACATTGTTTCATCAGCGCCATAATTATAAATGGAGAAGTCAGTTTGTATACTGTGATCTATTTACGGTCAAACTCTTGGACCTATTTGGGAGCACAGGACATAGCACACTTTTGTTATGATAGTTTTAGTTTTTTTCTAAATTTGCATAATGATTTGATATAATGTACACCTATATTTTTCGTCTTTTACTCGGTATGGATGACGAGCTTTTTTTGGCTATGCTGGGTTTTATGTGTAAAATTGCTTTTTTTGTGTACAACTATCTTTAAAAGCCTATCTAAATACAAAATTTTAGTTCAAATCGTTAGTCGTTTCCGAGATTCGCAATAATCTTTAAAAACAACGTGAAAATGAAATCGCTCCCGCTGTCTGTATGCTTAAATCTTTTAAACTACGCAACGGATTTAAATACAGTTTTCAGCAATAAATGGAGTGATTCAAGAAGAATGTTTATAACTTAGATTAAACGCGGGCAAAGCTCCAGGGCGCAGCTAGTTGTATAAATATGTAAAATTCCTCGTTTAAATATATAAGATTTAATTCGAAAGCGAGTAAACACTTCACCACAAATCAATAAGTAAATAGATACTTGGCTGGCTTTAAGAAGGAATAAAATCGGAAAGAAGACATTAATTTATTTCTCCTTTGCAATCGCTTAACTGTACATGACAGCATTTATCGAGGTGATTGACAGCATTTTTTTTTATATATTGTAGGCTAGCGTTTGACTACTATCTCGCTTGGTGTTAAGCAATGATGTGGCAGAAGATAGTGAAAACGCTAGGCCTAGAATACTCTGACTGCGCTGTGTGAACACTGTTATGGTGGCAGATTTCCTCCATGAAGTAATAAGCTACTTCTTGGTAGCATGTTAGACTGAACATCGATATAATATGCTCCTACCTGTAGACGAATACCCGTGATAGGATTTGAACTGGCATCTAAGCGAGAGTTAGAAGTCTAGTCATCTATCCTTTACGCCAACTGGGCTCTTAAAGATATAGTGGTCAAAATATATAAAATTAAAAAATCTATAAAATTAAAAAATACAAAATTTTAAACTGATCTATGTATAATCTGTTGAGACCATTCCAATGAGCCCAAACACGACATCTATGTTGTAAATTGGTGAGGAGTTGAGTATTCTGCTGATTCCAGGAGATGTCCCAGCATCAGGACATTTTTTTTTATTGTTTTTTTTTTTGTGTGCTTCCATGTTCAATGCTTCCATGTTCTTACAATATCGTTGAAATCAATACCAAATTTCAAATTGATCAGACCTATGAAACTTGATTTCATAGCGCCATCAACTAGAAATAAGCTCATAGTTTTAAAACGGTTAAACGATTTTTTGTGAGGAAATCCGTTTAACCGTAATTCATATCAAAGCTAAGATGACACTCTCCATGAAGACACCTATCAAATAAATAAAAAACTAAATCAAAATCTGTTTATCCGTTAAGGCGCTACGATACTACAGACAGACACACACATAAACAGATACATAGATATACACGTCAAACTTATAACACCCCATCTTTTTGCGTCGGGGGATAAAAAAGGATAATTTATTAGCGTACTAGCTATCAAGTTAACTCTATGATTTGTTAGTCGCTGTTCTTATCGGGGTCAATGGCTGGAAACGATAAAAAAATCGCACGAAGCGACAACTCTTTATGTAATATGGACATAGGCTATCTACATACCACTCGTACTAGATTTGCTAAGCAATGTGAAATGTTTGCTTAGTTACGTTTAGAATTCCTCGAGGTGTGGAAAAAATAACAGAAAATACGGAGGGTAATAAAATATTAAAGGTACGGCCACACCGCAGCGTCCTGCATGCGCGATCTAGGCGGCAATCAGATAGCGCAGTAGTATTTGTACGACTGGTTCACACCAAAAGCGATCTGCGACGATCAGAAAACGATTGAAAATCGGATCTCGAACGCGCACGCAGACGCAGGTCGCCGCGGTGTGGTCGTACCTTTAAGTCGGTACAAATAATTTTAAATAGAAAAATACTCAATTTTTACTTGATATCATAAATAAGCCTGCTGTGAAATATCGCTATTCGTTATAAATCTTGAAAACTTTATATCTAGTCCATAATAACCAGACTGATATAAAAAAAAAACGTTTATAACTCTGTCACTCTGTCTGTTTGTTACCTAATCACGCCTAAACGGACGATCCGGTTTTACTGATTTTAGCATGGAGATACTTTATAACATAGGCTACTTTTTGTTAAACTAAAATCATAATTTTTATTAATAACTGAAATTAAATATATCAGATCAGACAAATGTTAACTGACAGAGCTTTACAGTGATAAAATTCTCGTGTATGTGAACGAAGTCGCGGATATTAGCTAGTATCTTATAAATTAATATTATTATGAAATAAACAGATGAAAACTTTCCTTTATGTCTATAATATAAAATTATAAGTTGAACTAGTTAAACTATTAATATTTCTTGTAAACATGTAGGTTTTCCTCTGAAGATAGGTCAAATCGCGATTGTAGGTACACGACCTTCGTTCAAGTCAATGTCTGGCGTCTATGAGTAACTGGTCATAGCTTGTGTAATTACTATTTTTATGTTCACTATTTACTGTATTACTAATTGTGTGATGATGGTCAATAGATTCATTTGTAAAGTGGCGCATTTAAAATTCTGGAGTTCTAATTCTGGTATTGTTCTTACACTCGTATTCGAAAAGACTTTGACAAACACGTAATGATGGAATTCTCAATTTGTGTAAGATTTTTTTGGCTTGTATAACTATGGGTGCTTTTTCTGTATGATTATATCAGCTGCTGATTTAGGAAAGTCAAAGACAAAGAGCTGAATTAAATAAGCTTAAAACTAAGTTAAACTTTGAACTACTTACTAATTTAAACTAAGCAGGCTTGCATAGCTTGAGTCTTTTTAAAGTAACTTAAGTTGAATTTATTTTTACATCCAAATGTTTCAAAATGTAAAATTTTGAAATGTAAGTGATTTAGATAAGAGATGGTGACGATGATGATAGTATCCTTTCTCTAGGGTACAACTGCACGGTGCTAAAGTACTGTCTTATATCCGCCTGGCTAATTGCCTCCTCAAGTTTTTTTTAGAAATTCTGTCAACAAACACCTTAAGGTACGAACACATCCTGCGTGCGCGATCTAGGCGGCGATCAGATAGCGCAGTAGTATTTTTACCGACAGGTTCACACCAAATGTGATCAGAAAACAATTGAAAAGGATTGGGATCATGCCCGCAGATCGCAGGACGCACCTTTACTGTATTAAACAAACGAACGGTGAAAACGAATGGTCAAATGGCTAGACTATAAATGGTATAAAAGAAACTTCAGATCTTTCATAAAATTTCTTTCAGGTAAAATTACTTGTACACCAATTTATAAGTGGGAATATTTTAGGAAATGTATATAGAGATTTTCTTTTTAACAGACATTTACGTATGTATTGCTTCTTAAACTTTTATTCGTAGAAGTCTTCTTCTAAGTGTCACTTGTATCTAGACGTTCTTGCAGCTTGCTTCATTTAAGCTCCTCTTTATTTAAAGTTATTAAAGTACTAAAATATAAAGCATTCTACAATCATAGATGAATAATATAAATATACAATCATACAAAGTCAACGAATGAACTAGCTACGAAATCATAGACTGCAGCTACGGCTACGAAAGTGCAAGCTACGATAATAGCTACGATGCAACTAGGCGTAGCATAAAACTAGCTACGCGGTTGCATTAGTGCAGTAGATATAAAAAAAAACTTTGATAAATAACGTTATGTTCTTGAATCTATAGTGATAATTATGTAAAAGTATATGAAATGTAATTGACGTTTTTAATGAGTTTAATAAACATAATCATGATACGCTAACTATACGCCGTGATGTCTCCACTAACTTTGTCAAGAGAAAAACCGGCAGACTTTGCTTCTTTATTCTTATTTACTAACTTTGAGTCTATAAATATGTGAATTAATTTATTTGGAGATATTAAAATAAAATGTTTCTGCGCTTTTAAGTAGTTTTAACATTAAATTATATATTGTAAGATAAAGTAAAGTGACACTGCTACACTTTTGCAGTGAATAAAATTCGTATAATGATAGAAACAATTATTTTTTGTCATGCTGTCGTCAATTTTAAACTGATTCATACTTTTACATTGAAATAAACACAAATGATGTAAAATAATAAGCAAATTTTATGTTTACTTTTACATTTTTATATTTTACTTACTTTTATATGAAAACATATTTTATATAAGAACAAGGATGTTACTATAAGATCGAAAAATGATTAATTAAAGCGGCAGTAGCTCAATAGCTAAGGCGTCGGACTTGCGATCGAGAGGTGGTGAGTTCGATGCCCACCCATTGCACTATTGACGTGAATCCAATCCAGACACAAGCATATTTATCTTAGTTGGAGGGGTTAACAAGATTATAAGTAGTAATATTCAACCCAAATTGCTAGTAAGCTTTTTTTTAATATAATAATAATCAATATTTTTTGTTAGTATTTTACCACCCATATTTTAATTTTAATAAAAAATATCACATTTTATCTTAAATAGCCTTTAGATGCAATAAGGTGAAGTTTGCTTATTCAATGAAAAGTTTTGTTTAAGTTTTCTTGTTTAGTTAAACTTTTATCACAATCGTTTATATATAATAATATATTGTTCTTTTAATAAAGTAGCTTTTGAACTTTATTTATGAGTCAAGTTGTTATGTCGATAGATCTAGGTAAGGCCAGCTGGATTTCCCTATACATAGCGTCATTTCATAGTTTATTTTAAGTCGCAATAGTCAATATTATGCACATATATATATCCACTTGTATATAGCATATAAATTTATCATAAAATTGGGATTAACACGAACAATTACGCAATAACAAATAACATTTTTTTAAGGCTTAACATGGGAAATATGTACAATGTGCTTATATGGGAATTAAGTATATATGTATATGTTTTCTAGTTGGAGGACATTTCAAAGTACTACTAGGTATTTAATTTTTATTTAATTTTCATACAATAATTTAAAAAAATATTTCTATATGTTTTTTAAATATATTTTATAGGCTAGCGTAGTTTTTTAAATATAGTGGTCAAACGACCACTATCTCACCTGTTGGTAATGATGATGCGGTCGAAAATCGTAAGCACGCTAGGCCTTGAATTGGAACTGGCTCTCAAGGATAGCTGCCGGAACACATTAGTTGTTTGGCGACAGATTTTTCTAACTTGAGGGTGTATAGCTGGCCAGACGGACACTAGATAGTGTCCTACCACCATGCGGGGGTTGTTGGTTTTTTAACGAGGTTTTTCCTTCACCGGAAGGCCACTGTGAAAAGCGCACATACATTTTTCGATAGTAAAATCCATTGGTGCACGGCGGGGATTGAACTCGTACCTCTGGCATCAAAGCCGTTTCGTTCGTTAGATCGTTCTCCCGATTACGCCACTGGGCCACAAATTATGTTTTTTATATTATTTATGTGAAGAAATTAATTTCAAAAGCAATCTTGTTTACCAGCATAGGATTTTGTAAGTACATGGAAATTTATTTTTGAGCTTGTGTATGTACCTGAGTGAAGTCATGTCGGTATTTTTTCAATTTTACGCTAAGTTCAAAATAATGAATACATACTTCATGGAAATTCATTGATATTCATCAGTACCATATCGCAATAACAGCCAATCCATTCACGACTTTAGGATGTTAAGCCAGAGTCAACGGTAGGAACCGTTGAAACTGGTTCTATTTATATACCTATATAGATAGACCTATTTAGAACTTATCTGACAGATTTCTGACAACTTTAATATGGCGTCATCTGTCAGAAAACTATCTGTCACTTTATCGTGAACCGGTGAAAATAGCCTTTAATTTGCGTTTGATATGTATCGTGATTAGGTCACATTTAGCATATTTTATAAACCTACTTATCATGTTTCTCAAATTTGAATTTCGTATTTATAACTAGCTGTGCCCCGCGGCTTCGCCTGCGTTAAAAACAACTTTCATTTATTTAATTTTTTTTTCATAAGAACCATCTCCTGACGATAACAAACACTACAAAAAAAGAATTTGTGAAATCGGTCCAGCCGTTCACACGTGATGCCGTGACCAAGGGAAATTGGGATAAATTTTTATATACGAGTATAAAGATTATTAATTACTTTCTCTTTAACATTTTCAATCAAAAACACACTACGATTGAGATAAGATTTAAGTATTTGTATGGTTTTCAGTTTTCAGTTTTTCTTTACCAGTCTATTGCAGTCGATTTCTGTGTATAACAAAACTTGTCAAATTGAAATTATGTTTTTAAATGTCTATTTATATATGCCCCCTAATAAGTACACCGCTACAACATACATAGATGTGATCTAGGGCACGCCACTAACACCAATCTATGACTTTTAATATCCAGCGATTGCCAAATAAATAAGTATCTCTTATTTAAGTTTGCTTCCTACTCACTTCGTAGTCTCATCGTATTTTAATAATATTTTGATGTTATCCGAATATCTGTGAAATAATGGGATTCTGCGAAAACCTCAATATCAGAAGTTTCTTGAGACGAGTCAAGATCGAATTTCGACGGAAAGTTAAACTAACTTGACTTTACTGTAAATATTATTCAGATGTACGCAGTTTATATTTTAAATAGAATATACCGTTCTCTATAGTTTTGTAAATAGTGGTGGACTATTTTTTAATCTTTGAAAACTATCTAGAATCTAGTACTTACGTAATATGTTTATTTTTTACAATTATATGACTTTATTCAAGGTTTATGTAATTATGAAAGTGGTTCCATAGCATGTTGATAAGTTAGTTATCTAAGTTAGTATAAAACGTAATTGAGTAATAGATAATTTTCCTAATAAGCTTGATTGATGATAGATGCATTTTGTGATTATGTACGAATTTAAAATGACATTATTATAAATCTAGATTAATTCTAGATTTATCATAATAACAACATAGACTGGTATCGCCTACTAATGTAAGAGTCGATAAAAATATGCTTTAACAACGAGAGGCAACTCTTGGCAAACGTGAAGCCGTAACATAATGCCTAAAATTCACAAAAGCCGTCTAGAAGAAGTTTTAACAAGTTCGAAAGAGTAGCACAAATGTTCCCGGGCCGCGCGGACTCTACTTAGAAAACTTTAAACGCTAAAGCCTACTACTGAACTCGTCTACAAAGAACCGCTTCAGATAACTCATTTATTTTAGCACAATTAATACTTAAGCATAAAATATTCTAGCACAATAACGCGTTGTGCCGAATTGAGGTTATCCGAATCGTTCTAACACATTTTTTTGTGCAAATAATTTTATCACCATGCCACGACCTTGCTCCCAGCTATCGCCAAATTTTGCTAGTCCTATCGTCACTATTGATAACTAGGCGATCTAGAAAAATATCACTTACCGATTTAATATAAAAATAATAATAACAATCCTCACACGGCACAGCACTAGGACACATGTGAATTAAAAATAATAAAATTTAATTTCGGAACGCGCCGTCGATACCCTCGTGAGTGCAACGTCTGTTTTCATGTGCGGGCCGGTAATGCACATCGCGCGAACGCCGGCGATTGCCGACTGCCTGGCGCGCACGCAAGTCGGACTCCACGCTCGCCCCACCAAAAAAAAATAATGCCGCGAAAATATGGCGGGAGGGAAGGAACACGCAAAAACTGAAGGGGTGCGCTCGATGTTTCTCGCGCTGTGAGGCTGTATGCTAATCCATCGTGTGCTCGGCCCTTTTTTCCGGGGTGGGGGTGGGATGCAATTAAAAAGCCGCGCGTGCGTGTGGGGGCGCGATTAGAAAGGAGACGGCGGACGGAATGAGTCTGTCACCGTTTTTTACTTTTTTTCTAGTCTGGCATTCTGTAGGAACTGTTGTAGATATACGCTGGAATCGATGCTCGTCCGTCTGGCTTCCGATGCGATTAGCCACCCGCTGCTTAGATCACTACTGCTTTAAAGTACTAACACTACTCTTATCTTTTAGTAACATGAACTGAGTAAATAGGCGTCGTAACCCATTTTTCGTTGCGATTATTGTTAGCATATTTGAGCTATGACTGCCCCTAATTTAGATTAGCATTCTTAGAAAGTATCTAAACAATGTTTATGTCAGTTACCTCTCGATATCATGTATACATTTTTGACATTACGATATTCGTAATTTATCAATAATTAATGATTGATTAATTAACGATATCTTAACTTAACTACTTTTGAGGGCCCGGTGGCGCAATCGGGAGAACGCTTGCCTTTGATGCCAGAGGTACCGAGTTCAAACCGCCGTGCACCAATGGATTTTTCTATCGAAAAATTTATGTGCGCTCTTCACAGTGGCCCTCCGGTGAAGGAAAAACATCGTTAAGAAACCAACAACCCCCGCATGGTGGTAGGACACTATCTGGTGTCCGCCTGGCCAGCTACCACCCTCAAGTTAGAAAATCTGTCACCAAACATCTAATGTGTTCCGGCAGTTATCCTTGAGAGCCAGTTCCCATTCTAGGCCTAGCGTGCTTACCATCTTTGACCGCATCATCACTTACCAACAGGTGAGATAGTGGTCAAACGCTAGCCTATAAAGTATAAAAAAAAAAAAAAAAAACTATTTTATTCTTTCTAGGCAGTCTTTTTTGATTTAGTACAGTTACAAGTTTTCCAGAAATATGCTTTTATTTATTAATTATGTTTTATACCGGTTGTAATTCTTGTAATTTAGTCGAATTTTCTCGATCTAGGTTTCGAGCGAGTCCGTCGCTCTTCCTCGGGAGTGAGGTCACGTGGTGAGATCGCGATGTCCACTCTGAATTTATTAGTTGCCCCGCGTATATTATCCTAATTTTTAATACATCCATCATGTTTATTATCACTGTAAGATGTGTTAAAGGATGCCCAACGGTAATGCGATGTCAATTTGATGCATCTACGAGAAATCGATAGTAATCTGTTCATTGAAGACTAGTAACCGTTACTGGTAACCACCGGAAATCCGATCGAGAAGAGTTTTCAAGTTTTCATGGTCATTAACAACTTTCACAAGATATTTGATTGGGGTATTTACTATGTTTTACACTATTTATGAGCTACCGAATTATCGATTCAAATAGCTAAGTTCAAGTAGTTTTATAGTGATATATTATTACTTTAACTACTTCTAACTCTAAGTTAATCAGTCCCATAGCCATTGCCGACTTCCGGGTAAGGCTGATTCCGTTTTGAACCGCGTCGTCGATTAACATCAAGCGAGATAGTCGTCAAGTGTATGTCTGGAACGATGCAAATGTTTAACTAGTTACAGTGATCCAATTAGTTACGGTTGTTATGATTTTTTTAAATCTTGTACCTTAAAAACATCCTAATTGATTGAACTTACCTTCTTAAACCGCTATAGCTAAATACGAATTATCTGAATCAAATGTTATTTTCCTAATACATTTTATTGCTTCATTATTCAAATAGCATAGTATTTATTGACTTAAAGTTACCGTTGTAAGCGGTATATATATAGTGCGACCAATATTAGTCAATGGTCATTTATTTAATTTGAATTTAGAATTAAACATGTTTTTTTTAATATTGATATATGTTGACCAAATTAATTAATTCAATTCTCATAACGGCGCAAATTCAAAACCAGAATCCAAATCTATGCTTTTAATGTATAATGCACACAATAGACAATATTGACAATAGAACTGGCCGGCAACGTCGTAGACGACACCCCTTTGAGTTTTGCAACGAGCTCCTTGCAGCCAGCTTCAATCTGCAGGGCTGCGGATCTCACCTCCTTGGTCGCTTGCGCGTTTCCCGCCGAATGTGATGGCAAGGGCAAAACGACGAATGTCCCTCGCGGATTTTTTCGCTTCGTGCAATTTCAGGCCAAAGATTAACTCTATTCCTTGATAATGCGATAAGATAACAAAATAGTATTTTATTGCTACTGAATGAAAGGTAGGGCGTGCAAATAGAATATCTAATGTGATCTACTTTTAAAAATGTAGAGCGCAGTAGATATTTTACTATGAATAGTCACTCTTATCTATGTAGGTTACTTTTAGTTTGATTTTAGATTCATGACTGTGACATTGACTATTATCGATAAGCAACATTTTTGCGTGATACCTTGCAAATAAATATAAGGATAAACTCAAAAATAATATGTGTGCATGACTTAATTAGAATTATTAATATGGATAAATACTTTTATCACGTAACAGAAAAGTTGTGAAAAAAAGTACAGCTCAATAAAAAATATTATTGTTCCAAACTACGAATAAATAATAAGGTTTTAAAAGCAACTTATGTCATTGTAAGAAAAAACAATCGAAATCTATTAATATTCCAAATTCAAACCCGCGTCAACGGTCAGAGTGCAACTTTTATAAGTTTGTTAAATTTATGCAAGGAGGTGTAACAGCGAGCTCGATCGTGCAGGCTAGCTGAGATGCAAGTGGCCAGTAATCATTTACATTATAATAGCTCACTCGCGAGGGTAGCACTAATTGTTCGACCCTAATTAATATTCAAACGTGTGTGATCTTAGAGTTCACTTGGTTTCTGTCAAAATAATTTATAATAAAAATTAATAATAACTTTAAGTCAGACAGATAAAATGAAAAGATTTGACATCCACTTCCTCTTTTGTTAATAAAAAATGTGCAATTGTTTATTCAATAACAAAAATGAAAAGATGAAAAAGTTTGGTGACATGCGTGCTGTTATTTTTATCTAAAAATGTATAAGCATGAAGCACTGACTTACCTTGTTTGATATCTTGGCACCGACCACTTGTAAATCAACAGTCAACAAAACTTTTACAAAGTCACTCGAGTCAATGTCCGGCAACAGATCGGGGGAAAAATAAAACAAGCTTCGCGCCAGAAAAATAACGGGTGGAACTATTAAAAAAAAGAATATTCGAAAATGGAATATGCGGAGTTTGAACGTTCAGTCTGCGAGGGACGGTCCGAGCGATCCGTCACGCGCGCGGCCCACACACGCACCAAACTTTACGAAACTTTGCAAACTTTCACGCGTCGCGATTGTTTCTACGCGCGCGCGCTTAGACTACAACTTTTTATCTTCGGACCCGAAATTTAAATTTAATTGCAGACTATTTTTTTTATTTGAGTTCTTTTTCAAAAAGTTTTTTTTTCGGAAGCGTCCACCCGTTCGGTCGGGTCCGGCCGGTCTGCAATATTAACACCGGCCGCGTCCACCTTTTGTAATGAAACGTTCACACATGCTTCCGCATTACCGTCCGATGCCATCAATAATGAAGCCGGGCGGGAAAAAACAAAACGGGCCACCTCTCCCGGCGAGGTGCCCGCCGACACTACAGCCTCCTCGTCAAAGATCAGAATTGCATATCTGGGTTGCGTTAATGAGCGGGGGTTGGGTCGTGGGGGGTCGAAAAAGTGGCACCGCTCGCGCGCGAATATAAATTCATCGCCAAAAAATCATTACGCGGGGGGTGGTATTACGGGCGCTCGCTGCGCGGGTTCGTTCGTATAGTTTTTAAATCGGGCGCTCATTCGGTGGCGCGGCGTCGCGGCGGGCGGAGGCCGCGCCACTGCTGCACCGACTGGCCGGACTCCCCCCCCTGCACCGAGCGCTATGCCACGACACGCATGCACATCTTTTCAGATCGCCCAAGAAAAATATAAGATTCCGATCGCCGACTCCCGAAACGCACGCTCTCCCGCCGCGGCTCCGCACGAAACGACCGCGAACCTTATCTTTCGAATTCGACATTCTGTCGAATCAGCGCGCGGGAGTGGAATTAAGAAAAATAAATCGGCGGGAAATTAATGCGATCTAGCTCAGGAGATGGATTGATTTTTTTGAGAGCGAAAGGAAAAAGGTTCCACGTGTATGCAAATTCCTCTTTTCGGCGACGATCGTAATCAATTTGTGCGTAGGAAGCGGGTACTTCCGTGCGCACACAGACTCAGCTACGCACACATAAGAGTGCGTGCGACTCAAATTAAATCTAATACAAAATTGCGTTTTATGTTCTCGCTAGTGCGTGTAGGTGTGTGTAGGGCGCACAATGCGAGCTCGCGCCCGGTACACTCGCGCTCTAATCGCCGAATTAGATCATCTATTCTAATTATACTTATACAAGATTCCTTCAAACCTTGATATAAAATATTCAAACTATGTCTTAGAAATCTGTTTCTGTTTTATTCAGTAACAATTTTCTTTTTAAAAGTCTGTAAATTTAAGTTTTTATACCTTTTCAAAAATATGCAATAGAAATGTAATTAAAATAACAGTATTTAGGCATGGTAATTCCTAACCTAATCTATCCACCTTAGAATATTGTTTAATATTGAAAATTACAATAGTGTAAACGTAAAACAATGATACTAAATACTACTATAAATCACCGCAAACAACATCATAGTATATTATTAATTTAATTTGTTGCTGACATATAAGCTCATTATCACTATCTAAGAGATGAGTCGATCTTGTCAAGGAAGTTGAAGACGGCTGTAAGAAGAATCGCTGGATAACTAACTTTGGTGTAATTGACAAAGTGCAACTATCCTATCCCGACTTCCAGTAATATTTACCTTACTGGTTATTTACATTATAATAACTTAACTCGTCGATAGATGGCGTTCGGAACCCTCCGTGTGCGGGACAAAAGTCTGAATCGCACTTGGCCAGTTTTATTGTATAAAAACGTTGAAGAGCTGTAAATGTTTTACATATTTTGGTTTATTTGTATATAAATTATATTATAAAATTTAGTCAATTTGTTGCATGATAATTATTTATGCTTAATATTAATTTTGTGATGAATTATTTATATTGTATTGTGACGTACCTAGAATAGCAACACTGTTATTATTGTGGTCAATAAATGAATCTGAATCTGAATCTGAATCTGAATCGTCTCACAGCAAGGTAGGCCAAAATCGTTACAGATTGGGTCCCCACAGATGGTCGGCGAAGACGTGGTTGACCACGAAAGAGGTGGCGTGACGATATAGTGGCCCACTAGCCTGGCTGGACAGACATTGCCCTCGAGAGAGATTCGTGGAAGGCTATGGGGGAGACCATTGCCCAGCAGTGGAAAATTACAGGTTAAGAAAAAAAACTCAACTCAACTAATTGAGAAGGTATTGACAAGATATTGGCAACAAATACTAACATAGTGTTATTTATACTTTCAGTAATTCATTCGCTTTCATTGAAAGTTATATTGAAAATTTAACCTCTGAAACTTAAAAAAACTAAAAGCTCATCTCAAAAAAACAGTTTCTCAAAATGCTATTAAAGCTATTCATGCATGAATTTATGCATGTACTTGTGTCAGAGTTTTGATATATGCGTATGTATAAAATAAAAAATAATTTATTTCGGGAAATTGTTACGAAATAAGGACACAAAAGCTTTATACTATACACACTATTCATAGAAAAGTGTACAACAACGTATATTAAACATTCATATAAAAACCAACAAACAAAAAAGTAATTGCAATATAATGGCAAATTAGCGACTCATTTCGGTCGCGATTGTACTTTAAAACACACACAAGCTTAATGTTAAAAATGAATTACCAACACAGCGGCGCTGCCTCCCTGCTACACTCATTTTCATTTCGATGTTTTTGGGTTTTTGCGCAGATAGGGGGGTGAAAAACCCCCCTCCCCACACTCCACCCCGCCCTATGAAAATAGGATATATTTTTATGTTTTATTTGCCCGGAAGCCTGTAGCTTAGTTGCATGTTTATTAGAAGTTTTATTACTAGAAACAATACGTTTTTTTCCGGACTCCAGTCTGATGATTTGCGACGACAGGATACTGGGAGCAGTCACGACATGTTTGTTTTCTGATTAGGACTAGTTTGTCGTCGCTCAAGTAGTTTATTGGTACTGAAGTATTATTGTTTTGTCATGAAAATACGAAGGGTTCTGGCTTCCGGTACATCGAAGGGTGGTATTTCAAACTTTTTACTGTGTCACTGGAGTAGAGAATGTAGGTGAATATTCTTATCGCGTGCCCCGGGACAATCGAAATGTCTAAAAAAATTTAGACGCATTTCCCGCTATCTACCATCAAAAACGGAGTCGTAATTTATTAGAGCCCAATAATAGAAGCGAATTCTATATCGTAATAGATATAAAGTATTATGATGGATAGGGAACGCAGATCTGTGGTACGAATTGTGTTATACGCTTATATCATAGGAATGTTATGTCAAATGTCGTAGGTTTGTGTTCTTAATGTTTAGGAAGTAAAAAAATAGCACTAATATTGTAATCAAGAAATAAAGTATATTAAAAGCCTCTTACAAATATACAGAACTTTGGGTATTGAAATGGAACAAAATGTCTGCAGTCATGTCATATTTTTCTTTGCTACTCTCTCATTAAACACGCCTACGAAGAAACAAACGAGGATGTTATCATTAAAAGCTGAATACCACTAAACCACACGCCTGTACTTAGCACAGCTTCTATGTTATTTTTATATTGAACAGTGAAGGACTAAGCCACAATCTAACTATATAAAAGTCTATTAACTCTTGACTTGAACGCACTTATGTCAATTTAGGTGTATAATAATATTTTGTATAAAAAAGATTGTTTAAAAAATTAATAGAAACGACCTCAAATGCCACGCTATTAAGTTTCAGTACCAAGTTTGAGACGTTTATCGACATATCTCTGGAGATACTTATCAGACCTCAATGAAATCACCACAATCTGAAGGGTGGTATCAGATATTTTCAACCAAACGAAGAATAATTAAAATCGGTTGATAAACGACGAAATTATCCGCGAACACATATTAAAATAAACTGGCCAAGTGCAAGTCGGACTCGCACTCGTAGGGTTCCGTATCACGCTACAGTATTTTATAACTAACAACTAAAACATTAACATAACATTGTCTCACTAGTATAAATATCATACAAATGTAATTCACTTTAATATTAAATAAACTAACTTTACTAACTTACATCATAACTTATTAAATAACTATAATTACTTTAAGCTCAAATGAATTTGTAATATGTAGAGGATCTAGTGCCTAGACAAACCTATATAAGGTTTACTGGTGCTATATAATTAAAAACTTGTAAATAATTTTGTTATGAATAAATAAATAAAAATAAAATAAATAAGATCGAGCAAAAAATACCACTATCATTTTTCGCCAGCAAAAAATAATAATTAATAAACATTTTATTTCTTCTCACGCCACCTAACGTCTAACAAAGGTGTTAGGGATCGACATTTCAATATAGCGTCATCTATGGGACGTTTACCTAACTAAGCGTTCAGATGGCGTGTAATGCCGAAAAAAACACTTTTCTTGTATGGGGACACTCTATTATTTTTAACTTCATTCTGTTTTTAGTATTTGTTGTTATAGGGGCAACAGAAATACATCATCTGTGAAAATTTCAACTGTCTAACTATCACGGTTCATGAGATACAGCCTGGTGACAGACGGACAGACAGACAGACAGACAGACAGACAGACAGACGGACGGCGGAGTCTTAGTAATAGGGTCCCGTTTTACCCTTTGGGTACGGAACCCTAAAAATATATACAGTCGAATTTAGAAACCACCTCCTTTTTTTGAAAAAGGTTCGGTTTTCGGTTAAAAAGTCACATGTCATAGAAAAATGTTGACCTCAAATATCCAAGATGCTTTTAGCAACTTTTTTTACTTTAACTTTGTATTAACTATGGTTTTTCTCAAAAGAATGGTATCATAGTGTTTGTACCCCCAGGGGAGTGCACCCTAGATCCGTGATCAATCATGTTATATTTTGAAGATCTTGCGGCGATGTGAGCTTTATTGGCTTACACAGAAAATCACGATAGTGGTTGAAAATATTGTTTTCTGATGTAAATTTGTTAACCGACTTCACAAAAAGGAGGAGGTTTTCATTTCGTCGGAACCTTCTTTTTATTATGTATGTTCACCGATTACTCGAAGATGCCTTTTACCGATTTGGAAAATTATTTTTTTGTTTCAAAGCTTACCCTACCAGGTTGTCCCATTTAAATTTTAACGCAATCGGTCAAGCCGTGTCTAATATATCAACAATTGTATTACGATACATTTACATACCTGGACGACATACTAACTAATAGCACAGATTATATAAGACGTAGTAACGTCTACTGGCTACTTTGACTAGCGCGAGGTTTGAAGTCGGTTCTTTTAGTTTTTTAAACGATCTTTAATTTTTTAAAGTCGTATCGTTCACTTTTTTGACAGCAAGATCTACTCGATTGTTATAACTACGTAACTCGGGCGCACACTACATTCACATCACTATATCGAAAAAATTATGTGCGCTTTTCACAGTGGCTCTGCGGTGAAAGAAAAACATGGTTTAGAAACCAACAACCCCGCATGGTGGTAGGACACTATCTAGTGTCCGCAGCTATCCTTGAGAGCCAGTTCCCATTCTATGCCTAGCGTGCTTACCATCTTCGACCGCATCATCACTTACCAACAGGTGAGATAGTGGTCAAACGCTAACTTATAAAATATTTAAAAAATCTTAAATATTGTACCTGAGTGCAAAACCACAATAAGAAACAATTTCGGTTACCATCTAACAAACAATTTCGCTTACCATCTTCGACCGCATCATTACTTACCAACAGGACAGATAGTGGTAATACGCTAGCCTGCGAGACATAAAAAAAAATCAGAAATATATGTTACCTGAGTGCAAAACCACAATAACAAAACATTTCGGTCAAAATGTTCAAAATTACTCTTTTGTGATTTAATTGTTTCCGATATTTACAGCTTAAACTATTTTATATATTTAAAAGGTTCTTTTTGTTCTTAAATGATATTTCCATATTATGGCATATCATTAAAATGGCGTATACATTTCCAATAAGCAATTTAAATTTGATTTAAACTGCTGATAATATAAATAAACTAAAAATGTGTACAATGGCACTTTTCTTATTGACCTAATTATAGCGTTGTTACTATTATATCGTGTTATTTGTAATAATTGTTCACTAAATACCAGTATTACCAGTTCCTGATAATTTTTCAGATAATTATCTGACAGAAGACGCCTTATAAAAGTTTTGAGGGCCCAGTGGCGTAATCGGGACAACGGTTGGCTTTGATGCCAGAGGTACCGAGTACAAACCGCCGTGCACCAACGGATTTTTCTATCGAAAAATTTATGTGCGCTTTTCACAGTGGCCCTCCAGTGAAGGAAAAATATTGTTAAGAAACCAACAACCCCCGCATGGTGGTAGGACACTATCTAGTTTCCGCCTGGCCAGCTACCACCCTCAAATCAGGGAATCTGTCTCCAAAACATCTAATGTGTTCCAGCGGATAGCTGCTGAGAGCCAGTTCCCATTCTAGGCCTAACGTGCTTACCATCTTCGACCGCATCATCACTTACCAACAGGTGAGATAGTGGTCAAATGCGGCTAGCGATCTTTGATAGTGGTTGACCACTATCTATCAAAATAAGAAATTAAAAAAATATATATAAATAAAAGTTATCAAAAATCTGTAAGATATTTTCCGAATAGGCTTATCTGGAACCAGTGAAACTGGCCCTGAAAGTACCTACTATTACTTATCACTAGCAATAGACGTATGAATTCGTTACCCGTGTTAGTAGCAGTCTCACTACCAGTAGAAACACGCGTTTTTTTTTCTTCCGAGTAACTACTAACTGCTCTAGTAGTAACGCAGGACATTTTTTATGCCACCACTAATCAGTTGTATAATTGTTAACCGACTTCAAAAAAAGGAGGAGGTTTCTCAATTCGACCGTATATATATATTTTTAATGTTTGTTTGCGGATAAATAAATAATAAAAATAATTCATCGTTTATGAACCGATTTTGATTATTCTTTTTTTGTTGGAAAGAAGATATCCCAAGTGTGGTACCATAATAATTTTATCGAGGTCTGATAAGTATCTCCAGAGATATGGAGATAAAAACCTCAAAATTAGTACTGAAAATTAATAGCACGGCATTGAAGTCGGTTATTTTTAGTTTTTTAAACGATTTTATTTGTTCACTACTTCTTCACGAAGCAGCCTAAACGTTTCAACTGAAATTTTGCAAATTGATAACTAATCGGGTAGAACAGAGCGGATACAAATTTTATTTGTAATCAATAAATTACATTTAGAAAACAATTTAGAAAAATATTAAATACGGACGAAACCGCGTGGATCAGCTAGTTATATAAATTCAAAAGTAATTGTTTGTGTTAGTTATTTATATTACCTGAAACTTTTTTGAACTGTCAAACATAAAAAAAAAACTTGTTTAACTTAAAACATACATTAGTTAAGTTACTAGTTGCTAAATGTAGGCACTAAAATATATATTGATAAAGTTTTTAACATAGCAATAATTACTCGATTATATCATACAGAAAAGTCTAATAATAATTACTAAGCTACCTATTAATATCTTAATTATGCACTAGCGTGTTCGTTAAGTAAATTTATGTATTAATATTATAATAACCATCCAAATTAACGCATGTGAAGAACATTAATGTTATAAAAAAGTGAGTTTTAACAAAAAAAAAGTACCCCACTGCTATCGAATTCTAAATCACTGCTTGCGTTTGACCACTATCTCGCTTGGTTAAGTATATAGGATGTCTAGCTAGCTCCACCAGTTAGCTTATTACATTAAACTTTAACGACATCTTTATATGGTCGATTTTCTTGAAATTCGCACCAAGCGTTGTGTTTTAACGCTCATCATCAACCGCTAAAGAATCAAACACATTGCTGGCTGACTTGTTTTCGAGTAGCTATGACATATGTCTTCAAGTTGAGAGTGAACAGGTATCCTCCTAGGCAGCAAGCGTGCTACACCCTCGATTACATCGATACTTTTCATCAGGTTTTCATGATTGCATCAGTAAAATGATTGCCTGCTTACAAAAAAAAACACAGCATCTAATGCTCGTATTCCATCCATCATTTTCTTTAAGCAAAGATACATTTTACTCTTATAATTGAAACTGAGCTACGTTTTGGAATAGAGTTTTTATTTAATTTTATAACTGCAGCAGTCGTGATACACATTGTGGGATGACGACATCTAGACTAGCCTGGATTCAGACCACGCTACAATCTAGGTTATAGTTTAGTGTCTATTCATTTAACTGCAGTCATGTTGTAATGTAAACGCTTGGGTTTCTTTGTTTCAAAGCAAAGGGAAGAAATGTAATGCTTTGTAATATATCTTTTGAATATAATTTAAGATCGTTTACAAATCAAATAATTAAGATAGTTTAAAAACTAAAACAATCGACTTCCATGCCCCGCGAGTCGATTTCAAGTAGCAAGTTTGAGACGTTTATCGTCATATCTCTGGAGATAGAGTCCTGACAAACAAAGCGGTTCAATGCACGCTGATTAATTTGACAGCTACCTACTCAATGGCATAGCCACAGTACATGCGTCTAGTAGGTACATATATAAAAAAACAATATTCATTAATTTATATTTATTATTATGTTCAAGGAATAACATAGTAGTCAAAAACTTGTTTAACTAATCAAAGAATCAAAGAATCAAAGCATTTATTCAGTATGTAGGCAGTATTAATATACGCACATATACACGTCAAAATCATAAATCATAAAATAAATCATAACCAATTATCAAGTAAACATAGCAAAAGCAGAATTTAACGCTTTGAATTAGAAATAATATCGTTTAAAAACTAAAAAACAACCGACTTCAATGCCGCGCTATTCATTGTCAGTACCAATTTTGAGATGTTTATCTCAATATCTGTGGAGATACTTATCATACCTCAATAAAATTACCATGGTACCACACTTGGGATATCTCCTTTCGAACAAAAAAGAATAATCGAAATCGGTTCATAAACGAAGAAGTTATCCGCGAACAAACATTAAAAAAAAAAAAAAAAAAAAAATATATATATATATACGGTCGAATTGAGAAACCTCCTCCTTTTTTTGAAGTCGGTTAAAAAAAGTAATGAACCATTCAGCTGTCATCCAATCGTTTACGTCAGAATATTTTAAAAAATTAAAGTAGGTTAAAACCAACCATACATGTAACTGTGTGTTTCAGTACTTCAGACAATAATAAATAACTATGCTCATATACAATAGATAATTATGATATTTATTTATTATTATTAGTAGTAATATCATATTAATAGCATCGGGTCAAATATTGCGATTACGTGGGATTAAAAAATCAAAATGGCAAAAAAAAAGAGTTCAAAACAGGTAAAATTATACTATCCCAAGTCACGCCATTAAGTTCTTTCTTCGAAGAATGTATCAATAAAGTTCAACAGTACAATTAGCTTATACTACAAAACTCTTAACTATATCATTATATTCTCTTATATACAATCTTCTTATTTGGTCTGAGTTTACAACATCTCTTAGTTTTTCAACCGAAGATCCCACAACTGCAACTCCCCTCGGAATAATGCGATTCACCGTAGACCGGATTAGGTCAGCATTTTATTTAGCTTCCCTCGCGCGGCGTCGCATCAGACGATATTTATCTCAGCTTATGAGTGCTACACTTACATTGATATAATGTATACAATTATTGTGCAGTAATTTGCAGTAAGATATCATCATTAATATGAGCCACTGGTTAGAGTCACTGAGCTCGATATAAGCAGGATTATCAAGAAACATTTGATTGAAACAAAAGATTTTGTTTTGTTTTTTGGTCTTTTGAAGGACAGTCGTTAACGTCTAGTCAATGTAAAGATATGAGATCGTCAACACAAGCAGGGCTTCACAGCTTCACCCCCGTATTCAAAATAATTCCATAAAATGTTCAACTAAATTAGCTATGAATGTGGATAATTTCGGCAAAATCGGTCAAGCCTTGAAGTGGGCACAAACTAACATTCGCATTTTATAATATTATAATAATTAATGTAATAATACGTATAATATTGGTGATAATTGTTTGTATAAGTACTGATTTATAAAAACAAGTTTTAATAACTAACAAACATCGGTTTGACCCTTCTTTTAAAAGAAACAGACAATGAATTGTACTGGTAAATTATCTGCAGGAATCTCCACGCACTCAACTGCTAAGTGAACTCGGGGGTGTCACCGAGAGATGCAGCGAGGGGAGCCGTGGACAAGTGCAGCAACCCTAGTGCTAATTTCTCTCTAAGGGAGGATATGTGTGTCCTTAATACTTTAGTCAGTTAGCTTAATAAGAGTGCAGGGTTGGCTAAAATTTAAGAATGAGAGATGGCCTGAATGGCCTGAATGCCCCAAGCTCCAAGATATAATATAAATTGTATGATAACATAATTATTTGTTGTAAATTAAAAAAAATATTTAATATGAATTAAAAAAAAAAGAATTAAAATAAGTGACAAGCCCCATAGAGTTTCTTGGTGTTTCTTCTCTGATGGGAGTACTTCCGAAACACTAGTACATTCAACAGTCAATCAGTTTTCATCTTTTGTTTGCAGATTCTGGGTTGCCTGTAGAGACGGTATTATGCAGCTGATAGACGGACAATCAGTTCCATTCGGAATATGATTTGTACTGCAATTAGTTTGCGTTTTACTTATTTATTATGTTTCATTATTTCACAGTTTTTTGGATAAACATTTTCTGAAGTACTGAAACATGCACTGGGTTGCGGGTGCACGTAATAGTACGGTTGGCAACCCTACATTAATCAGGGGAATTAAACATGTGTTTTAAGTGTGACGTTCGACGTCTAGATGAAAACTGAATGGCTCAATACCTTTGTTTTTTTTTTGTAAATTCAAAGCAATAAGTTATGTTTCTGTTATATGTATAATAATTTTTTATTGAATATGATCTGTTTAATCTAATTTGACGTGTGTAAGTGCAAATTTTCAATTTGCTTATATACTGAATAAATGCTTTGACTTTTGACTTTGACTTTGAATGATTAAAGAGTCCATAAAAAATAGAAACAAGGTAATTATAAGCCAGAAAAATAGATAGATAGAAACACTTTATTATTTAACACCTTAAATTACAGAAACAAACATTATAATTATTACAATTTAAAATAATAGTGTAACAATATGCGGTCTTATCGCTTAAAGCGATATCTTCCAGACAACCTATGGATGGATATGTAACAAGATATGATGGTAAGTGGTGTTTTATAATAAAGTAAAAAGCTATTTAATAAATTACTAAAGGTACAGCCATACCGCGGCGTCCTGCGATCTGCGGGCGCGATCTCAGTACTTTTCAATTATTTTCTGATCGCGTTTGGTGTGAACCAGTCGGTACAAATACTACTCATTGAAACAAAGTTAAGAAAAGAAGAATAAATATACCTTTTGGATTAGAATCGTTCACGTGGGTGTGAGTACATATAAGCAAGATAGAAAGCTTTGACTCGTTCTTTGTTTTTAACGGGAAAAGAGTTTGTGACTGTTTAAATAAATATGTCTAATAAACTTACTTAAATATGTCTAATTAACTTAGTCTATAATAGATACAACTACATACAAAAAAAATCGGAAGCACGTAGAAAGCTTAGAAGTGAAACTTGAAAATATTGACAATTTAGATTTACGCGTACGTCACAATTTAACTTTCCCTGCAGCTCTAGTACTTTTGATTTGAGGTCATCAGATAATTTAGTACTTGAGATCCCCAGTCATAGTACTGGGTTCTATGATAGATCGTTCGCTGTGCGAGCTGCTCGTCTATGGAATGCACTGCCTATTCCGACAAGGAAAGCGCAGTCTCCTATTGCTTTTAAAACGCTGGTCAAAGATCACTTTTTAAGTCGGCAATCATAGATTATTTATAGGAAATTGTCTAGATCCGTTTTTAAAATTAAGTTTAAACATCTTTTAGATTGCTCTGGCTTCATTTTTGTATAAAAATATTTTTGTTTATAATATAAATGTATATGCAATTGTTGTGGTAGGTTTGTAATATATACTTTATTAACGGAAGTTATTTACATAATAGAATATACTTTAAAATATTTTTAAAACTACCTAACAATAAACTAACTATTAGTTTTGTTAAGTAGGTTTAGAACAATATTAGTATGGTTCACAGACATTTTGTATCAATATTTATTTAAGGAACACCTCCGTTTAAAGTATCTTTTAAAGTCCATCCAAAGGCTTCCTGGAAGAAATCGCTGTCAGCGATAAGGCCGCCCATTGTTACACTATAACTATTACCTTTATTAAACGTATGTAGTTTTAGGATAAGAGGTGTCACAATAAAGAATTTTGTATTGTATTGTATTGTATTGTCACTTCTGTGGCATTCGGACCGTGACGCTAAATTAAATTTTACCCCAGTTCGACTAAAGAAGTTGGATTTCGAAATTACAAATAACGATACATTCGTAATTTATTTGCTCACCATTTCATTCAAATTTACCTAGAAACTTTACACTAAAGGAATGTAAATGCTCAGAGTTTTCTACCAGACAACCAAAGTCACAGTTCAGGTACAAACGAAAGACATTAAAAAATAAGAATCGGACTAATCTTGTAAGGGGTTGTAGCTAGACAGGGGTGAAAATATCAGGATCTTGATGTAGAGATCTCGTTCTTATTGGGAGGAGTTCCGTATTTAAACTTATGGATGGGACTTAAATAAATATTATGCATGACTTCCGTTTTGAACCGAATTCAAAATAGGTGGAGGTTCTCAATTACTTTGTTTTTTATTTATTTATTAATGTTCGTTACCTCAAAACTCGGCAATTCATTAACCTATTTGGAAAGTTCTTTTTTTGTTTGGGTAGGCATACTTCCCATTGTACAATTTATCGAGATCTAAACCCCTAAAATAAAAAATATTTTTTCCATATCGGTTGATAAATGACGGAGTTCTGAGGTAACTAACATAAAAGAACAAACGAGTCGAGAATCTCTTCCTTTTTGAAGTCGGTTAAAAATGCCCCTCTTCTCAGAATAATGCGATTCACGGTAGATCGGATTGGGTTAGCATTTTTATTTAGTTTTCCTCACACCGTGGCGCTTTACTAGCTGGCCATATAGAAAATATCCGCTGGCATTCGGTAAACATATGAACATGCTTTTGTTGAGAGGGTGGTGGAAGTAAACCTTAATTTCGATCCTTGAAACCTTTTTATGTAACTTTTAAACAAAAAGCAGACGACCCGCATGATGGTATTCGGTCACCAACTATGAACATCTTCAACTTGGGCACTGCTGATGCGTTTCCGAGCTTGGAAGAATTTGTCGATATATTATAAAGACATGTTCATGGAGGGAAAGTAATTCCACATATTACAAGGGTGAGGCAGGAAGTCGCGGTTAAACGAGACCTATAATAAGCCAGTGGTACATTTTAGCATTTTCTTTACGGCGTGTAGTATAAGTTAAAAGACTAAAGATATAGGTCTTATGCAAGATATAAAAATGACAGTTTTGTCTCTACTAAGTGTATTAAAATGTGAAACATTAAATATTAGTATAAGTTAAAAGACTAAAATAGGTCTTACTCAAGGTATAATAAACTGGCCAAGTGCAAGTCGGTCTCGCACTAGTAGGGTTCCGTAACACACTACAGTATTTTATAAGATCGAGCAAAAAATACCACTATCATTTTTCGCCAGCTAAAAAAAATAATTAATAAACATTTTATTTCTTATAACGCCATTTAACGTCTAAAAAAGGTGTTAGGGATCGACATTTCAATATAACGCCATCTATGGGATATTTACCTAACTAAGCGTTCATAGATGGCGTAAAATGCCGAAAAAACACGTTTCTTGTACGGGGACCCTCTATTATTTTTAACTTTATTCTGTTTTTCTTGAAAATCTTTTTCTTTTTGTTTTTCTGTATTTCTTGTTATAGCGGCAACAGAAATACATCATCTATGAAAATTTCAACTGTCTAACTATCACGGTTCATGAGATACAGCCTGGTGACAGACGGACAGACAGACAGACAGACAGACAGACGGACAGACGGACAACGGAGTCTTAGTAATAGGGTCCCGTTTTACCCTTTGGGCACGGAACCCTAAAAATGACAGTTTTGTCTCTACTAAGTGTATTAAAAGGTGAAACATCAAATATGCTACAATACCTACAAGAAACTTGAATTGTCTTGAATTTAGAACAGATAAGATATGAGTACACGTAATGCTAACTCATAAATACATACATATACAAAATCACGCCTTTACCCCGATGGGATAGTCAGAGACTTACTTTTTTCCACATGCTACATCCTGACATACCTCTTTCACTTCTTCAACTTTCATGAGCGCCTTCATACATGCTAACTCATACACACGCAAATATGATAAGAGAGCTCAGAAAGGTCATTGATTTATTCAGTCTTTACTCAAAGTTTTAAAAATATTCCATTAAAGCACGTACGTAAAATTTTAAGCAGACAATAACAACATATCTCGTTTACTTCCAGTCAAACTTCGACAACTAGCAAAAAAAAGCAAATCCAAATCCGACAAGCGGAATGACATCGAAAACTAAAAAATATTTCTGAACAAAGCATGATTTCAAAACAAAAATAAATTCCCCTCGTGAATGCTGATTAATAATTTAACACAAATCATCGGTGACTGTACACATTCACACAACTACAGCTGCTATAGGACGCGGAAATGACCGCCCAATGATAAAAAAACCTCCACTGGACAAAAAACTAATGACAGAAAGAGATAGCATATTCCACATGGGCCTATCCAAAATGAAAAGTAGTCATTTTTCCACCAATAGGGGTATTACTGAAAAACTATGGCAAATGAATTTATTATACCCCGCTGGGGTGGCAATCAACCACCCCTCTCCACTGGACAACAATATTATTTTATTTTTAATACGGTATTATAATACGTGTGTTTGTGATTGATTCGCTGTGTTCCTGCACTTTGTAAAGTTTCGGAATGTTGTCTAAAGGATCGTGAATAAAAAATTAAATCCCTTCGTAGAAACCATCATCATGGCTATGCAACCTCACCATTTAACGTCATCTCGTGATATTGCTTCCGTTCATTTCGTATGTAGGATAGAAAATGGATTGAAAAATATTAAAATAATTACTATTATATGACTTGCGATGGATCACTATGTTACATGATACACGATTCAACATGTGTATCAAAACATTTAAAAAAATACATCATGATGACTCGGTCCCGTAGATTCGTGTATAGTAAGTATTATGGTACATGTATCGTTTGTTTTATTGTTATGTATTATTTAAGAATTTCTTACCTCTTAGGAACGTGTCCACTGTCGTCTCCACAGCCTCTGCAAAAGAAAAAAAAACTTATTTTCCAGAGAACTACTAATCATGCTATATTTCTATACATTGATACAATTTATAACAATATTTTTAATAATTTTAACACGTTTTTATTGATGAAAACACTTATTGTTTTAAACTAATAAAGTATTATTATCGTTATTTTAATATATTTTAATTAAACAATTTTGAATTCTAACCCACATGTAATCCAAAACACTACCTACATATTTAAATATCGACACCGAAATCAAAAAGACGAGAAATTGGAATGATACGAAATTGCAAACGAATGAAATTTAGCATCTGTCCAAATAGATAGATATTTGTCATGATATTGTAGTATAGTTTAGGTGTTGCTATTAGATGGCCAGCCAACTGTTTCAACTGAGACTATGTTTGAGCTCTGTCTGTACATATATTATTAACCTGAGTTCCAACTACCTCCGCTAGTTCCGGGGTTCCGTACATTAATTAAAATAGTTTATGTAGATGGTATGTAGATAAGATAGTTTATTTATATTAATATGAATCTTTATCTAGTAGCAACATATTTATGCCACTTGGTGTTGACACTTCTGGCCCATAAGTTCCATGCATCAAAACTTTCCTTAAACAAATTGCTCCACGCCTTGTCGATGCCACCGGTGACAAAAGGGCTGGCTGATTCCTAGCACAAATAATTTCTTTAGCGATTCAACGCGGGAACGCAGTCAGCGTTCTTGGCACTTTACCACACGGACATCCTCTAATTTTAGTTTATTTTAATTTTTATTTTTAAACTAGAAGTGCCCCGCGGCTTCGCCCGCGTAAAAAACTTCTTTTATTTACTTAAAACTTCTATTTTGTAAAAACGATTGTATCAAATAAGAATTAGCCAAATCAGTTCACCCGTTTTCATGTTATGACTTAGGCAATTCGGGATTCATATTTATAAAACCGAAAAACCCAAATTTTCAGACTTTGTTACCTACCCCATTTCGAAAAATCCTACAACACGTACATACTTTATCTCATCTTGTTTCGCCATACTTTGAATGCCCGTTCCGTATCCGGGAAGAATTTTTAGAAAATCCTTTCGAAGCGGATACCTACGTCATAATAACTATCTGCATTCTTAATTTCAGCGCAATCCGAAACAATACTGATTTTTAGACTTTGTTACCTCAGTTTATCCTCTTAGGGTGGCATTTTGAAAAAATCTGAATCTCGTGTTTACTTATTTATTTATTGAAGTACTTGTTCAAAGTTTCGAATAGAAAAGACTATCTTATCTTGTTTCTCCATACAAACTTTGAACCCCCGCTTCATCCTCTTGAAGAGTGAATTTTTAAAAATTATTTATTAGCGGATACCTAAGTTAAAATAACTATCTGCATGCCAAATTTCAGCGCAATCCGAAACAATATTGATTTCAGACTTTGTTACCCCACTTTACCCTTTTAGGGGTGGAATGTCGAAAGAGCTTGAAACACGTATTTACTTACTTACCCAAGTACTTGTGTTAAGTTTTGAACATAAAAGACTATCTAATCTTGTTTCTCCATACAAACTTTGAACCCCCGTTTCATCCCCTTCAGGGGTGAATTTTGGAAAATCCTTTCTCAGAGGTAACTAAAGTCGTAATAACTATCTGCATGCCAAATTTCAGCGCAATCCGAACCAATATTGATTTTCATACTTTGTTACCCCATTTCACCCGCTTAGGGGTGGAATTTCAAAAAAACCTGAAACACGTATTTATTTTATTTTCTACTGAAGCTCTCGTGTGAAGTTTTGGATAGAAATGACTATCTAATCTTGTTTCTCCATACAAACTTTGAACCACCGTTTCATCCCCTTCAGGGGTGAATTCTGGAAATTCTTTCTCAAAGGTAACTAACGTCAGAATAACTATCTGCATGCCAAATTTCAGCTGAATCCGAAACAATATTGATTTTCACATTTTGTAACCCCATTTTACCCTCTTAGGGGTAGAATTTCAAAAAAACCTGAAACACGTATTACCTTTTTTGTTTACTGGAGCACTTGTATGAAGTTTCGAATAGAAAATATTATCTAATCTTGTTTCTCCATACAAACTTTGAACCCCCGTTTCATCCCCTTCAGGGGTGAATTTTGAAAAAATCCTTACTCAGAGGTAACTAACGTCGTGATAACTATCTATATGCCAAATTTCAGCACAATCCGAAACAATATTGATTTTCACATATGTTTCACCCTCTTAGGGGTGGAATTTCAAAAAAACCTGAAACACTTTTTTTTACTGAAGCACTTGTGTGAAGTTTCGGATAGAAAAAACTATCTAATCATGTTTTTCCATACAAACTTTGAACCCCCATTTCATCCCCTTAAGGGGTGAATTTTGGAAAATCCTTTCTTAGTACACCCTTACGTACTAAGACAAATATACCCTCTAAATTTCAAGTCTCTACGACCAGCGGTTTAGGCTGTGCGTTGTCTGTCAGTGAGTCAGTCAGTCAGTATGTCAGGACAAAGATTCTTATAGTATGAGATACTCGTATTATATGAAAATAAATAAATAAACTACTGAACTTTTATTGAATATTTATTATTATTTTAAAATTCTTAATTAACAAAGTCAGTGTATAATTTTAATATAAAATCACTATTCAATTAGATCGTGACACATATTTAGTTAAGAATATTTAATAATATATTTAATATTATTATAAATAAACTAATAATTTAGGATTTATATTTTAATATAGTAGAATTTTTTGTAAATTGTTATATGAATAATAACAATGTACAAAAAATATCAAGTGTAGATAACACTTGAAAATAATAATAACTAATAATATTAGTGTAAAATACAATCACAGATAACTATTGTAGTTGCGTCCCGCATCTTCTTCTACGTTAAATTTAACAATGTCTCATCCTTCTATATTGGCTATTTCTGTGTAAATTTTCTATCAAATCGGTTGTCCTTTTTAGCCCCAGAACATGAAATACCATTTCTGGTCCCTAAAAAAATAAAATATTAGCCGATAAAAGACAATTTCATGTAACCACAAACATTGTCATGTAAAGTAACGCCAAGACGAGTACATATTGCATGTACTGTAAAAAGTTGTCAGGCCTTATAGAGAGCTAAGCTTCAAGCTCTACACGCTTTATCACTCTCTTACTATCATCATAGGGCATCATAGTAGCATTCTGCGTGAATCCTAGTCTTAAGTTAGCTACTAACTAACCCTACAGTCTAAAATGTCCGGCTTGACTGTATGGTAAGGGTGACGAAGACACGCTTATGGCGTCACGATAGGTTTTCGTGTGAGTTTGCTGGCAGTCACGGCTGTGACTAATGAATAACCTAGAACAAGATGAACGTACTTACATGGATACATACCGGTCAAAATTTGTAAAATACATAATTTGTTGTTAATATTATGTTCCTTTCATAATATGTTGTTTTATATTATTTTAAGTCAAACAAGAATGTTCGAATGTCAATCCATCTGTGTAAATACATAATAACTATTCTGAGGTCATCATTAAAATAGGAAATGGATACAATTGATAATGGTATTTCAAAAGTCCACTAACCTTAAATTACAATGCCTTAGATTAGAGGAGTAGCAAAACCATTAATAAATAGGTGGTATTTGTAGTATGGCGGGGATAGCTAATGAATAGTAAAACAATATCAAAAGTCTCTTGAAGCCAATTTTGATAGACATAAGTACTGCATACACCAATTTTTCATTGTTGCAAAAAAACAATATAAAGTGTGTAACACTTATAGAATAATAATATTAGATTTTTCAGTATTTTTTTGTAATTAATTAATAAATACTAGCCGCGAACTGAACTCGTTAAAATCACCCAGTGGATTATTTTGTTGCTAATAAGGACTGGACAGTTATGTTATTAAAACAATGGCAGTAAGGCCTTAGTTTTGAGAAAAAAATGATTCTTATTTTAAATGTTCACATTTAATTAAAATGTGTATAATCATTTTTAGTTTTGGCGTTAGTCGTGGATAAATATACAATACATAATATAGATATATTATATATCTCGATTTAACTAAGTTTTGAAAATTTAAGAGTAGAAATGCGAGAATAATCAAATTGTAGTCGTAGGATTTCACTTACTTTTCATGGCGTTCGTGCAAAGATATTTTATTAATCGGTCTGCTGAAATCTGGCATGATGCTCTTAATACAACTACAAGTTATAAGGCGGTAGATCAAAGCGGTTGGAAGTTGGATTTATTTCATTATTGTCTAATGTGATCGTTTACCAACAGGCAAGCCTCTTGTTTGTCCTGTTACCTAATTAAATGAAATAGACTTAGAATTGAAGATTCAACTTATTTGTTTACTAGTGGATGAGACATGTAGCTCCTAATTTCCAAACTCAACAAAGAGCACATAAAAGCTGCATTAAAACCAGCACAGAGAACTTTTGCTGTAGTTTTTATTTAACTTCTGTCACATTTCCCAACATCATTATACAGAAGTCGTTAAAGACCTCACACCTAAACAGAACCCGCGAGAGCCTCCCTATATTAAAAAGTTAAGTACACCTTCCAAAATGGAATAAGAGAAAAATCATATGGAGACAATATGAAGACTCTACCGTTCGAAGTGGAATTTAAATATGTAAGGAATTAGGAGAGGGGTTGAAACCCCCCCAGGCACAGGAGGGGGAAGGGTGGGGTGGGGGGAGTTTTTCAAAACTAGAAAGAGATGAACACGCGTTAGTATCGCGATCCGCGCAACCGTTTCCAACATACCCGGGGCAGCATTAGAAGGATCTGTCTTACGATAAACATTGCATAAAAAAGGTTTTAGTGGAAATCGACATTCTAAATAATAAGTTTATACTTATTAGTAAAAGTACGAAGAACACTCATATACTTCATATGTGTAAATTAACAAACTACTCTCATTAAATGTTTCGATAATGGTTAAAGATAGTAGCGATGGAACAACACCTCGAAAATAAATTATATTATTTACTTAATTTTCATTTTCTTGATTTAAAATCTACTGATGAGTAGATGAAGTAGAGAGAAAGAGAGAGATAGACAGAAAGAGAGCGAGAGAGCACGGGTGGCAATAGCTGCTGCGTCTCGTCCTTACATTTCTGATTTTATTATCAGGCTTATTATTGGCGAAACTTTTAAATCTTTTCATACATTAACGGAATAAATACTAAATGTATTATATATTTTTAACCCCCGACGCAAAACGAAGGGGTGTTATAAGTTTGACGTGTGTATCTGTGTGTCTGTCTGTGGCATCGTAGCGCTCAAACGGATGAACCGATTTTCATTCAGTTTTTTTTTGTTTGATGGGTGTCTTCATCGAGAGTGTTCTTAGCTTTGTTTCATGATTATCCATTCAGCCGTTTAAATATTATCAGCTCATTTTTGGTTGAAAAGACTAATATAGCAACTTTTGTAAACTCGTAGTCCTTTGACCGCGAACGTCAAAACAATCAAAATGGCGATTCTGCGCACCACTTACCTCTCACACTGCTGCCGTCTGTTTAGCGAAGTTTACATTACTAAAATAAAAAGTATTCATTTGAAATTCAGTATGTTACTTCAATGATATTGCAAGAATATAATATGGTAAACCTGATCCAATGCTAAGACAACACTTCTCCTTGAATCTGCAGAATATTCTCAACTCCTCGTCTGAGATATCGTATTATCGTATATACGTATCGTAAGCTCATTGGAATGGTGTCAATGAATAAATTATGCATACATATAAAAATCAATCAGAAGTGGTTTTAAATTTTGAATTTAAGTATTACTTAATTAAGTAAACTTGTTCTTTATATGGTTCTGGTCCAATCCATTCAGATTAGGGTTGCTTTCCTTCCGGGTTTCCCCGGATTGGTCTTAGTTTAAAGGACATCCAGGGAGCGTCCAGGCAGGGCTTCGCTTGTAGTCCGGGTTTAAAAATTTCAATATAAAAAAAAATCTTGACTGATTATTAAAACAATTTGTAATAAACTGTTTTTAGGGTTCTGAACCCAAAGGATGGATCCTTATTACTGAGACTCTGTTGTCTGTCTGTCTGTCCCTCTGTCACCAGGCTGTATCTCATGAACCATGATAGTTAGACGATTGAAATTTTTACAGATGATGTATTTCTGTTGTCGTATAACAACAAATACTAAAAACAGTACTTGTATTAATAATTCTTAAAATAAAAAATAATGCTTGCTTGCTGCTATTTCAACTTTTCAGTTTGTACAATATATATATACAATATGCTCTCTTGCATTACACTTTAATGAAAACTGCTATAAGAAGAATTTTAATTAATTTTTTTACATAATTAAAGTGTTATTGTGAAGTTTAAAAGGTGTAAAGGCTAAATAGGGTAAAATACACTTACTTTGTCTTGACTTGACACTAAATTTTTTTAAGCTTACAATAACGAAATGCTGTGATATTCTACATTTCATAATCTTTATTTAATGTTATCAATATACCTGACTTCCTACTGTCCTATTATTCTCCATAATATTGAATTTTGGTATTCTATCTGCCCGTTTTTCAAATAAAAATAAAAATAAATGGTATTAATAGTAATTAATCATAAATACATACTGTGATCAGCCACTAACTAACTAAGAGTATAACAATGAACTTTTGTTTATTTATTTATGATATAACTTCAATTATAAAAAAAATTAAGTGCTTATACTGCGAAATATAACCGATGTGAACTTTATAAGATCTACCTTGTTTATAGATGTTAAAGGCTCGAAAAAAGTACATAACTTTAAAAAAAAATACCTATCATTTTAAGATATCGTAAGTCACATCTTAAGATGTATCCCACCGTGCGTAGCCCACGCACGCGCCGTAATGAGCGAGCGCGGGGAGGCGGGTAGTTAGACAATTTTACAACTGCGCCGCTCCGTTTTTTGGGAGCGAAGCTAGGTGTGTGGACAAAGATTAGATGCGAGATGTAAGAGATGATTGATAGAGACTAATGTGCCTACGCGCATGAATTTAAAGTAATAAAGATACTTTTTAGGGTTCCGTACCCAAAGGGTAAAACGGGACCCTATTACTAAGACTCCGCTGTCCGTCTGTCTGTATGTCTGTATGTCTGTCTGTCTGTCTGTCTGTCTGTCCGTCTGTCACCAGGCTATAGCTCATTAACCGTGATAGTTAGACAGTTGAAATTTTCACAGATGCTGGATTTCTGTTGCCGCTAGAACAACAAATACTAAAAACAAAATAAAGTTAAAAATTAAAGGGGGTCCCCATACAAAAAACGTGGTTTTAAACGCCATCAATCTAATTAGTTTCGGCAAAATGACATAGATGGCGCTAGTAAACGAACCCCGTCTTTCTAGATCGCGACCAAACCAAATATTCTTGGTAATGTCAATTAATCAAATATATGAGGTTGAAACTCTGTTATGGTTCGTATTGTACGGAACCCTCCCTAAGTGTGCGATAAGAGACGTGATGCTGACTCGCACTTGGCCAGTTTTATTTGTACTACTGTGATTTTGCTTCGCTGATTCTCGAATTTATCGAAACTGATTTCGGGTGCTGTCTTCTCAGCCCTTGCTTGCTTACTTAGTCTGACGTTCTCACTACATCTGCCGGTCTATAAAATTCACCTTCATTGTCATTCATATAAAGTAGGTTTAATAGTGCAATAAACACATACAGTAGTAAAATTATGATTCCAATTTGCAGGAAAGGCGCAGGCGTCGAACGGATGATTACGATCGGATTTTGTAAGCCAATTAATGATGATAATAATAAGTATGGTCCTGATCATGACTTTATTACTGAACTTGCACTACAAATAATGATTAAAATAGCTTAATAAATAAAACAACCGACTTCCATGCCCCGCGAGTCAATTTCAGTAGGTAGCAAGTTTGAGATGTTTATCGTCATATCTTTGGAGATACTTATCAGATCTCGATGAAATTACAATGGGACTACATCGGAAGCAAACCCTACTAATTAAAAAAATAATCATTCAAATCGGTTCATAATTGACGGAGTAACCGCGTAACATACATACAAAAAATAAGAAACATACATACCAATTGAGAACCTCCATTTTGGCAAGTTGGTTGATGATTTTTTATTTAACGTGTTGTGAATAAGTTTATTTACAAACAGCCATGCAATTACTACCAACGGATATACTACGTATGTACTTAAACCAAGATCAAGACATTAATCTACTCAAATCATGGGAAGTGAGGTACTTTAATCATGATGAGGTACTTAGAGCCAGTTTCACCGGTGACGGTAAACCGGTAAAGTGACAGATAGTTATCTGACATACGACGCCATACAAAATTTGTCAAAAATCTGTCAGATAAGTTCTTGATAGGGATATCAGGAACCAGTGAAACTGGCTCTTACTATAGATATATAATTATAAAGATAGATATTTAACCCAGAACACAAGTACAATAAATACACAGAGACTACAATGATCGGTAATCTATCGTGAGTTAGTCAAGATTTTCTTTCCTATAGCCGAAAAACGGAAGCGGTTTTACCGTATTTAGTTTTTCATTTAACATTAGACTATATATACGTGAAAAATCCCTTCCTTCCACTAGTGACTTATCTCTTCTATGCTATCTAATCTTTGTCGACATCTGTAGGTGCGCACAAATTTGCATATGTCGAAATAATTTAGGGGGTGACTCCACACATCCATACCCCGCTAATGTACGCACTCTGTATTGGCGAAAGAATAAAAGTAAAGTGAGGAAACAGATGCGCTACCTAGACCTTACTTTAGGCATTTTTATTACATAACACTTGATACTTTTAGCTAAGTAACTAAGCTATTAAGTGAAAAAGAGGCTGTTTGACTTTTATTCAAAAGATTTATTAAATTCATCGAGGTTTGATGAGTATCTCCAGAGATGTGGAGATAAACAACTCCACCTTGCTACTTCAAGTGACTACCGCGGCATTTGATTGTTATCTCTAATTAGTAATATTGGAGTCATAATGAAATGCTTAGGACTGCTTTAAATAATACTTAATTGTCTATATCTTTTATTTAAAGTAAAACGTAGCTACTACGTTTTTTCTAGAATCAGTAGATAGATAGACAAATCTATTGTTTTATTATATTTCAATACTTATTTCTCATAAGAGGTCAACGTCAGAGAGACAAAAAAATGTTCAAAAAACTTAGAAAACCATATAATTCTGTATATAAAGCTTACATTTCAGAAAACAAAAACAGAAAACATATTCCTTAATAACTCCATGTCATATCTGTTTAATTTATTTATTATTCTAAGTCGAGATTGGAGGAAATTTTCTCTCATATTCAGAAAATATCGCATAAGGGGCGTGCTTAGTAATTTGTCGATACTTTACTCTACTTCTTATACATGTGTCACAGCTTTCTTACTTGTGTTAGTTAAAAGCGAAGAGTTCTTCTCAGAAATTCGATATTGTGTTACTCAGTTCTTCAATTTAGGATACGTAATGTTACTTCAGGCAACGATGATAAGAACCTTAAATATGAAGTATACTACAATTATGAAGAGCTCATATTAAGTTTGGTTTTTATTGTTTCGTTTTAAATAAGTGAGCTACAGAGCGACTTGAGATATCAATAAAGTTGAAAGACTTGTTATTTTTTTAAAGGAGAATTCTGTGGTAGATCTTGCTAGTCAGCCTGGGGTGGTACCGCCACTTTGCCAATTAATTTTCAGCCATGAAATAGGAATGTTTTTCGGTTGAAATGGCAAGGTGTTTAGTGAAATTACAGGAGTGAGACTTAACATCTTTATGTATCAAGGTGACAGGCGCAGTGCAGTGACGTAAAATTTTGGCAGTCCTTTTTTTATGCCTCTGTATCTGACCTATGTTTCTAGTGGTAGAGCTTCTCTTAGTCCGCATGGTGCGGTACCACATGGTGCTGGTGCTTGGATGGTACTTCAACAGTCAAACAGATTTTCAATTTCAAGGGCAAAGAGTCCAGTTATTTTGCAGGCATGTGAGTCGTAAGATCTTAATATCTCTCACATGATTCTCGAAGAATTACGTGCCGTGGTTTTTATTATAAGCACACGTTTCTGTTTTTTAATATCTTTTTTCATTTGACCACTATCTCGCCTGGCGGTAAGCGAGGATATGGTCGATGATGGTAAACACGCTAGTATAACACCCCTTCTTTATGCGTCAACGGAAAAAGGAACAAACAAACGCAAAAAACAATACCTTCTATTTTACAAAACCATATCCAACAGAACGTAAAGGAAATAAATATAACCCGCAAACGGTCAAATTGTTTCACTAATTGAAGTACACGGAGGCGAGAGTGAAACGTTTTTTAGATTTTTTAGACGAATATCCGATAAAAATGTTTTAGCATTTCGCACGAAATAGTTAGATCCTAAAAAAGAGCGTTCGACGGACTGAATGGGATTTTATTTGTTTTATTTTTTTATTGAAAGCGAAAGCCAAAGGTCGCCGCGTGCGCTAAAAAAAGCCAAAAAAATTGGAAAAATCGTGAGTTGTTTACGATGTGTGGGTTTCGTCAAATGTTGGATTTTTTCGTCGGAAATTGTTTTATGAATGGACGGTGCAAAGTGGATGTTGGTGGGTGGTGATACCCTTCAACTATTATTTTATAGTGTAAAACAATCCAACTGTATTCTTGATGCGGTGAGGATGGTTGTTTAAGAAGAAACTAACCGCTAAACAATATTTATTAACCGACTTCCAAAAAGGAGGAGGTTCTATGTTCGTTTATATGTATTTACTACGTGTGTATCTTAAGTAACTTACATGAACAATTATTATAGAAATCAGTAGCAAAAATTCGTTAATAATATGAAATTGATATCATTAAACAATACATAAAAATCAATGAAAAATGTTATCTAACTCTACTATAATTTTTTATAATGTGCGATTTGGTTAAACATAATTACATTAATATTTTGAATATGGAAAAAATCTAATTTAAAAGTTAAACACAAGATTAAAATCAATAAGTATTCTGAATTAAAAGAGCAATATTCGAAGTAAAAAAATATTTACAATCTAATGTCCTTCACGCAGTTTCCACCAGAGAACTCAATTCAGATTCCAGCGAGGTAATTTAGAGTCCACAATCAGGGGCTTCATCCTAAACTGATCATACATTTCCGCGTAGCGCAGAACACACACGACACCGTTGTAATAAAAATTATATGCTCCAATTTACGATGCCAGGGAGGCGTGGGGGGGCCAAAAAATGCCCCCCTTTCCCCCCTGATTGCGGGATCGGATCTCACTAAACGGACGGGGCGAAAAATTTCGCGGGGTGGGGACCTCCCCTAGCGGCAACGCGATACATTTTTACCATTATCCCTTTCTAACTATGAGAGCGGAATTTGTGAGTAATTATTAATTTTTAGCAAACCCGGAATGATTTACGGGGTTCGTGGTTTTGACTCGAGGTAGGTTTGTAGTTTTGTGCATTTTGCCTTGCGCGTGGGAAGCTCATGTTATTTCTATTTTTAAATTCAATTTTGCTGGAAATCTTTTGACATTGCCTTTATTTGTCTCTCAATTCTAAATATTGAGTCTGTTTTGCAAGTAAGTTTTGTGAGCTTTATGCTGAAGTGTATCAATTTTGACATAGTCGTTAACTTTATTAAAATAATTTATTTATACTAATCCTCAAAGAATGACTAGCATTTTTACTGACAAAAATTGAAGGATGTACGTACACCTATATGTGCATTACGTGCTAATATATAACAATAAATTATATGTAAAAAATATTTTTAAAAACAAGATTTTATCTGGGACAATGAACTAAAATGTTAAAAATAAATTCTAGTAAGTATTTGGCGTGTAGGTACTTACCTATATTCTTAAAACCTTGAAGCACTACCCGTTTTTCAGGCTAGGTAATTACTATACTTCAGTGCCTCAAGCTTTTAAAAACATAGGTAAGTACCTACACGCCAAATACTTACTAGAATTTATTTTTAACATTTTAGTTCATAGTCCCAGATAAAAGCTTGTTTTTAAAAATATTTTTTACATATAATTTATTTTAACTTTTTAGTAGGTAGGTATAGATACCGACTACCTACCTACTACCTAAGTATTTAAGAGAAGGCATGATGTTTTAAAATATTCCACAGATATTTGATGTGATTATGGGTAAAGTGCTCTTCAAGGAAAATCAATCGACTCGGTGGGGCTATGTTGCTTTATAACAGAAATGCCATGGCCACCTTACAGCTTCATCATCAGATCCTGATCTTAAGTGTAAAGTGCTTCTCAATACGAATCATTTGAGCCCAAACTCGGTAGAGTTACGTTGATTTATCACAGAGATGCCGTTGCCACCTTCCAGCTTAATCATCAGACCCTGGATATTATCTAGGTGTAAACTTCTCTTCAAGACGAATCAATCGAGCCCAAACTCGATAGAGTTGTGTTGATTTATCACAGAGATGCCGTGGCCACCTTCCAGCTTCTTCATCAGACCCTGGATATTATCTAGGTGAAAAGTTCTCTTCAAGTCAAATCAATCGAGCCCAAACTCGGTGGGTTTATGTTGTTTTATCATAGAGATGCCGTGGCCACCTTCCGTCTCCATCATCAGACCAGCTCCATGGTACCATATTATTGTATTGTCACCGAAAATACATAAGTACACCAAATTTTAGTCCAATCAGACATCGGGATGTGGGTCTAATTTAGCTTCCAAGATTCCACCCGAACAAACATAGTGACATACATACATACATACATACATGCATACATACATACATACATACATACATACATACATACATACATACATACATACATACATACATACATACATACATACATACATACATACATACATACATACATACATACATACATACATGCATACATACATTGCAAGTTCAATAAAAGCTTGTAAAATAGATATGTATTCATAGAATTTAGATGAATACTCTGTTTTAATGTGAAGTAAACTTGTTAATATATAGGCTAGCGTTTGACCACTACCTCACCTGTTGGTAAGTGATGATGCGGTCGAAGATGGTAAGCACGCTAGGCCTAGAAATGGAACTGGCTCTTAAGGATAGCTGCTGGAACACATTAGATGTTTGGTCTAAATTAAATTGAAATTCGTCGGGCCCTTGCCACCGTCAACGTGCCGGCTATTTTAGAACCGAACGGTATCTCACGTGACGATGGTACAAAGAAGCCTGACGGCATGATGTTGATTCCTTTGTGTCGTGGGAAGCCGCTGTGATGCTGACTCAATGTATTTTTTGATGATGATGATGATGAGAGCCCCTTTGGTGGATTGATGGCTTGATTTCTAAGATCTATTATCTTCTCGCCGGTTCATGTCCTAGCACGGGGGTTTGTCCGTAGGAGCATATTATATCGAAGTTAAACCTATCAAAGTTAAAATTATAATAATTTATATTTTATTCGAATATTTAGGTTAAAATTATTATATTGAAGTTAAATTTATGATTTATATGGAATTGCTAAATCAATTTTATAGTTAAAAAAAAATATAGTATTTTTAAAATATATAGTATACATAATATGCAAATTTAGAGCTTGATTTACATCCTTTCGAGAGCGTAATATAGAGTTTCGTAATATCTTTAACTATTTTACGTTTTATTTAATGTATAAGGTAAACCTACCAAAAAGTAGTTTAACATTATCAAGGAGAAAATCTGCCGCCACAACTGCAGGTTACCTTATGGTGTTTTGGCAGCATGCATCCCTTGAGAGTATCTAGGCCTAGCGTGTTCACCGTCTTCTACCACATCATCGCTAACTATCAGACGAGATAGTGATTAAACGCTAACCTAGCGATTTAGTAGAGTAGAGTTTGAGTTTGAGTGATTAAGAGCGTACGCGGGGTGCAGTTTTCCATACAAACGTATTCCCCTGTTTCCTTCCAGGAAAATGCTTCTAGAGCAAAATTTGTTTCTACAAAAAATCAAGGTCTGCTGTAGCTATGCCTCTATCATTTGCTTTTTTTGATCAACCAATTGCAAATAGAAATATGACCCTTAAAAATTCCAAAGAGAAAATTAAAAGACTTCTATTTCTTTTTGCAATTGGTTGGTCATAAAAATCAAATGATAAGGGCGTAGCTACAGCAGGCCTAGATTTTTTGTAGAAACAAACTTTACTCTAGAAGCATTATCCACGGAGGAAACGGGGGAATACCTTTGAATGGAAAACTCACCCCGCGTTTGCTCTTAAGGAGTGTGAGTGAGTGAGTTGAGTGATGATTAGAAACTTGTATCATATAATAATATAAATAAATTTTTACTCACTTAAAAGTGATCATCATGAATTTACGCAAAGTGTCGTCGGAATGAATATAATGTTCTGCATGAAAAGTTCTCAGATACCTTTTGTAAAATTTTGAGTTTAGTTCATCTTTGTAGTCGAATTCTACTGTATCTTGTGTATAATCTCTATCATTGGTAATTTTAGTGCTATATGCACTATTATAACTAACATTTAAAGTAATAAAGACTAATAAGTCATAATTCACGACCCCGGTAATACACAAAGTTTATTATAGATTTTTTTTTTAAGTTTACTCGCAATGTGGGTTGCACATAACTAGTATTCTTGTTAACCCCTCCAACTAAGCTGAATATGCTTGTGTCTGGAGTGGGTTCACGTCTATAGTGCAATGGTTGGGGTGGGGACCGAACTCACGACCTCTCAATCGCCAGTCCGACACCTTATCCATTGGGCTATTGCCGCCTAATTGTTCTCATATTGGTTACTAGCTGCACTCTGCGGCTATGCCCGCTTTTAATCTTTAGTATAAATTTCCCTCTGGAATCACTCTGTCTAATGATGCTTTAAAATCCGTAGTAGTAGTGCGTAGTTTAAAAAATCTAAACGTACAGATAGCCGTAAGCGACTTTTTTTATACAATTTCTATTTTCCTATATTATTTCTTTAAATTACTTATGATTATACCTGCTCTTAACTTTTATTCCCCATCACCCTACGACGCCTTTCCAACCTAATTAACATAATAACATCAAAAGGTAACAATGGACCTGACCCTTAAAATCGATGTAACGCCCTACAGATTTCCGTTAAGAAAATAACGTAAAAACGTCTTACGAGACTACGAGCCGTAGCCGTAGTACTACGCCGTAGCGTGCCTACGCTACAACAATATTAGTTCTTTGATCATTATTTTGCGTAATGAATGAATTCCAGGAGCTAAAAACATTTTACAGATAATTCACTGAACCAATTTTTTTTTTAATAAATAAACAAATCAAGCTTGTACAATATTTCTAATAATTAAGATTTACATATCGTTATGCGTAATAGAGGTTAAGGTAAAACTAAGGTATCTTTTTTGTAATTTTTACAAATATTCCTTCATGGAGCACAAATCTTAAAAGCTCATAAATTTAAATATAGAGGACTGAAAATATAATTTAAGAATTCTGTCAGAGATAGTAGGAACTATATTATTTCTAATAACTATGACAATGCTACTTATATAAATAAAGACAAATAAAATATTCTAAATTCAATTGGAATGTATGTAAAAGGCTGTAATATCACGCAAAGGCACAGTACTAAATAAATAACTATAAGCAACAAGGTAATTTAATTATTTAAGTACATAATGAGCCGCCTTTCCAAAGTTCTATTAAGAAAATGATTGAGTCGGTAGAATAAATAGAGGCGTGAATCTTAGTTTCCTTGACCGGATTCTGTGACCTAATTTACTTTAAAGTGTTCTTTTATCTACTTCCTTGTGTAATTATAGACATCTGAATATATTATGTAATATATAAGGTAATATTAATGTAATGTAACTATGAAATATTTATTAAGTATTTTTCTGCATGTTTATATTTTGCCATAAACGTCATCATATAATGGAAAGGTGTGTCTGTTTGTGACACGTGCGATGTATATAAAGGCAATTTCATTCTAAGCCGTATCTTAACGAATACCATTCTTGAAGTTTGTATGTGAGCTCAATATTGTTCTTTTGATTTTTGATAAAGTCACAAAAGTACTATTATGTTAGTGTCAAGTATGAAAAATAAATGTTTTATTATAATCTAGACTCTAAGATATTCCCTAAGAACACACACAAAGCTCACTGAGCAGCGAATCCCGCTCTAAGTCCGGATTACATAGATTTAGAACGTACATATTTCATTTTATTTCACGTAAATCCAAATAAGATACAGTAATTTTGCGTTAATCCCCGCAGCCTCCATAAATCGGTACAACCCAACCCTGCCTATAATATAAGTATGTAGTTACAAAAAAAACCCAATCAACTCACACATGCCTACAATTGTAATCGTGTTTTAAACATATACATTATACGCGTGTGTGCTCGAAATGTAGGCGTCACAATGGTTCCTGATTAAAAATCATGACATGCGCAGAGTAATTTTAAAAACTACAGGAGGCTGGGTTAATTTTTAAGTATTGATCAAAAATTGCGTATAGCATAGGGGTAGGTAGGTATGTGGGGTGGGGAGGCAGCTCTCGTGCGTGAATTAGAATTTTTTAGGGAAATTGTCATTAGAGAGCGTGCCCTTTTTCGGGATGGGTTCGGATGTTTTAGAATTTTGAATAGGGAACATACGATGGTAGTTGGTAGCGGAGTTATGTTGAGTTTTTGAGAGTTTTAATGAATTGAATGGGGTTCCGGCGATACTTAGAAGCAAAATCAAGGTGGTTTAGTTTTTGTTAAGCAAAAAACGCCTACTGATATTTCATTATAAGTGTTTATGTTTTTTGTCACATTATTTCCATACATGGATGGTAAATGTGTGACTATTGGTAGTAAATGTTATTTTCTTAGGATTAAAATCGTCAATTATGTACTGAAACATGCATCGGGGCTGCACGTAATAGTACGGTTGGCAACCCTAGATTAATCAGGGGAATTAATTTTTTTTAAGTGTGACGTTCGACGTTTGGGTGAAGGCTGAATGGCTCATGTTTTTCTATAAATTCATAGCAATAAATTATGTTTTTTTATATTTAAAATAATTATTATTGATATAATCTATTAAACGTTATTTGACGTGCAGATTTTAAATTAGTCCATATGCTGATAAATGCTTTGAGTGTTTTGAGTATTTTGAAAATAATAACTTTTGTTGCATACCATGCAATGGCCGCGGTGTTGTATTAAATGTTTAATTTACAATCCTTACATATAACTTCATTAATAACAAGTTATAGCACAATCAACTTAAAACTATATCATTAGATGCTTTAAATTTCTATAATAAAAATATCATGCGAAAATATACGAAGAAAATATCAGAATATTTCCAAATATTGCGTCTTAATTAGCGATAGTCGTAAATAACCGAAAGTATTGGTGTTTTAGTTCGTAACTGATTTATCGGAGTTGATTTCCCATTAAACATCGCTTTTCTATGAATTATCGCTTCTGTTATAAGATACCTAGCCATTTTCGGAAAAATAAACGATTTGGAATTTTGATAGGTAGGAATTATAGTATAAATATTGCTTTGGTCGCTTGTTAGTGGTAAATATATAGTCAGATCGTATAATATAGTAATTTAAGATTATATTTTATTAATTCTTAATTCACATTTACATGTTTATAAACACTGGATACGAACTACATTGCAATTTAATAGTTTATGAATTTAACAGGTTTCATAAAATTTCATTCCGTAAGTGAAACATTCTAAATGCCTCTCCGTAAGTACAGCTAATTGGTAACAAGTATAGTATTTTACCAATTTTTAATTTGTTTGTTAATTTATAGCTAAAATGTTATTATAAAAATCTTAATATTCATAAAAGAAAAACTAAATATAAGACTTTCAATTTAATTTGATAGAAATCAAACAATCATAATAAAATTATTACCACTTGATTAGTGAATATCATAGATGCAGATAATAATAAAAATGAACTTTTTATAAAGTGTCCTCTAACGCCAGTAAACCAGTAAGCGTAGATCCCTCGCCAATAAAACAATCACAGCGAACGAGTAAAAATCTATAGCTAGTTAATTTATTCTCAACCAAGAAAAATCGATACTAACACCATAAGTACTCAACTAAGCACACCCACACAAGCGAACATCTAAACACTACGCTACCCTACCCTCTGAAAAACGAAATAAAAAGCAGAAGTATTTTCATTATCCTAACCCGCTGCGACGCAGCCTCCCAAAAACGGTACCTACTCGTATATTCATTTCCGTTCTGTTAATACCGCATACTTTTAACTGTCTAACTAGGTGGCCCCCCCAGGGGGTCGTGGGGGGCCTCACACCAACACTACTTACACGCGGTAGGCGCAACTTTTATAATACTACGTACTCTGGAGCTTTTTAACGAACCCCCTTTTGGGGGGACGCGCCACCTGCCACGCATACCGAAAAATACGCAAAAAGGGGGTACCCACCCCCTGGTTAGAAGTGAAGTGGCCGTATTTTGCGTATTTTTAAATTATTCCCCACATGCGGGTGCCGGCTCTGTTTAGTTCGTTTTAGATGGTTTTTACGGATGCTGCGTGCGACGAGAATGTTCCGAACTCGGCTTTTAGATTTTTTTTTATGAATATTTATCGGTGCGGGGCTTGCACGCGAAATGCAAAGTTTTCTAATAGAATGAGAATGTGCCAAGAATATATTGGATCCTTTCTACGCATTATAAGACAAGTTGAGATTAGAAATATAAGTACCTATATACATTGAAGGAATGACACTGAAAAATATTAAATTAGATTTGATTAGAAATACTGTAACATTAATTGAGTTTAATTTCAGAAATTGGTATTAAGTTAAATGATTATAAAAGGTTAAGTTGTTTGTAGTATTTAAGAGATTTGTATAAAGGAAAATAACATTATCGTCACCAATATTATTAATATATTTGTTTGTTCACAGTCAACCGGCTGGACCGACTTAGCTTAAATTTTGTTTATGTATAGGCCAGTACTATGGATTAGGCTGTAGGATACTTTTTAACGCGGGCAAAGCCGCGGAGCAAAGCTAGTATTGTATATATAGTATAATTACCAAAATAATATACCAAAAACGTTTCGGCATTCTGTTTCATTTTTATTAATTCGCCTTTGAAATCGAGATATGTCTTCTGAACCCTTATAAATTACAATAGAACAAGAGGAGAACAGGAATTGTTTCTTAGAAGAGATGATATTATCAAAAATAACACAATTAACGAAGTGGCATATTTGAATAATCTATGAAAAAACTCCTCTTTCATTTCATCAAATAAGGCAAAATAAAGCTGCTATTTTGCATTCATACATATTGTATTTTATGAGACATTATATATTTTGCTTTATTATTTCGCGTTTAGGAAACGATATGACTGTATATTTTTTATGGTAATTAATGTTTCAGTGCTTGCAATTAAATTGGAGTGGTATTTTACTTAGTTTAAGATATTTTGTGGATATTTTAGATTTATAGTTATCGTGAGTTTGAATCATGATTATAAAACACCGACTATATTATACTCACTACTGTTTGTTTGTTTATACTTTATTGCACAAAAAAATGTACAAAAGGAGGACTTAATGCTAAAAGCTTTTTCTACCAGTCATCCAGCAGCGGTGGAGAACATTTTGAGTCGTGCTTATAGTAGTACAGAGGTGGTTTTATATACTAAAATAATATCAATACCTACTACCGGACTAATTATAATATTTACGAGTACTTACTATAATAAATAACATAAAAACAAATAAATAATATACATACACTTAATGAAACTACGTATAATATTATACATATACTATTTTGTGCTTTTCTAATTGTTGGTAGGAAAAACTTTCTTGCGGAAATAACCTTTGACTTGTCTCTTGAATGAATCTTTCGATGGAGCCGTTTGTTGTCGACTGTCTCGAGCCAGGTTTCATGCATGTCGGATGCACATCCTCGGGAGTTCACGCAGCGAGATCGCGACGAGCACGAGCATCGGACATGCTTGAAACCTGGGTCGAGACAGTCGACAACAAACAGTACTGAGTATAATAGTCGGTGTTTTATAATCATTTTGTGGATAATTATAACAATATATTTTATTTCTACATTATTTAATTTAAGTTTTATAAGTACCTATAACCAGCAAGCATGTATGAAGGAGCTCATGAAAGTGGAAGAAGCGAAAGAGGTATGTCAGGATCGTAGCATGTAGAAAGACGTAGTCTCTGCCAACCCCAACGGGAAAAAGGCGTGATTTTATGTATGTAGTTTTATTATGATTATAACCTACTAACATTAATAAAGAAACTAATTTCTAAAATGTATCTACATTGCACTTCCTGTAACTTAATTTTTTCTTCACTCATTTCATTCGATCTAAAACAGTCAGCGGTCAGAAGTCGACCCTAATGCAATAAAACCCTTTCATACAATCGATCACTCACTCACCGAATAAATAATACCTCTCTACAGGATGAAACCACTAAAAATATACTTACCAACAACCTACACAAACTACTTATAACCCGTAAATATTCTAAAGCGTACCCATCCGACCGAAACTCACAATATTATTACAGCCATGAGTGGGCAAATATAACGGATAAATAAAAATAGTTTTCTTCCTCTAACAGAAAAATAAGGAAAAGTTATCCTCCAACTTGAACTTTAGGGTTGTAAGTTGCGCGGCAAGTTTCGCAGACGTATGCAAAAATATTTTTTTACGGCATCGTAACATACCCGCCTCATCCGCCAGCCCGTTTGACGGAACACTATGACATGACAGTTCTGTAAGCAACAAGTATCGCTTCCGTCGCGGAACCCTATTTTCTTGACACGTGCCTTTTGTGACCTACGTTGGTGCTCTTAACGAGAGGCTTACTTCTGAGGGAAATCTTCTGGCGTTTCGTCGCTTAGTTGAATCGAATGTAACTGATAATTTACATTTATTTTCTATGTTTCAAGACCGTATTATTTTGCAAATACCTACTGTATAGATTGCTGATGCTGTTTTGAGCGTATGGTTTTATAATGCGGAAGTATACAACAATATAATGCACAAATATTATGTTTCTTTGAAGTGTTTCAAACTTTATATTTTTTGTAAATTGTTAAACACAATCCAAAATTTCATCGTACCGACGGGACTTGAACCCGCAACCTCCGGAATAACATGTTCCGGTGCTTTGCCTATTAAGCCACGGTGCGAAGTATCGTTACGACGAAATGATACTTCACACCGTGGCTTAATTGGCAAAGCACCGGAACATGTTATTCCGGAGGTTGCGGGTTCAAGTCCCGTCGGTACGATGAAATTTTGGATTGTGTTTAACAAAATACAATGCACATCTAAAGTTTTTAAGTCACGAATGCATACGTATGTTCTAGACAAGTAATTTGCTCTGACCTAATTAAAAATTCTTAAGACATTTTACATAGTATAAAACCAAGTCGTTACCTGCGTCTGTACGCTTAGATCTTTTTTACTACATAACGGATTTTAATGCATTTTTCATCAATAGGTACAGTGATTCAAGAGGAATGTTTATAACTAGGATTAAACGCGGGAAAAGACGCGTGGCGCAGCTAGTATTTAATCATAAAAAAATCTAATTTAAGGCAATCTATAAACAAGCTTCCGTATCGCACAGACATCTGCAATCTAATGCATTCAATTATTTAATGCATTATGTTATTATTAGTAAAGTCGCAACACATCCACAGAATAGATTAAGTTTATTTCTGTGTAGTTCTGATATTCTGTGCAATTCATCATACAAAAAATCATCATCATAACATGTCAAAACATTATGTTTAATTGAAAAGTCGAACACTTTATATTTTTTGTAAATTGTTAAACACAATCCAAAATTTCATCGTACCGACGGGACTCGAACCCGCACCCCCTGGATTACACGTCCAGGTGCTCTGCCAATTAAGCCACGGTTCGATCCATCGATACGACGAAATTATTATTCGAACCGTGGCTTAATTGGCAGAGCACCTGGACGTGTAATCCGGGGGGTGCGGGTTCGAGTCCCGTCGGTACGATGAAATTTGGATTGTGTTTAACAATTTATAAAAATATAAAGTGTGTGACACTTCAAAGAAACAGAATATTTGATTTACGCAGTGCAACATCTCTCGTCGGATTTGAAAACTGTAATTATTTCTTCCGAATGATTAACTTACGTAATAAGTAGTCATAGATGGCGCCACCAATGCATAATTGGGTTAACAAATGCAATCCACTAATTTCATCGTATCGATGGATCGAACCGTGGCTTAATTGGCAGAGCACCTGGTCGTGTAATCCGGGGGGTGCGGGTTCGAGTCCCGTCGGTACGATGAAATTTTGGATTGTGTTTAACAATTTATCATCATAAGATGTCAAAACATAGCATAGATTTTTTGAAACCGATCCAGTCGTTTTTGAGCTAAATCGTAACAAACAAACAATCAAATCGTAGCTCTTTATAATATTAGTTTAGATAAGCTTGCTTCAGATATTTTTACAAAATCTAATATTAGTACTAATATTATAAATACAATAATCTTGAATTTTTGTTACTCAGGCACACAAATAATAGCTAAACGGATTTTGATGACGTTTAACTCACAGATATAATGGTAATAGTAATATAAACAATACGTACACTAGATAACCACGTACATAGAATACTTTTTACACGTTCTTCATATTACAAAGGTAACGGCTTTAATTTTTAATTTACGGCTAGTATTCATATTCCAAAAACATATCACCTACTCGTATGTAGTTTAATGGTGCAGTGGTATCAAATATACGCACTTATAATAATATCATGTAAATGACAACAAAATGTATTTACTGGACCAAATTTAAGCTAATAAAAAAAATATGCTTTAATAATAACCTGAATTCAATTTGAAGGGTTACTTGATAATAGTTTAGTTCATACCGTGAATAAAACCGCTATACTGAATACTGTCTCGGCACCAATTTTCTCAATACTGCGAGCCTTTAACACGCCTGCAGTTACATCACAGCAAGACGTGAAGCACGTTGCGATTGCATTTTTGCAAGGCGTTAAGTGTAGTGGAGACGTTGTGTCTTTGATGTGTGTCGCAGTTTTGTTTGACGCTGAGATCAAGCGATTTTAACTGCTATTTTGTGTTTTATTCTTTTTCATGTTGACAGGCGGGTTTATTCAAAGATACTTGTTGTTTTTTGTCAGTTACGAAGTTGATTATATATTCTAGAATATTAACTGAGCTCGTAGTTATCTAATTTATTTATGAGGTTCTCAGTATGAATATACTCGCAACTCGGTAAAATTGATCCAAAATAAGTTAATCCAAATCAGTTTCACTGCTAAGTCTTCACAAATTGACTCGCATACGAAGGATGTATAGCACTTCTTTCAGGCCTCTTCACACTCGCGCGCGAAACGCGACGTGAAATCGCGGTGCGAATCGCGATGCAAAAAACGGCAAAATAGCCACATTTTCAGAGGTTCGCGCCTCGTTTACTATATAGTTCGCACAGGGGTGAAAGTCTACATTATGGCGATGCGTCCTGTCATCGCAAACGCCTTATAGAAGGAGATGCAACTAGACAGTTGTATATTTGCACCTCCTTTCTAATCGACTGCTACTACGGCTACTACAGCTACTTAATAGAAATAATAAAAAATAAGCTGAAAAATTTGTCCTTATTTGTTCAGTGCCGATTCATTTGGCACTACTGCGTTTGTGTGTAAAATTGTAACAGAAAATAAAAACATAACTGTTCGCGGCACTTGTAATAACTGAGCCGCCCGCGAATGAGGAGCCTTGTCGAGTTCGCGATATGTTTGCTCTTTGCGAACCCTTTGTCGCGGGCCAATAAACCGACCACAAACGGGAGCAAGGCGCAAAACGCAACGCAAACGCGACGCGGTGCCGCGAAGAATATGCGTACCGGATCCACTTAGGCTCGCAGGCAGATCCCGACTTCACGCGTGATTAGCGTGCGATTGTAGAGAGGTCTTAAGTTTCATGGATTTGGAAGAATTTGTCATTTTTATTTATTTTCGAGTACTTGTCTAAGCACGGTCGCCCGGATACCTTCATTAAAAATAAAGTGTATCGTTTCATTTCTTAGTAGCTTTTAGCTTTTGTACCACAGAAAAGAGTTATTATATTACTTTTTTATTTCATATCTTATATCATTTATTTATTCAATGCATCGTGTTTAAACATTGTAAGTGCATACTTAATAAATATGATTGCAGAATTAGCTTGTCTATGACTTAAATTGATTTGAACAAAAATTGATTTTCTGAAGATCACTATTGGATTTTGTGGGCTCCAAACTAGGATAGTTCTGTATCTTAGACGCCCTGCATCTCAAGATACATTAAAAGGATTTAGCGCTGATTACGTACCTAAGAAATCGAGAATAATTGGCAGTGCTATATCACATGAGTAAAGAAGTAGAACTCATCTACCCCAACAATTATCGGTTCTACGGCAGAGGTGAACGACATACAACATTTTATAGGTATTTTTGGTTGGTGGTCATTCACAATCATTTGAGTTCGTCATAGCTAAAACCACTCGTTGCAAAAAGCTATATCACATATATCACATGAGTAAAGAAGGTCTTTACTCATGTGGCTATATCACATCATGGTGTATGGCAGGCATTATATTTGCTTCTTACGCCGTAGTATTATGTACATAAGGGTTATAAAGTATTATTTGGAAGTAATGTTAACTTACTAATAAATGAAAATGTTAGAAACGAAGAATCAGGTAGGTATATTTTATTTTTTTCGATTTTATATAATAGTATCTTTTAGAGTCATAACAAAAGCTGTCAACGATTCAATTTAAAAAAAATAAGCTTATTTGTATATGAAGTGTAAGGATGTGCTAGTATGAGTATTTGGTAACCATTGTGCTTTGAACCAAGTGTTCTCGTTTCAAATTCAAGTGAACTTATAACGCGGAAGCTTTATCGAGTTGTAAAACAAAAAGTACAAAAAGATAAACGGGCAATGCAGCCTCACGTCGCAGCCGTAATCTGGGACCTTAATAACAAACAGAAAGCGTCACACAAACATTGGACTGAAGCAATTTATTACAAAATGTAAACAGGAACAACCGTATTTTCATTTAGAATACGATTTCTCGATGCCAACCCCCCCTCCTCCCGGTCCTTGCCCCCCCGCGAATAGACGAAAATACTCGGTTATGATTAATTCCGAATGCGCCCCGCATTGATCAAGAAACCAGCTTTTTACTTCAAACTACCCATCTCTTCCCTCACCCCTGCCTCCCTGAGAGAGCGAGACTAATGCACCATCCCCCATCTCTCTCTAAAACAAAGATGCTAAAACTTCTTTCGCTAGTATGAAGATTTTAATTTCATATTTTTGACGAAACGGTTCTAATTTTACTCATTCCCACGCTCAAAAAACGACCTTCCCTACGAAACCTTAAGATACAAAAATGAGTTGTCTTCCAGCAGTACTTGTTTCCATTTTCTAATTCGGAATTAGTTTTCGAAGTGAAGAGATACAGTCCCAAGACTGTGTGCGTTATGGGGCACACTATAAACTTTAGGAGCTAATGTTTAGAGTATAAATTCGTTCGTAGGTTAGTTGGCAAGGAATAATTCTTCAGTTGTACCCCGAAATTAGTCGAATAGGGAGAAAGGGGTTCATACGACGGGTGGTTTAAAAGAAGTGGGCAAAAAGGTGGGGATAGAAAGATGCGCAAAGACTTAGTTCGCGCGGGTGGCAGGGTGGCAGGCGTTATAAAATATATAATTCTATACTTACAATACTTGTAAATACGGCACGCGGAAGTACTGCGCTCGAGGTAACTTGATACTTTTCACTACTACTTTGACTTCTTGACTCTGACTTTAGTCTACAAAGTTTGCATTACATGTTCCGCATGACTTGCTACGAAGTGGTAGCTTACCACCATCAAGGAGAAAATCTGCCACAATAACCTTACGGTGTTCTAGCAGCAAAGCCCTTGAGATTCGGCCCAATTTAAGTCTAGCGTGTTTACTATCCTCGACCACACCATTGCTTACTACCAGCCGAGATATTGGTCAACCGCTAACATATCACATAAACAAAAATTGTATCACAGTTCATAATAAATATTTTCATAAAAAAAAACTCTGTAGCGAATTGTAACTACTAGAAATCATATTCGTATCCATCACTAAAACAAACAAATAATATCTATTTATATATTTATTAAATATTTTTAACAATAAAATTGGACAAACACCATTTATTGTTATCTAGAGATGAGCATTTAAAAAATATATAACGTGTAACTTAATAAGCGCAAGACCACGGACACCCCAATTAGAATATCGAATCCAAAATATAATAGCAAAGGCGCAAACTCGTTTCCAGACACGTGAGCATATTTTCTAAAGATTTTAGATATACCAAATTAGTACAAAATGTATGATAACACTAAAAAAATAAAATGGAAAACTTATGTTAGTCTGCACTCATATGGCGTCATTTTTTAATAAACTTTCTAAATTTTTTAATTTCACGTTTTTGTAATTGTTGTTTTAAAATATGTATCAATCACTACAGTGTTCGTTTTCATATTATTGCATTATTGTATGAGTCGGCTGTACATTGGCTCCTCAATCTATCCGAGGCAGTATTGGGACAAAATGTGCCGGAGTCTCGCAGACGATGAGTTGTAGCCAACATGGTTCTTGTGCTCACCCTAGTTCCGTATCTTTCGTTGTACACTTGACACGCTAACTCTACATTGTTATCACAGTATGACAATGTTCTCACCATTTTCGTGTACTGATAATCCGTATACAAAAAAGCCATTGCTCGCTGATACCTTCCTAGTCCCCTTGATTCGGGGGCGGAGGGATAGCCGATAATAGATCGTAGACGGAAAATTAAATGATAGATACATTTCCTATTAGGTAATCTTATGGCAGCGTCACAGCGCTCACGTCACCTAGAAGATTCGGTTGTTGTATATTCGTGAAATACCTAAGAAATCTTTTTTAGCGAACTAAGTATAAATGCAGATATCAATACCGGGCGGAGTAGTGACATGGGGCGTTCGAATCAACAGTTTGCAATTATATCACTTGAGACTACTAATAGATACTATGAAAAACGACCGATTTATGACAAGTAAAAATGAGCCTTACAGGCTTGAGATAAGGTTCAGTTTTCAGTTGCAACGTTGGAATCATCGTAACCATAATTTCAGGTTCAATAATAATTGATTTGGTAAAATTAAAAATTAATATAAACCACTAAATCGGATTCAATAATTGATTCTAAACAAACTAATTTCAGGTCTTGCGTTTAATATGTTACACGTTATAGTTACACTTTAATTTATAAGTAACTACAATGCTAAATTGTTAAACACAATCCAAAATTTCATCGTACCGACGGATTGGCAGAGCATCTGGATGTGTAATCCGGGGGGTGCGGGTTCGAGTCCCGTCGGTACGATGAAATTTTGGATTGTGTTTAACAATTTACAAAAATATAAAGTGTGAGACACTTCAAAGAAACATAATATTTGATTTACGCAGTGCAACATCTCTCGTTGGATTTGAAAACTGTAATGATTTCTTCCGAAGATTAACTTACGTAATAAGTAGTCATAGATAGCGCCGCCAATGCATAATTGGGTTAACAAATGCAATCCACTAATTTCGTCGTATCGATGTATCGAACCGTGGCTTAATTGGCAGAGCACCTGGACGTGTACCCCCGGATTACATGCAGTGCGGGTTCGAGTCCCGTCGGTACGATGAAATTTTGGATTGTGTTTAACAATTTACAAAAATATAAAGTGTGAGACACTTCAAAGAAACTACAATGCTTTCAAAAAAAGTCTATCCAAAATGTTTCTTATAAGGATCAAGACAGGTCGGCTGGCGTTCACAGCTACATTCGCTGATATTTAGTCGCGAAACTGGATGTATTATAAAGGCGGTAGTTGTTTAAAATAAGAGCGCGCGGGCACTTAGTGGATGCGCGGTTGAGGGGGAAAAGGGAGTGGGTTCGATTCTGATGCGACTTTTTTGCTTTGATGATGTGTTTCAGAATTTAATTGCATATGAGTGAAAGTGGCGATAGAATATTAACTTGGTTACTTTTTTTCATTCAGGAGTAATAAACAATACGAAGAGTTAAATATTATTTTTAACCGACTTCACAAAAAAGGAGGAGGTTCTCAATTCGTCGGAATCTTTTTATGTATGTTCACCGATTACTTTAAGACTCTAATTTTATTTTAGATTTATAGTTTTAGTGAGTTGGAATCATGATTATAAAAATACGGACTATTATACTCACTACGATGCATGTACGATGCACTTCCCCGGGAGTTTACGTAGCGAGATCGCGACGAGCACTGATCTTAAATTATTACATTGTTGAAATGCAATAAAACTTTATCAGTTAAAATCAATAATAAAGTTTTAATTGAGTGTTTAAGTATTGTAACCATCTCAATGTATTACTTTTATAATATCTACCCGCAAACTGACTTTTGAATCTAGTTATTTAGTTTCTTAAATATTTTCGACATTAAAATAATTTTAAAGTTTATTATACTATTTTACATATTAGTCGATACCTCGATTTTTTTACACTCGATAGATAAGGATTTCACCACGACCTCACCGGATCAGCGTGCTACAGGCTCACTTGCGGATAATGTGATTCAACAATGTAGCACGCTTGCCTAGAAGATACCTGTTTATTCGCGATTCGTAGACCATAATTATAAACACTTTACTTTATTTTTTAAACTTGGGTAATGATGTATCATTACCCAAGTTTAAAAAAACTTATTTGAAATCAGATAAAATTCTATTGATAATTATTATAACTAATAATATCTACATATTCTTTACCCAAAATTTATTATCGGCTGTCTATAAAAAATATATAAGTATATTTAACAGTACATTTACGTGAATATTAGCTTCACGCTGAAATAAAGAATAATGCAGTCCATGATTCGATAGAACTGCCTGTTATGGGTACAAAACACACACTGAACCATGTTTAATATTATAACTTACAAAGGAATACAGATTATTCGATATCCTGTTACACAAATTTTTATGTAACAGAATTTGGTCTTAGTTAAAGGATTACGTAATATCACTGTTTTATTGAGACAAAGTGAAGCTACCTATGTTTTATCCACTCATTTCGCGTGGTTCTTAGTAAAAAGTTGTATAAGAGGGGGGCGCCACTAGCGCCTACGCCGTAGTCCCGCTACGAAGCGTAGGCCTCGCTACGCTTTAGGGCAGGGCTGGCGTATACAAATCGACTTAATTACGTTTTCTTTATATTCAAATCTCACTTTTGTTTGACGTACTTAAGGAATATTTTATTTATGGTTTCGAAGCATATTTATGTTGCGCTCACTTGCGTTCTTAATGAATGCAAATCAGTTTAGGCGAAGCTCGAGTATGACTGTATTACTCTGCTAATTATACGGATAAACTATGGATGAGAGCTCTCCAAGTGAATTAGTGTAAGTTTGAACATCAAGAAGTCAGAAACTCCCTACATGTGCGCGATCTTAATCGTAACATGCCTTTTCCCCTTGGTCGCGCGCCAAGCCCTCGTCTTAGCAAACAAAGCGATCTTACATGCATACTAAATCAAGGGGTCTTCTAAGAAACACCCTAAAAACTTAAAAGTTCATTAGCCCTGGCAACCCTACTGCTTACTATCTTGCACGTTCCTAAGACACCCCCCGGGCGGCGAGGGGGAGTGGGGGGCACGCGGAAATATGAAGGGAGCTCTCATTTATCAATACAGAGAGACTGTTTCTTTCGCTAAGAATTGATTATATTCTACTAAGAATATTGATGGGGCCGAGGGTGGTTCTTGAAAGTTTTCCAGCTTAATGGGGTGGTGGGGGTCGTTATGTTTTGATTAGAGTTTTTGATGCCGCCTCGCGTGTTCCTCTTTACATCTTTACATGTATATGTTTTATGTTAAGTTGTAAAATGGTTATGTTTTGTGTTTCAGGCATCCGTAGTAAAGTATTATTGCAGTGCGTGAGATGCCTTAGTTTTTATACTTACCCGTATATTTTACAAGCTACAAGTCGCAGTAAAATCCTTGGGTTAGTTCGGTTTAGGATCGGATCATTTTGTTATTGCAAAAGCCGTAAGGGTATATAAAGTGCGTTTTACTATGTATGCCTCATGCCAGGTAATGCGGAAATCAAAACAATAATATAGAGTAAGAAAACAGGTTAAACGTTTGTTCACTTACAAAAAACTTTAGGAAAAAATAAGAGAAGTTTTACTAATTTCATGGGTTTTAACGCATCTTAATAGCATTACATTTCATGATACCAATATGTTGAGCACTGTGGAGTATCAAAATCATATTAATTTTTAACCGACTTCACAAAAAAGGAGGAGGTTCTCAATTCGTCTGTATGTTTTTGTTATCATACAGTTATGTATCAAAGTTAATATTCTATCGCATTCAGTAACGAGAATGTTTTTATAAAACCATTCAATTGCTACTATTACTCACTAACTCTATCATAAACAAGTCAGTGAATCGTACCGGAAGTGCGGAGCACATCACGTCCGGATCCTGAAAGTAGGCTCACACGACATCGTTTGATTCGTAAGGAGGTAACGAACACGCCACCGGAAATAGCTTGACGCCTGACGAATGTGGAAGAAATGATATGAGGCAATACTGTAACACATCTTCTACACTCGTACGAAAAAATAGTATTTTATTACGAACATATGCTTGTGATAAAACTTTGCGTTTCGTGTCCCTGTATTTAGCTACCAGATGAAGAGAACTCATATCATAAATATAAATAGGTACTTAAACGTCATTTTATTTGTCTTACCAGCTATTTATCTAAGTATCTATCCGTAGTAAGTAGCCAGTTATTATAGGACACATTCAGAGTACATTTTTTCACTGAATGGTTCTTATAATAACGAATATATCCTACAAAGTAAATTAATATAAACTAGTTTTTTTCAGTTTCTTTATATCTTACAAAAGGTAAAAGTGTTCATTGTGTATTCAGTGTTGCATAACATTGTATAGTTACGTGTAATTACCCCTAGTGCTGTATTTTTTACTGAACCTAAACTGATAAGAGAAGACATTTTTGTAAAATGATTACATTATAATGATGCTTATTCTATGTTCTTGTATTATATCTTCGGTTTGCATTACTGACACGCACATGTTATAAGTCTATTTACTAGTTTATTATTATTATATTATTATTATTAAATGTGCTTGTTTATCTATGTAAGACACGAGTTTTTTTATGAGGAAAGATCAATACTGTAATATCTATTATATTAATGAGTAATATTTGATGCAGTAGGTATGCTACATAAATGTGATTTCTACTTGCTTTAAAACATTCCATATTATTTTTAAATTGGTTTTAATATGTTCATTCATTAAGTTATAATTTTTTTATTCATAAAGTCTTAGGTGACTGAATTAGAGAACTCGCATGTAAAAATGTTTCTGATATTTTATTCGTGTAAAAACTTTAATCTACATGTATGTAGCTAGATAGAGCTTTCGATCATAGATCCAAAGTCTTAAAACACCTAAATTCATACACTCAGAAGTCGCATAGGATCAAATTGTGAACGAATAAGGAACCGTAGCTAAAGTACTCAGCACAACCGGAAGAACATCTTACATTTCCTTGCACAAAAACTACGCAAAAAATCGTTGTAATTCAAAGCTCGGCGCGGAATCTGTAGCGCCAACATTTAGGTTAAAATATAAGGATCTTGCATAAGAAAACGAGGGGTGAACCACCCCCTGTATCTCCGTTTTTAGTATTTTAGTAAGTTCGGGGGAAATTACCCCTCGGGGGGTAGGGCGGCGGGCGGAGGGGGCAAGATGTTGATGTTTCTTAGTTTTATATTACTGCCGTACTTTATTACTTATTTGTGTTAGTGTGCCGGCTAGCTCCGTGTGTGTGTGAGGGGAAGACGTGACGTGCTTAGTAGTCGCGTCTATGCAGATGCTTTTATGTTATCTTTTTTCTCGCATTTTATAGATCTAAGTTAAGGCCGGTAGTTAAGATTTAAGGGCTTATTTTAGTGTTCGGTTTTGACGGCGTGGCGGTCTGTAGGCGTTCGTAGTTAATCGTAAAATTGATGACTTCTATAAAGATAGGAAATAGATTTTTTACGCGCCACCTTTGGAGTGAGCGTAAAATGTTAGGTGCGCTTTATAAAGTATGCGATCGAAATATTGGTATCTCTATCAATTTCGTTATGAGCTACTGTAGACTTAGTAAGCAATCTTTATCATTTTTTTATGTATGGTTTTGGGCATTTAATAGTTATTTCTTTATGTTGTCTTCTTGTGGTATCAGTTTGTATCTTAAGATAATAATTCTGTATATACATATTTTAAAACAAGTGCCAATAAATAACCAAAGTTAACTAAATATTAAACAAAATATTTCGTCAATCACGGGATCACACGCGCGGTGTCTAAATTGAAATAGGCTCAATGGAAAAATGGGAAAAAAAAGAATAAACATGAAACGCTCCCGCAAAAATGCCAAACGAGTTTTTACCGATCTTTATTTGCTTTTTACGAGCAACTAGTGAAAGTGTAACTGAAAAAAATACGTCACTATTTCTATCGGGCGCGTTAAAAAAAAGAAAGAAAAAAGCACAGGCTGGCGAGAGCGAAAGTTCTATTTTGGGATTGGTCGAGCAGTTTTTTTTTAAGGATTTTCGTATGTGAACAAAACGGGTCAGCGAGAAAATGCTGTGATACGAGTCTTTTTTTCCGGTCGATGATTCCTCTTCATCGTTTTGATTCTCCTCGCTTCTGCTTGTTTAGTTTGCGATTTAATTTTTTGATTTCTCGTTTTCATGTTCTTCAGTATTGTACATTTGTACGGATTTATTGAATTATTTTAGTTCTTTCATGTTATATTTTGAACTTCAACGGACTATATTGTGTAGGTATTAATATTATTAACAACCCTACATTAATCAGGGGAATTAAACATTTGTTTTAAGTGTGGCGTTCGACGTCTAGATGGCTTATTACTTTTGTTTGTTTTTTTTTAATTCTAAGCAATAAGTTATGTTTTTGTTATATTTTTAGAATAATAATTATTGATAAGATCTAAATGATATTTGACGTGTGTAAGTGCAGATTTTTAATTTCCCCTTATACTGAATAAATTCTTTGACTTTTGACTTGTATTAAATTTTTTGAAGTTCATGAAGTGTGGTAATCTAGTATCTAATGTCCTGTATATTTAATATGTATAGAATTTTCTTTATTTAGTATTGTTACTACAATCAGCAAATTTGTACATCGCGAGAAGAAGTCATGTCTGTGAATCAAATTTTCTTGTGCAGGTACAAACACATCCTCTAATTACAATGCATTTTACACAAATGTATTGCATTGTTATAAGTTTACTAGCTGATAGCTGCGCTATAAAGTATCTCCTTGTTAAATTTCAGTAAGATCGGATCGTCCGTTTAGGCGTGATTACATAACAAACAGACAGAGTGACAGAGTGACAAACGTTTTTATAACATTAAGTCTGCATTAGTATTTACGGATGCATTTTTAGGGTTCCGTCCCCAAAGGGTAAAACGGGACCCTATTACTAAGACTCCGCTGTCCGTCCGTCTGTCTGTCTGTCTGTCTGTCCGTCTGTTACCAGGCTATAGCTCATTAACCGTGATAGTTAGGCAGTCACAGATGGTGTATTTCTGTTGCCGCTAGAACAACAAATACTAAAAACAAAATAAAGTTAAAAATTAAAGGGGGTCGAAAAACGTGTTTTTAAACGCCATCTATCTAATTAGTTTTGGCAAAATGACATAAATGGCGCTAGTAAACCAGCTCCGTCTTTCTAGATCGCGACCAAACCAAATATTCTTGGTAATATCAATTAATCAAATATATGAGGTTGAAACTCTGTTATGTTTCGTATTGTACGGAACCCTCCCTAAGTGTGCGATAAGAGACGCGATGCTGACTCGCACTTGGCCAGTTTTATTATTACTTAATTATTTATTGATATTGATTTATTTATGATATCAACAGAGTAAAGTATTTGTTGAGTATAGCTTAGCTTTAATGTTATTTAGTATACATATACCACCACCAGTATACCAACTCCCAGTACACCACCTATAGTCTTACTTGTCTTTTCAATGTAATTAAATAATTGGTAAGACGCTTGGATACTGGTGAGCGATGATATATTTTTCCTATTTCACTCGTCACTGGAAACCGTTATTCAGAGTCATTTTGTAAAGTCTCAAACGCCATATTATTTTACTGGACACTTTGTATTACTGGCTTTGACTATTTTGACCTTGTTGTGTGTAATAAGATACTATTTAATGGTATAGCTGACAAAGCTGTGGTACATTCTCAGGCGCACTAGAAATTTCCACCAGCATAAACATTTGATTTAGTTGACGTGTATGAATGTAATTTTTTTTATCAGTCTTTTAGGTTAAAATTAAATTCCATACAAGTTTATACTGACATATATAACACTTGTCAATTAATAATTATAAAGCAAACCAATACAATTGGTATTTCACAAAATTGTATCAAAAATCGAATGTGAAGTTGAAATCAAGTTAAATAATACTTAAATTCAAAATGTAAAACCGCTCCCGACTGTCTATGTATAATTTGTTAATTGAGAACGTTCCTTTGAGCCCAAACTTGACATCTCTGCTGTAAGTTGGTGAGGAGTTGAGTATTACGCAGATTCCAGGAGATGTCCCAGCATCAGATCAATGCCACCATGTTCTTACAAAATCGTTGAAGTAAGAGAATACCTAATTTCGAATTGGTCAGATCTATGAAAGTTGAAGTTGTTAGCGTCATCGACTAGAAAAGAGCTCTTAGTCTGGAAGAGCCTAAATGGATTTCTTCATGAATCTAAGCTGAGATCACTCACTATCAAACACAAAAAAACTAAATTGAAATCTGTTGATCCGCTTGGGCGTTACGATGCTACAGCCAGACACATACATACACAGATACACACGTCTATTTTATGTTTTAAACTTATTATACATTTTCTTTTGTAATCGAAATAATGTAATTATCTTTTTCCGCCTTTCCAATGAAACGCATTCGTTCTACCACATAAACCAACACCGTCACTGCTCTTTAAAATAAAATAAAAAAACCTTTTTAAATATTCAGATTCAGCAATAAGTTACGCACTGAACAAATAATTATATATATATAAAGTGCACGTGCGCCTGAAACAAAATGTGGCCGCAGAAACGAATATAATAAATGTATAATAAATGAGTGCATTTAGTTAAAATCGCCGACAAAAAACGGTCCGATGTGGTTGCTAGACTAGTGATGGTAGCTGGGTACGCCTGCCTATTTTTTATTAATTGAAAATAGAGATATGTATATCATATTGTTATTGGTTAATAGTATTCCTTGCACATACCGTGTAAGGAATAAGCATAATCATCTTAATAGGTAAATATTATTATAAGTAAATATGGTTATTCAGTGTTCTGAAGCATTTTGTTGCATATATTTGACGACTAAACGGATGCCAGTGTTTAAAATAATAATTAAGTCAAAAACAATATATTCCAGTCAAGACTACCTTCGACAATATTTTGAACAAAACTGAATACATAAAAAAAAGGTTACATTGCGTCTCTCCGATCTTAATCTCAATTTATCTAAAATGTGATACATATTAAACAATTATTCACGTATTACAATAACACTTAAATAAAAATAAAAGGACATAAAACACTTTAAAATGAAAATGAAACACGAATAATAGATTCACATTTATGACACAGACGGCTGCCATTGTTGTGGCAAAAATTTAACATGTGTCGAGTTGATGAGTTCGCGCAGTCAGTTAGAACAAACGAGTTCCAAACTCTATGTTTTATCTCTAGGAAATTTAATAGGATTTCATTATGAATCAATTATAATATACTAATAGTCCCATCATATACGCGTACATTAAACATGTTCGATGAAAAAAGGAATATAAAAATAACATATTTTGCAAGAAATAAGCCAAAAGTTGGCAAAATAATTTTGTATTTAAACGAAACAGTTATTTTAAGTTTTTTACTGTTACCTCATAAAATAATAATTAACTGTTTATTTGCAACTTAGCACATTAAATACAGAGTTTGAAAAGGCTTGTATTCTAAAACAAAGCATATGAGCGCTGAATCTTACACTTCAAAAGCACTGTGCTGTAAGATTTAGTCTCTAACTGTAGTAATCATTTAGATGTGCTAACTTAAGACCAAATAGTAACTTTTACCAATTATATATAAGTATAATATATATAAAGCACAAGTACAAGTATTTATTATTTTATAAAATAATATATCACAGGCTGCAAATCGCCCGGTCCTTTGGAAGGCATTGACGGAGCCGAATCCAACGTCAAGAGACCCTTTACAATATTAAATTAAATAAAAATATCATTTGATAATTTTAAGTAATTTATTTTTCGCTTTTGAGTGCCTGTTTGTGGTTATGAAGTCGGTTTTATTTTTTTTGAAAAATAACTTATCTTTATTCAATTATTATTTCTTTATTTATTTTATTTATTTTTTTATTTTTTTATTTTTTTTTTATTCTTTATTATTTTTATACAATTCACATCACGGGCTGCAAATCGCCCGGTCCTTTGGAAGGCATTGACGGAGCCGAAGCCAACGTCAAGAGGCCCTTTACATTATTAAATGAAATTAAATATGATTTGTGGATAGAGAGATGAAAAACTATAAAAAGATGGTACATTAATTTATTATGGCTATGAATGTGTGCTGCTTGATGTTTGTTTTCTGGTCTATGGGATGAGGTACGGCACCCGCCAATTATGCCTCATTTCAAAATATTAAGGTGGGTGGTGACTCGCTATACACTGAATGGGCCCCCCATAAAGGCGGACCGTTATGTCGGCGCCGAGGGGCAACATTGGCGTGGATAGCTAAGGGTGTTGAGAGGTGTGCTGCACTTTCACTAAACGCTACTAGCGGCTTTATGCCTTTAACACTTCCACCCTGGAGCTTAGGTCTTAGCTCTTGCGATTCCCACCATTATTTTTATTATTATTAAGTCTTAGAGCTGTAATGTAGAGTTATGGTAAAAAAAATAGTCTTACTTACTTTTTTCCATTTTATTGAATTTGATACTCGTGCCTATACAAACTTACATAACCTCAACTTTTCGGATGAAAAAACTGAATCGAATACTAATAGCCAATCAATTGTGCAGACAAACAAAAGGTCCCAAAACGATTCATTATCTCAATGCATGCAAATGAGAGTCCGCTATGTACAACGTACATATGGATTAAGGTTGTACATAGAAAAAAGTAAATAGTGATAAAAAACCACATTTTATTATGAGCCGATCAGTTGCGAGAGGAAATTTTGTGCATGTTTGTGTTCCGAGCGTTCTACAGGATGTCACGGTCTTGTAATTCACTTTAATTATGATTATTACTTTTATGGTTGCTTATTTTTTAACATTCTAGACTAATGTGGTAATGTGGACGACTTTCATATGTTTAATTTTGTTGAATAAAGCCTATATAATATAATACGGGCTTATTTAGGCTTTACCCCACAACATTAAAATTAATAATGCTTTATTAAAATTAACTAACAAGACACTTCTCTAAATTGAAGTGTAATCATAGAGATTTGATGAAATAGAGATTTTGAATGAGCGCAACAGTTTTTAAAACTATGTATACGAAATTTGAAGAATAAAATATATATAAATCTAAGGTTTATTTTTTTGTCATCACTTTTTTTTACGGTCTCTGATTACAAAATGACGACAGAAACTTTCGGCCTTATGTAAATGCAGTCAGAATGTCGGTAAGATAAAAAGAACAAGCCACCAATATAACAAAATTAACGTAGACAAATAAAACATCAATAAATAAATCACATTGTCTTAACGACTTACGACATTCACTGAACTCTCATACCGAAAAACAATTAAGAGCATATTAATTTACACATAATCACACGGATGTAAACAACTGAGTTACGGTCGCATTTTACTTTGATTTAATATCGGCATTAAAAATAAAAATCACTAAAAATGGACCACGTTTTTTTTTATAATTAAAGAACACGCTGTAGTTAGTATTGCCTGTGTGTTGTTGTTCACGCACACTGGCTCACTTATGTGTGCGTGCGTTTTTTTTGTTGTGTGCGTAACGAGGTCACTCAGCGCCCAGCGAATGTGATGCAACGGAAAAAAATGTCTGCCTACTGAGAATTTGGAAAGTAACTTTGTGATTTCTTTGAAGGTGTTTTATTAGTTATAAAACGTTGTGAAAGTTACAGAAGGCGCGGTCTTTTGAAGCTGCACTTTAACATTCATGTTGATGCCACACGAAATCAAATAAAATCTCAATAAAAAGATATTATATAATACTGTTGACAATGTCTTGCACATAAAGTCATAAACCTTGCAGTTTGTAGCTGAGATAATGTAAAAAAGATTTTATAGACATCAAAATTAATAAAATCTTATCATTCTTATAGCTTATTAAGTGTGAAAGCATGCGCCGTTTCATCGAAGTTATAAAAAATACAATGACATCATTCGCATACAATATGCTGCCCCTGACTTGACTCAGCCATTCGTCTTATTTATATACCACAAATTCATGTTTGTCTGTGCCACTTTCTGTTCGGATGCATTGAAAAATTTAGGTCAAAGACTTTTAAAGTGTTTATTGTTGTTCCACAGCCGCTGGGATGTACTTGACGCATTTAGGACATATGCAACTGTTGGCAGAAGCACTCCAAGTGGTCATAAACCTATCAAATGGAATAAAATGTTAACAACGCTAGAAGGTCGCGTCGAAAAGACTACTTTGAATTTAAACATTTACTTGGTAGTATTTTCATTTATACAAAAAACTAATAATAACAGTAAAGGATTTAGGGTACCAAAATGTTTTCTAATAAACTAGAATAGGAGTGCTACGATACATGTTAAGAATTTATCTAATTCTACGCGTAGACTTTCGTAGACTGTCTACAGCTACATGTAGACTCATCTACGCGCGCCGTTAGAACGCTATTAATAGGAATCAACGTACAGGCAAAGAAATGGTACAGTTATATAATAAAATATCTCTAAAAGATAATATGTTATTTTTAAACTTCTATCTAAAAATATACTGGTTAGTATGTAACTAGAACTATAATAATATATCATTTTATAAGTTATATATTAATTTAGCTCATACCTGCAGATTATTATAGCAATGTAATATTTAGGTACAAGCAAAACTCACGTTTATAGTAAATATAAAAGAAAGTTTCTGCAACAAAGTTTTGAACGAAATACATTTTCTAAATAATCGCTGCATTTTGGTGAAAGCTTGTCAATTTACATGTCTGTAAAAATTTGGGTCGCGGTTGTAAAAATGTTTGCTGTAGAAAAAACCTGAAGTGATTATTAGAATTTTGCCAGACTTTCAATGTTATTAGTTGATTTTGGAACGGTAAATATGACTATAAAATATACTTATATTTATAAAATGTATGATGAGTAGTAGTGATTGAACTGATGAACGCTTAGTTGAGTTTAGATATTATAAAAACTATTGCTTAGTTAGATTTCAGATTTTTCCAAACCTTTATAATTATATCATAAACTTCAATTAAAATTACCAATTTTATATAATAATATAATAATAATAAAATAGAAGCCGAAGATCGGGCTCAGTGGCGTGTCTTAGAAGAGGCCTACGTCTAGCAGTGGACCGACACAGGCTGATGATGATGATGATGATGAAATAAAATAGACAAAGAAGTTATTGCGTAGCATTGTACGAATAATTTAACCAGATAATTGTTTAAAACAAAGTGCAACACTGCACATGTTTATTACTAATGCGTTTGGCCTTACATAACAACATTCACTGCCGCAACACTTTAGAGTGGCTAACCGTTTCTAACTTAACCTAAAAAATTATTATGCAAGCTAACGAACAGTTCCGTATCATAAAAATCAGAGATACGGGATGTTAAGATAATATATAAGAATTTTACGATAAATGTTTTTGAGTACAATTTCGTTAGAAACAACTACAATTACTTTTAACCTACTTTACAAAATGGTCCCATTATAATTTTATCGAAATCTGATAAGTATCTCTAAAGATATGGAGATAAACACCTTAAACTTAGTACTGAAAATTACTGGCATGGTATTTGAAGTCATTATTTTTATTTGTAAACGATCTTCAATTATGTTATTTTAACAAATGTTTTATTGTTATTTAAACAATTATAAAGCACCATACGAAATCTAGATTGAGACATTGATTATAAACAATAGTGAGGATATAGTTCGAGATAATAATGTTTCAAACTTAAGAAAACTATTAAAAAATTATAGAATCGATTTTGAAGACTGTACTGTACTAACTGTACAAGATTATTATTATTTGGGGATGGATCCATTAAACAGCTTCTTAATATCTTTCATTCAACAATGACATAAATGTCAAAGAACGTCGCAATACATTTTCAATAATCTTATCAAAATCTTCATTAAACATTCGACACAAGCAATCGAATGTACAATATCGTAAGGTAACCGCACAAGGGTTCAATAATAACATATTTTACTGAAAAAAACATAAATATGTAAGTAATGAACGTATTGCGTAAAACCGATTGAATCGAGAATCGGAACCTGTTCGCGCCGACCTTTGTATTAAAGTTCTTTTTAGGATTCCGTTGAAATGAAACAGATCCCACCAGCAAACATATCCAACAAAAAAACATAAACCACTTTCCTGACTTTTGAAGTAAGTGGTTAACTAAACATTTTTGAATTTACTTTTGTGTCAAAAAATACTGATTCTTTCCACAGTTCTGCAATTAATTAATACCAAACCATATACTAACGATAAAAATAAATAATAAGAGGTCACTGTGTTATAAACCGGTACATTTTTTTGTAACAAATAATATGAAATTGATATTTTACAGATAATTATTTTATTTAATAACAGCAATCATATTTCAACCCACACTTTCACTCAAACTTTATAAATATCTACAGAACCCAAGCAGAATTAGTAATATTTGTGCTTGTTCGTCTCAACCTGCCAATATGCCGTGTACAGAAATTAAGTGCATCTTGTCGAAAACGAGAGGTCGATTGCGATACGTCGAATAGATGGCCGTATTAAGCTCAGATGGTCAAAAGTCAAGGAGAACACTTTCCGACATAATTTGTAAATTAACGCTCTTTAAAATGCTTTCTCGGGTCACTCAGACAGTGATACATTTTAAGTAGTTCTTCGGTAAGATTTTTTATAAAATACGCTGCGTTCTTGAGAATCGAAATGATGTTTACCGTTTTACGTAACGTCTGTTGTTTCTTGGTTAGGTAAAAGCTAACACGGATGGGTATTTGGAAAACGGGTTGAGGCAGTTATGCCCGTTTGAACTAAACTTCAGAATCACCTTAGCTTGTCAAAATATCACAAAATAAACAAATTCAGCTACCAAAATATCAAAATATAGATAAAGATCATTAGTCTATCTGCAAGATATATTTTGAGATTTTGATTCCCGACTTTAAAATCTTAGGCGATTCTTAAGGTAACGGGTATTAGTCTATTGTGGATTGGACCGATAATGACTGTCGAGCGCATCTTGTCCCTGCCATTTTGCATTTTCCACAACCGTCTGACGCCCGTATTCATGAAGATTTTGAGGAACGCATAGCGGTGGATTTGACATAAGTAATGTCAATAATTTATTGGTTTTAATGACTGAATTGATGATTATTTAATATTTAAAGATAGGTATGTATGTATGTATTTATGAATATATATATATATATATATATATATTATGTATGTATGTGTATTTATGTGTAATGTATAGTATGACATTTGTTTTTTTATGTTTGTTTGCATATTTATTGATTTTATTTCAATATTGATACACCACTGTCCGTCACCGTCTCGTTTTTTTTTTTTTACTAGCGGATTGTCTGGAAGAAATCGCTCTAAGCGATAAGACCGCCCTTTGCATAGCTATAGTTATAAGTTTAGGGTATATTTTGATTAAATTGTTTCTGTTCTTTTGGTGTGTAAATAAATAGTTTATCTATCTATCTATCTATCTATGTGTGAGCGACAACATATCACTATGTATCACGAGCACTGTGAGATCTCATAGTGTTGTTTGTGAATACGTACTCGTATATTAGATTGCATCGTCAAATCCGTGTCAAACTAAACTTCACTGTGATGAACAGAATTTTCGGGTGTTTTTGTATTTTTCAACCGACTTCCAAAAAGAAGGATGTTCTCAATTCGTCTGTATGTTTTTTTTCTTTTTACTTTTTTTTTTGTGTGTATGTTACGCGATTGCTCCGTCAATTGTGAATCGATTCAAATGATTATTTTTGTAATCGGTAGGGTACGTTTTCGAGGTGGTCCCATTGTAATTTCATCGAGATTTGATAAGTATCTCTAGAGATATGACGATAAACGTCTCAAACTTGCTACTGAAATTGACTCGCGGGGCATTGAAGGCGGTTGTTTTAGTTTTTAAACTATCTTAATTATTTTTGACTAAGCTCAGTCTGGTACTGGTTTCTACTTTTGTTTTAAGTTTACTTTACTTTTTTCTACTTATGTTTAAAGGTTTTTGTGGTTTGTAAAAGAAAAATCAACTCAAATATCATTGGCCCTTTTAAATTAAATTTAACATTTATTTTAACAAAGACAAAGCCTTTATTTAAATATAACTCGATGATACAACATTCCAAACATTTACGCCGATTTATCGAGGACAAGTTGGTCAATTCTAGTTTACCTTTTATAATACTAACAAGAAATAAAAATTATAATTTGCGTTGAAATATTCGAAATCGTTTAATTGAAACCAGTTTTAGACAAGATATGTTTGTATAAGATCCAATAGAAATTTTCTGATGCAATTACACTTCAAGTTTCAATTATTTGATAACAAACATGGTTTTATCCTTGATATACTCAACAGCATTAAATTATAATGTCTATGCGAGATATAAATCAAATTATATTCAAAATGATACCAATATTATAACCACGCGTGAATATGTTCAGTTGTGGATAAGAGGTGTTTTACTTCATGTATCTGAAGACACTAGTAATGTAGTCTAAGCCAAAAACCAACAAAAACATTACATACAAATTTCATAGTTCTAAAATAACATCTTCTATCTCTAATATATAAAATTCTCGTGTCACAGTTTTCGTTGCCATACTCCTCCGAAACGGCTTGACCGATTTTGATGAAATTTTTTGTGCTTATCCGGTATCTATGAGAATCGGCCAACATCTATTTTTCATCCCCCTAAATGTTAGGGGTAGTCCACCCCTAAATTTTTTATTTTATTTTTTAGACAAATTTTTTAATTTCTATTGTTTTATGATACAACATACAAAAATACATACAATCCTCAATTTTCACCTTTCTACGATCAACCCTTATTTTTTAATAGCCATTTATTTATATGGCAAAACAACGTTTGCCGGGTCAGCTAGTAATAAATAATTATGAACATAAAAATAAACAACCCTTTATACAAATTAATTAGGTACCGCCTTCTTTTGTAAGTCGTTAAAAAAAAACACAACTTGTTACGTTGTATATTATATTTACTAACTGTGTGCTCATTAAATTATAGGTACTGCATTAAAATATACCTTCTTCGGTGCAACTCATACTTCTAGTCTAGACCAACCAGCTTAGGCTATAAACACATACGTTGTAATACACTTGTAATAAATTTCGTTTACGGACTTACTTAAACCTTGTTAACAATTAATAACCTTTTCGTAAATGTACGATTATCATTAAAGTTATTTGTTGACCTTTGTATGTGGTGAAGGTGGTATAGATTCATTAATTAGCAAAAATAATAACAATTTCGTTTTATTAACAAGGATAACTGGGAGAGGCCTACGTCCAGCAGTGGACTGACACAGGCTGATTATGATGATTATATAATAACAACTTTATTTTATTGCAATCTTGTATTGTATTTCATACAATAACTACATAACAGAATGCAAGATACATTTTTGTATAGACATACTAAACTTTAATGAAATATAAGTTTGCACATTTCATGTAATTTTGCGTACGTTTTAATTCTCAAAATTTTAACAGTGGTAAGATGACAGGTTATCATTGAAATGACAGCTCACAGTCTCCTTGACATTTACGGTATGGGTTGCCCGCGGGGAAATAATATAATTATTTTGAAGGATATAGGTAGGTACAACCATAATTATGTGAATTGTGTTATTTTTTATTAACTTGACAGCGCTGCATCTAGATATTTTAGAAATTCACTTCTGAAAAATTGTAGTTTCATCTTTGAATATAAGTACTTTATTTTTTTTTATTTTTTTTTATTCAACTTTTATTTAGGGGCTTTTGGCTAAATATAGCTATGGCAGCCCCGTATTAGCTTACAAAATAAAAATTTGTTACGACGAACGCTCTTCAACCACCCTGTGTACACATAGATAGAGCATTCTAGCCGCGTCTGACGATGGATCAGATAGAATGCTCTGAAATATGCCCACATCAAGGTGGTTGATTTCAAATTTCGCGAAAATATCGTTTCTGAGGTTTTGGGTACATGAGCATTCCATCAAGAAATGAAAGATATCATCAACTTTGCCGCATAGATTGCAATCCGGACTGCTCAGCTTTCTCATAAGATGTTTGAATTTGTTTAAAGGTCCGGATCGCAACCTGTGGGCGATAACAATAAATTTTCGATGAAGTCTAATATTTGTCCATCATGGAATACGAGGAGGCTCACACTGTATGGTACGATACCATATGCCTTTGCTGAGAGATGCCATATCAAAATACTCCTTCCAAGCCGAAGTTATCGTCCACTTGTGCTTAATGAAGACTTCGGAATATTCCGGTGTTAAAAAGACTTCTATACCATTTGATATTGCATCTCTAGCTAGTTTGTCAGCCTCCTCGTTTCCACACAACCCTACATGTGAAGGCACCCATTGAATGTTTAAAGAAACGTTCCTAGAGAGCAGCACAAGTATTTTCGATAAAATCGTGTCTGCTATTGCTGAACCTTTGTTTCCAAAGGTGCAGCTAGTTATGTGTTGTAGCGCACTTTTGCTATCTGACAATATTACTACATTTTTAATGTTATTGCTTATAATATATGAAAGGGCCTCAGATATAGCAAAAAGCTCTACAAACATTATAAATATGTGCTTAATCGTGTTCGATTATTTTTAAATATATTTAGTTAGTTTTGGAATGAGTATATTGGGCAGTTTTTATACTTTTTCAAATATGCAAAAATAATAAAAAAAATCGACTTTAATATTTGGAATGCACAAGTCTATCATTAAAAGATTAGATAACATTTAATATATACTACTTTACCTACTTTCGCCCATACACAAAATCCAAAGTTTAAACCTACTTTTTTATAGTTTTACTTTTTTATTATAACATCTCACGTTTATTTTAAACTTTTAATTTCTCAAATAGATGATTTATTATTATTATTAATTAAAAATAGGGTATTTAACGTGACTTTACGCGATGTAGATATAGCGATCAATAAAAGCTTCCGAGTGAAGCGAAACATATTATGTCGATCGCTATATCTTCTAGAGTATTCTTTAATACATTTTCTCTTCAGATAGAATAAAAATTAATACATTTTCTCTTTTGATAAAATAAAAGTACGAGTCAAACAATATGGTATAACAATTTAAATAAAATGCATTAAATAAATCACACTGAAAAAGAAGTCTTACACACCGTCTATTATTATCCGCTACCACACAAAAAGTATACTTGGAGACTGTAAAAATGTAAAACAAATGTCATCCGGCGGCGCCTAAACTTGAAATAAAAAGGAAAGAACATGGTACTCTCTCTCTCTCTTGGCTTAAAAAAACCAACAGACGATACGTTTATACCAACAATTGACCTAAATTCGTTAGTTGCACATGGCCACACTGTCTTTCGAGCGATTGATGTACTATTTATATGTATATGTGCGCACATGCAACTGTACGCGTATACATGTTTTGTACCGTTGGAAAAAGTTGACATTAATTATGCACTTTATGTTCTTAGGCAATTAATTCGTTGGAAATTTTATCTAATCATAATTTACACTATATATACTCGTATATATGACTATGATTATTTTTATTAAGACTTGTTATTTAAACTACATTTCATGAAAAAAAAAATATAAATTTTATACATAATAAACCTAATTGATAAGAATGTAGTAGTGATTATATTTTCAATCAGAAAAATAAATTACTCTGGGCAACATATCGAGTAAGTATATAAACATATAAAAATAAAATTACTCGGATACCCAAACACACTCACAAAGTTGGATTCAAATCCATACAAAAACAACTTATTAATTAGCTAATTATTAAGTAATTTGCATCAGGAAACGCTGATGTTGTTATTCTGCCAACGTTACCACCAATGACAAGCGATATTGAATTGTGGTGGGCCGTGCGCGTGTGTGAGTGCCTCCTTCACACATTTTTGATCAGAACATTTTTATTTGCATTTTTTGCGCGTGTGTGTGTTTAGTTGCGTGTACGCGTATGTACGTTTGTGCGCGCTAATTGCGATAGCTGCTTCATTTAAATTTCGAATATCAGCTTTTTGGTGGAAACTGGTATAAGTGCGCATTTTCAGGTTTTTAGGTTTTTTAATACACGTTTGGTTCTGATTGTAACTAGTAGTAACTCAAGTAAGTTTTTAAAGCAAATACAACATTTATATATTTCACTTAAGTTGACATACATTATTTTTTATTACATACTTATCTTGTAGAATGACTGTTATTGATATGATAATAAACAAACAGACAGCAAATAACACAGTTTACTTTATATATTTGTTACAAAAAAGCACATTTGTGCGATCTATTCTTCTGATATGATAATATACGATATATTACGCTTAGCAAAACAATACATTCAGTCAGTATAAGTTAGAGATTAACTTATATGGATAAGAATGCTAGATATATCATAAACACGTCGCACCAATCAATTCATTTTCACAAAAGCCCTTTTAAATTTATAAGGAAACGTTCAAAACCTTCAAAGGGCCGAAGTATAATTAAAAAAAAACATCAATAAGTCGCATTAGTCACTACTAGACACCTGCATACGCAGATCTGGACGACCTTCAGTATCAAGCAACCGGAATATAAATAATAGTACTTTGTCATAATAAACTTAGAGAACTACTGTGTAAACTTACTATGGAAACTAGTATGGTTTGTATTATGGGACGGTACTAATGAGGTATGGGGTCACGACTTCATTTGGTATAGGAGCGGCCGAAGCATACAGGTCTTATTGCAGTTAAAGATCTATTGAAGTTCATTAGTATATTGCTAAAAACTATGCAATGTTTTCAGTTTTATTTTCAAGCTGTGTTTTTAGTCAATTTTTATTATGAAATATTACAAATAATAATTTGCCAGTTTTATTTATTTAAATGATATTGTCAGGAGATTTCATTACACGATCTCGTAAGATGCTTTATAGGTCTTTTTATTAATATATATATATATATATATTACTACTGTTTAAAACTGTCTCTTATTGTGACAAAGTGAGATAAAGTAAAGGTTTTTCTTACGAACGTATTTGGTATAGGCATTTAAATTCGTTTACCTGTTTGCATTGGACGAATATACAAATAGTGCATTCTTTAGTACATTATGGTTGTTTTTTGTTGCGTGTAGGCTAGCATTTGATCATTATCTACCTGGTTGGATACGATGGTGAGGTTGAAGAAAGCACGCTTGTATATAAAGATGATACCAGTTCACTTTCCATTTCAAGATACCTAAGATAAAGATACTTGTATGCAAGCGACTCATGCTGTATAAACATATGTTTGTGTTTGTGAAAGAATGAGCCCTTAGACTTCCGCATTTTTAGGGTTCCGAACCCAAAGGGTACCGACGGAACCCTAGTACTGAGACTCCGCTGTACGTCTGTCTGTCTGTCTGTCTGTCTGTCTGTCTGTCCGTCTGTCACCAAGCTGTATCTCATGAACCGTGATAGTTAGACGGTTGAAATTTTCACTGATGATGTATTTCTGTTGCCGCTATAACAACAAATACTAAAAACAGAACAAAGTTAAAAATTAAAGGGGGTCCCCATACAAAAAACGTGTTTTTACTATAGCGCCATCTATGAACGATGGTAACCAACAAAAAGGTCACTGACCTTTGTGTTAACGTTCACATGGTGGGTGTTAGAAGTTCGTTCGACATTCGTTGGATGGCGTTGTAGTAAATAAGCATGTTTAGTATTGACACGGTATTGACGCGGTATTGACACGGTATTTATATATATCGATGTTAAAACTATGTAGATACTTAATTTTTCCAGCAAATTTTGTTCAATCGGAACCCTACGTGTGCGAGTCCGACTCGCACTTGGCCAGTTTATTATATTAGTTGCTTCATAATATTGGTGAGGATAGTCAATGGGAGTATCTCGATTATATTTTACTAATGATAAAGATTGAGTTTAAAAAAAGTTTTGTGAAAGCTTAAAATATTGGCTTACCTACATCGGATGTCAGAGTTATTATATGGTAAATATCTTTACATGTATTTTCATCTGTTTATACACCAAAAGCCTCGTAATAAATACTTTCTTTATACTAATAGGGGTATACATATAATTTAATACATTTTCAATTCATTAACTACGTCGTAACTTAATTAATTAGTCATTACAGATCATCGTTTTATGTCACATTACTAATATTGTAATGAGTATAGAACTACATTTATTAACAGACACCAATTGAGTTTTGAAACCATTTAAGCTGTTAATATCGAACTACATTTATTAATTTCGCATGGTGGTAGGACACTTTCTGGTGTCCGCCTGGCCAGCTACCACCCTCAAGCTAGAAAATCTGTCACCAAATATCTAATGTGTTCCAGCAGCTATTTTGAGAGCCAGTTCCCATTCTAAGCCTAGCGTGCTTACTATCTTTGACCGCATCATCATTTATCAACAGGTGAGAAGGGTATATGATATAAAAAAATAACACACATAAATATTATTTTTGAAACTTTTAACTGTAACTTAAGACGTGATTCATATTCAATAATGACAAGGAATTCAATGTTTTCATTATGTTTAAAACCAAGAATAATTAAGATTCGTATCTTGTCATCGGGTCAAAGAAATCAGCTTTTTGTATGAATTGTAAACTTCTCGCAAGTTACGCCTTGCAAACATGTAGTATTGGGAATATGTAATGAAGTAGCCTTTTTTATTTTCTGACTGAAAAAGCACAGTTTTATATCAGAAGTTGAGGAACTTTTTAATTTTTAACCGACTTCCGAAAAGACGGTGGTTCTCAATTCGTCTGTATGTTGTTTTTGTTAATTATTTTTTATGTATGTTAAGAGATTACTCTGTCGATATCAATACAATAAATGTATTTATCAATAGTCATGTATTTGCAGTTAATTTTTTTTGTTAATGACGCAAATGATATACCTCTGCCGTTATAAGTGTTGACAAGTGAATTAAGGTTTACATTAATAATACGAAAGTGCCATCGATACTATATACTTTATGCGCACCTGTAAGAATTTAAATGTAGTGTCTAAGAGTATGGACTTAAGTTGTTGAAACGTAAAGATTCTGTATATAAACACTGTGTAAGTAAACTTTCTATAATCTTTACGTGAAGCGAAATCTTCGGATCCCTTTTTAAGAATATTACGCCCACAGAGTGCAGAAAGCTAAAATGTATACATAACATTTGTTTTCCAAATTTTTCAAAAATTGTATACTTCAAATTATAATCAGTTTTAGTCAAATTTTTCAAAGCGACTATCAATATATCTATCAACTCTGTTATTGTAAAAGTGCATGTCAGCGAAATGCAAATATTAAAAAAAGAACTTGTATCACTTCCGGCCGTCCAACACACGATAAACGATGCTGCCGGACATTACGCCCTCATTTTTATTTGGCACATAGACAAAAACACCCTTTTTTACACACACGCACATCCCGCCAAAAGCTCATTTATTTCCTCTTAAACATACATAAACCTTATATACTTACTGGCTGACAATACATAGGCCTTATGGGCGACGCGCTCAATAATTAGTGATTGTTTTTTAAAACGAATTCGATATTTGAAATGAAGTTTTTATTCAGCCTGATTGTGTTTTTTCAATTTGAAATCGGAATGAGTTCTTTTTAATGTAAATTCACCGCTTTGTTTCCGATATCGTTGTCCCGTTGTTTTGATTTTGACTGTAGTTTATTTTTAATTTGTCGCAAGTATCGCCTTTGGTATGCATTTTGAAATAAATTTTGATGAGCGTATTGGGGAAGTATTACCTCGGTTGGAGCGAAACATTCTTTTGATCTAAAATATTAAATTGAAAAATTAAAAGTCTTGAATTTATTTTACTGTTAATTAGAAATTGTTATTAATATTTAGAGGCGTGCAAACTGTAACAATTAAGAATTGTAGCAAGCTCGTTACAGAAATGTGTAAAATGTAGAGGATCTCGGTATTAATACATAACAGTATATTACATTGTAAGACTTTATCACTTAGTTAAAATCCCGTTTCCTTTTATCTTAATAAAGAAAACTGCTTGAAATTCGCAGTCATTATAAAAGGACCTTTTTGCTATAAAATTCAAAAGCTTTCATTTGCACTACAAGCAGTAAATAGATATACCACATTCAGAGACGAGCTTAAATTTTGCTCTAACCATACTAAAAAAGCGATCAGCCGAACTTTAACCGCCTTTAAAAACAGGAATTCTCCAAATAATATTTCACAAGTCCCCTAAATATCTGAACGTTCCTTAAAATGAAATATTTTCGTATCAACCTTTAAAAACGCAATAAACATAACGAAACAATATGAAACTTAGAACAGAGCCTCTTTAGGTCGGCAAAGGGCGAATCACTTCGTCCTACCGAAGTATACACTTACCTTACGCAAGCCGACTTACCATCATACTTAGACCTCCCGCCCGTCCTTCATTCCTACACTTAGTCAAACGATTTAGGGATTTGTAAAGGATGTTATGGGTCTGGTTAAGCTGGACAGTAGTTTTATAAAAAGGGCCAAGGGCTCTTAAGGACTTGTTGAGCTAGAGTCGAAGGACAGAGGGTCGAAAAACTGGATTGCAGTTGTTATTGGTTTTTTTGTGTCTATGTGGAGTTTGGAGGTTAGTCTGGCTTAGCAACAGATCTCGCTGCTTGATGGAATATTAATTCTACTAAAATATTATGCACTGGTTTTATATTTAAAATAACAAGTTATTGAATACAGTGGTATTTCCACGAGCGAAAGATTTGGATAAGTGCATTGTCGGTTTGTGGTTTAAGTGACATTGATCAAATGTTTACATAGTTAGTATGTATGTTAAGTTGTTAAAAATGTACTGATTTGTAAATATTTTTTGCAAATAAAAAATATGTGCTTTTTGAGCCAGATATGTGCATTTAAATTTTACACAAATATTAAAACTTCCATCGCGGGAAGTAAAATGGTACGAAGAAAAAGAAAATGATGAAAAGTTAATATAAGTGTAAGCTGACTTGCTACAATAACGTAGCTTACCATCATCATAAAGAAAATCGCCATAACTTTACACTTTCCAGCAGCATAGCCCTTGGGAATATTCTAGGCCTAGCTTGTTTACCATCATCGTTTACCACCAGATGAGATAGTGGTAAAACGCTAGATGTAAAAATACGATAACATTAATCAATTTTCAACTTACATATATTATGTAGTCGGATATTTGTCTGTATTAGATACCTACTTATGGATAAAATATTAACAATATGGTTCAATTATGAAGCACTTGTACAACATAGACAAACGAAATAGTTTCCATTCAGTTAAACCAAAATCACCGATCAAATTGACCGTCAACATTCCCAAACTACCAGTTAACAATTTAACTGAAAGTGAAACTGAAACACGATCGGATCTATCGAACCGTCGAGAATTCCACTAAAATCCCGGCGAATTCCTCTAAACACACACATACACACAACAATCGCTAGTTGTTTCCACACATGGGTGCGTGCATGTGTGCGTCTATCCTTCCTTGACCTAGAGACGATAGTCGGCATCGCTAGGTCAGGAACACTACTTACTACACGGGGCGTCCAAATAAACAAGATCTACTTCACCTCCCTTCTTCCACCTACAGACCATTCACCGAGATGCATTTCAATAGCTTCGCAAGGTTCAAGCTATCTTGGACGTGTGCTGGCTAGACGAGTTGTAGACGGATGCGGTTGGCGGGAACATTCTAAATAATTTTGGCGGGATTAAGTTTGAATTAGGAATTCTCTATGGTTTGGGTTTGATTGTCTGTGGGTTGTTAGGTTAAGTTTTAATTGAGCAGTTTGGGGGTACCCGACGGAATTTGTTAACTAACTAGATACATTAGTTAATTGTGGGTTGTGTTTGATGAGAACCTAAGTATTTTGTTATTTTCGTTGAGGTACTTGTATAATATTGACCCAAACGGATGAAACGATTTTGATTTAGTTATTTTTGTTTGTATAGTTGTCTTAATCGAGAGTGTTATTAGCTTTGATTCATGAGAATCCGTTTAGCCATTTTACAACTATGAGCTTTTTCTAGTTGATGACGCTCTGAAATCAACTTTCATAGTACATTATTATAACTTTCATATGACTGATGGATTCGCAATTCGGTATTACCTTACTTCAACGATATTGTAAGAACATGGTCCCACAGACCCGATGCTAGGACATCTCTTGGAACCTAAAAAAAAAACTGCAGTACACTCAATTCCTCACCAACTTACAGCATAAATGTCGAGTTTGGGCTCAGTAGAATGGTCTCAATTAACATATTATTCATAGATCAGTCGGGGGTGGTTTTAAAAGTTTAGTTTAAGTATTATTATTTAAAAGCAAACGTAGTATTCGCAAACTAGCGTTAATAATTCTCAACGACGATATTTATGTTACCATTTAGAAAAATGTGTCTTAATTAGTAAAATAAATTTTTATTCAAAATATTGCTGAAACATTATGTAATTCTTATGCTATATTTTGAAATCAAGCTTTTTAGGTAAGTTGGATGTAATTTTAACTTTATTAAAAAGACCTAAGTAGTGGTATTATTATGTTTTTGCACCACACATTTTTAGTATCTTTTCCAAAAAAGAACCTTTGAAAATAGATAATCTTGTGATGTTTTGTTTTATTATATTTGCGAGGCTAACAGCTAAGATAATATAAAAGAAATGAAAGTAGCAGCGAGAAGCTAATTACAAGCCTCCACAATTAACACAATTAAACAAATTAAAATTTTCAAATGAAAGTGCTTCTTAGAGCATTAATAATCTTATATTACAATATTGAACACATAACTAAGAACTTACGTTTGTTGGTTGAGAACAAGGTGGGTCAAGGCTGGTAGTCTCTACATGAATAGCGATGATTTTCGACCGATAATTGTCGATAAGAAAAGAGATGCAGATAACAACTGTCTAGCTGCATCTTCTTTTACTAGACGTTTGCGATGAAAGGACGCATCGCTATTATAGTAGAGACTTGCACCCCTGGACTTAAGAAAATTTTATGAACTGCAATTAGGCTACTCGCAAATAAGTCTGATGGATTGGTTTTAGTAACCTTATTGAATAGCTTACATGTTTGTATAGTGAAGGTATTTTCACGGTATAAAGTGCCTACAGAAGGAGTGTGGAGCAGGGCTTTAGGTCTGGGCTTTAGACTGTTAAATAATGTCATCAGCACTTCATCTAAATAAAACAAAACCTAACATCTCAAGATGTTAATCTGCATGTTTAGTCACAATATCCATTTTGTTTCTGAAAAAACCGGCCAAGTGCGTGTCGGGCCACGCGCAGTGTAGGGTTCCGTAGTAGCCTGTTATTCAATGCAAGACTTTACCCATTATAAACAAACAACTAGGTACTCCGTCTTTGTCACTTTAAAGGATTTATTCTAAGGATTTTGTATTTGGTATAAAATTATCCAACACCCAAGTTAAACGACTATTACTGCTAAACTAATAAAGTTATCTCAACCGCTATAATTTTCCTTTAAAGATTATAAAATGCGCTATTGTTACGATTTTTTTTAGATTTTTCAAGCCGGTAGTTTAGCTTTTAGAGGGGAAAGGAAGCCCTACTGGAACAAAAATTTGCACTTTAAAGTTAAATATTTTGTAAATGGAGTATTCAATCGAAAAATGATATTTGCAACCCTTAAGTCATTTTAAAAGACCTATTCAACGATACCCCACACGATGAAAAAAAAAATCATCCCCACTTCTCATATAGGGGAGCTACCCTAAAAAAAATATTTTTCACGTATTTTTTCAGCACTTTGTCGGCGTAATATATATACATACTCTCACACAATTACAGCTTTCTAGTATTAACGGTCTCTTAGCAAAACCTTGGACTGACAGACAGACAGACATGACAAAACTATAAGGGTTCTTTGTCAGAACTACGGAACCCTAAAAAAACTTGGTATCTACGTTGGTTTTAAGTCCTCTTAATATATTTTCTTAAGCTTCACCTTGAAATTCAATGCGGAAAATATTTATAAACCTGAACATCAATTTAAAATAATGTTTTAAAACATTATTTCAGATTTACATCGCCCTTCAACCCAGTCTTACAAAATCTACATCGTCTACAACGCAATAATAATCGTTATTGTTTTCAAAAATCCCTACTGAGGCGATGACGTCACGTCACTCCATAATTTATAGGTTAGCGTGAGAAAAAAACACAATGAACAGGCAGGCAACATAAAGAAAATTATTAATTCTCAAACAATACGACGTGCCAGCTATTTATGTACGAACATAGATAAGTATATAATGTATTTGCCAAAGTCAAGGGTTGGGCAGAAATGCATCGGGGTGAATGACCGCCGAAACGCAGCGAGCGACAAGGTCACACACACTAGCGCATCTCACACATAGACGACGGCCGTGAAATTAGAAATACTAGTGATGGGACGCGTCGGCGCACCGTGGGAGTATCGATATTTATGGCGGCCAACGGCATCGTATCGTCATACTCGAAATAAACACAAAAATAACGTATCACAAAAACCAGCAATCAATAAAAATATTACGAATATTCGAATAAGTTAAACGCATTGAAATAAGCAGGAAATATGACCCTTTATTTGACGATTGTGGCATTATATACAAATAGGTTGTTAATTACCCAAACAGGTTGCTGACCTACGTTTTAATAAAATATTATTGAATTTACCTTTGAATTAAATATTCAGTTCATTGTACAATTAACGTATACATTAACTCATTTACAAAAATTAAAATGTCTTTGACACAAACAAAAATGTAAACTAGGTAATCATTGTTTAATTAAAAAAAAAAAAACATTTAAAAGAGTAATATTTTTGAAAGGTTGCAATAATACTAACAATTCAATGTTTCTTTTATACTTTTCAACAATACCATTCCTATGCATACTTAGAAACAAAAACAAGACTGAATGAAGCAACTTATTAATTCAAAAAGTGAGTATCCGTTTTACAAAGCATTGTTTAGTATGCCAATGCGTTGTGTTGGTCAGATAGCATGAAAACAAAATCGTTTCCTGGCACCAAATACTATGTTACATGCTAATTCAGCATGACTGACTTAGCCAGTGCCGCATTATAGCAATTTATTTTGATTGCCTTCTTGATTCAGGGCACGATTTGATTTTATACCTGATACGAGTACAAGATAGGAACGCATTTAAAGCAAACTTTGAGTATGTAACGCAGCACACAGCTGAGCCTTGCTTTGTGAGTAATTTTAAGTAAATATTAATTACACGTACCTCCTACTTACTATCCATCTCCATGAATTTAAAATAACTTTAGTGATATAAGTTTTTAATAGTTAAATTGTTAAGTGTGGTTGTTTTGGCTGCATATTCAAATTATTTGTATACACTTTACTATTATTTTTATTGGATGAACAGTAAAACAAAACATATCCAAGTTCATGGCGCATGCAATAGCTACGCTATCATCAACTCACGGCTGATGAAAACATGGTAAATATACTGTAAATAGTGCCAGTGATTATATTTTAAAGTATTTTTAAGTTTATAGGAGCCACCATTTAGTATTTGGCTGTTATATAGTATATCGATAGCGATAGTATAATATTCCCATCTCTAATGTCGTTGCACTATGCCAGTATGGCGATGACTAATTTCAGTTTCACTCAGTTGTTTGTTAGGCTCCCCACACAATGATCTGACGAGTATATTCGTATATGAGGAAGTTTTGTATTCGATTCTGTCTCGATATTATAAGCACTACACTTTACGCCTTTACGTCTAGTGTGTTAGGGTTGTATTAGACTTGTTTAGGTCTAGTTTTAGAAACTTTATTTTGACACTACTTGACAAAGAAACGGCATAATTTTTTTATTACACTTTATTTCGATATTGTTTTCTTTTTTCAACCGGCTTCCAAAAATTATGATATACTCAATTCGTCTGTATGTTTTTTTTGTACGTATGTTACGCGATTACTCCATCGATTGTAAACCGATTCGAATGTTTCTTTTTTTAATTGGTAGGGTACGTTTCTGAGATAATCTTATTGTAATTTCATCGAGATTTAATATGTATCTCTAGAGATATGATCATAAACGTCTCAAACTTGGTACTGAAACTGACGAAGTCTGACTGAAGTCGGTTGTTTTAGTTTTTAAACTATCTAAATTATTTTATATCATTTTATTGCAGTTACATATAATGTTTAGGTCTAGCTTATGTAACCATATTCTTACATTTGTAGGACAAAAAAAACTATACAGTTAGTAATCAGATTTTTCAATGAGCAAAAAGCAAGAGGTGTTATTACCTGCAAGTACAATGTATTTATACCTTATACCTAGCTATAAAATACAGCCAAACTAATATAAAATGTATACTTCTTACAGTATTGTGGTTGTCTGTGCTTATTTGAGATAATCCTTTTCTTGAATTCTTAAACGAGTTTAGTGTAACAATGAGAAAATTTCTCTACGTCTCGATTCCGGTTCACATTCCGACGAAGATAGTCGGCTATTCTCGACTTCCGACCACTTGAGAAAAAGTATTTATACACGTAAATGAACGAGGTTATTTCAATCGAGAAATTAATAATTCTCATAATATGCCTTTTTCCGCATTCATTTCATGTTTTAATAAACTAAATATACTATCCGGGGGTAGGTACAACTTTTGTGCAATTTTTGCTAATGTCTATAATGTTTTGTTATTGCATTTGGTTCAATAAAGTTATTTATTGTAAGGAATGAAGAATAAAAGCACCTTTAAAATAATTACTTTAGTATAATTAAAGTGCAAGTTGGAAACACAATGACACACAACCAAGCAAAAGTACATAAATTTACGTCATAATATTTAAAAACAGCAGAAGTCAAAACACTATCTATGTCTTCTAATAGAGAAAATGCGTAGTTGGTCTACGACGCCGTAGCTAGATACGTCTACGGAAAGATACGAGTCTATTTGCTACGCACCTACGGAAACTAGTCGCATTACCGTTTTAAATACGTTAGATTAGATTTAAGTAGTACGTTAGATAGCTTAAGTAAGTAGAAATAAGATGTAGCTTTAAAAGTCTAAAGTTTTAAGTCAATAAAACTCCTTCTTTATAGCCAGTACAATAAAAATTCAGGTCTCTAAATTGGGCAGATGTTATCCAAAATTCAAATACGAACCGTCCATGCCTAGCATCACCTTTAAATTACGACTTTATCCTTTGCAGGTACTAAATAAGCCATTCCAATCTCTACGAGTATTCAGTTAAAGTCTAAAATTGTCTACATAGCCAAAAGAGATAAAAATTAAAACTGCAATACAATTGCCAGTCTTAACTCAAACGATGAGAGCCGAAAATCATTTGTATATACGAAAACAACCGGTCTCAATGTCGTTCTATGGTGAACTAAGCCAAATCCGTCTTTAGATGTATAGAATTGGGTCCAAATTTGTTTGCTAGCACTCGAACGTCGTTAATGCATTTCGATTTAAGTGAGAAACCGCCAAAATGCATCGGAAGGTCAACGAACTTAGCGAGCCAAGGACAGTGCATTCCATTTTTAAATTTAAAGCTAGCGCGCCAATAGAAGGCAGGATCTAAATAGGCCCGCCATCTTGCGGCGTCAGTTTGCGCGGGAAGCTTGTTAGGGTTCAGTATCTAACAAAATCCACGAAACACTATATTTATAACTACCAATAAATTTTGTTTATCATACCAAAAGCAAGATGTTGATGTTTTCTTAGCCACCAAACGATCTATGCATTGTACCACTTCACGCGCATTTTTATTATTTTTATTATTATCTAAAGGATGAAAAGACCTCTTGACCGCAATATTATTTTTTCAAGAACGATTTAAGAAAAAATTAAAATACTTTAAATCTTTCTTAAGAATCCCTCGCTGCTCTCGGGATTTTACTTTAAAATCCTTTGTTCCACTTCACAGAAAAATACTATGTTGAACCCCTGTGATACAATCTACTATCAAGGCACACATTGTTGCTTCCCCGAGTACAACAAATGTTCAAATACAACGGTGACTACTAACCAATGCAGGTTACTTGTTTGTACTTCTTACATAAAACAAGCATACGGAACCCATTCCTGCACAAAAATCTGTCTTAGCCATATTTTTGCTTCTCCATTTTGAATTTTTGACTTTTGTAAAAGGTTTTTTTTGGCAAACAATGGAGTTCCACGTATTATTTGCGGTAATTAGAGAACGGTAACGAGAGAGTTCGTTAGTTTTGGTAAATGAAAGGATGTTTGACAGCCACTGGTTTATTTTATCCATTGGCGGAAAAAAGGTTGAATAACAATTAAAAAGAATAAAAAGATTATAATAAAAACGTGGCAAAACTATATTTAACTTAATAATTTAGCTAAGATATCATTTTTGAGTTTGTGCAATTAGATCGTAAAGGCAACGTATCTTATCCGTTGTAGCTATAGATAAACATTTTTAGAAGACTGTTTTTTTTAGACTGTTTGTTTTTAGGAACAGATTCAAATGATTATTTTTGTAATCGGTAGGGTACGTTTTTGAGGTGGTCTCATTGTAATTTCATCTTGACCTAATAAGTATCTCCAGAGATATCATGATAAACGTCTCAAACTTGCTACTGAAATTGACTTGCGAGGCATTGAAGTCGGTTGTTTTAGTTTTTAAACTATCTTAATATAGCTTATACGAGTATATTGAGCTACATTCTTAGAATTTGTGAATTCACAGAAGCTGTATTTACACAATTATATCATACATATTAATAGTCATTTTCAACTGAATTCCAAAGAGGAGGAGGTTCTCGCTTTTCGTTCGTCTGTATGTTTTAATTTTTTTTTGTATGTATATTACGCGATTACTGCGTCAATGATTCTTTTGCGTCAATAATTAATGATTTTTTTTGATTGGTAGGATATATTTACAAGGGGTTCATTGTAATTTCATCGAGATTTAATAAGTATATCCAGAGATATGACGATAAACGTCTTGTACTTGCTACTGCAACAGAATCGCGTGGCATGGAAATCGGTTGTTTTATTAGTTTTTAACTCTTTTATTTAATATGTTTTTCATATGTTCCATTTAAATAATCTATGCAGGAAACACCTAAAAAGCGTCATTTTTGTTTTTCTTTTAGAAATCACATACTTTGTACCCTGTTGGACCTGTTAACGCAATAAATTAAGTAAGCGCATCACTATGCATCAGAGCCTACATCGCTTAGGCAACAGTAACATGCAGGTTCAATTATTTATAACTACTATTTCAACATTTAGAGATTTCGACACAAACATAATTAAACAGTACATTTTAAAAACCCTTTAATGTAATTTGCGCGTGTAATCTTTACGCGCGGTGGAAGTAAAAGTAAAACTTACCAACTAAACGAACGCTTACGTATTGCATAGGATATTATTTGATTTATCAGCTATTTTTGTTTTTTCTCGCAAACTCTGACGATACAACCTCATATTTTGAGTAGCATTGGCATTTTTTTACCTACAATATATATTTTTTTATCTGATAACTATATTCTACGTAACAAGTGAAGTTAAATATATTTTACTTAGAAATAATAAAATATTATTTTGTTTTTAATAAAAAATAAAATAAACAATTACGTTTTGTACAGGTCAAGTCATTATGAGGTTCTTGATTTTTCTTTTATTTTTATTTATTGATGAAAGATATTTTATTAACTGATAACTGTTTTATTTCAAAACTAGCAGCCCGCCCCGGCTTCGCACGGGTAGAACATGCCTACAAAATTTGCATCAGTTTGTTGCATCAAGTATAAAATATTAACATATTTAACAATCATCGTCATATTTCAACCAATTTACACAAAACCCTAACGAATTATGCACCTAAACCTTCCTCATAAACACTCTAGCTATTGGTGAAAACTGCATGATAATCCATTCAGTAGCTATTGAGATTATTGCTAACAGACAGACAGACGCAGTGTAGACTTTGTTTTATAATACTTACCTATTGATATTGGACGGCCCTTTGGCGTAAAGGATAGTTACCCTGATTCTGACCCGACGGTCGTTGGTTCTAATCCTAGCTATATACGTACCAATGAAAGTTTTATGTGCATTCATGAATCATGGGTTTTCGTACAGAGGTAGTGGAATCATTGAATCAAAATTTATCAAATCATGGGATCAAAGAAGGGGTATAATACGTTTAACGTGTGTATCTGTGTCTGTCTGTAGCATCTTAGCACCCAACCGGATGAACCGATTTTGATTTTATTATTGATATTTTTTATGAAAATTATTTTAATTTATCATAATTATTCATGAAAATTCGTTCAATCGTTATAAAACTATGAGCTTTTTTCTAGTTAATTGCGCTATGAAATCAACTTTCATAGGTCTGATCAATTCGAAAATCTTCTTCAACGATATTGTAAGAACATGGAAGCATTGACCTGATGCTGGGACATCTCCTGGACTCTACAGAATACTCAAATCCACACCAACATACAGCTCAGATTTTAAATGTCGTGTTTAGAGTCATTGGAATGCTTTTATTGAAATGATTATACATAGGTCAATCGGGGTGGTTTATATATAGATCATAACTATATTATACAATAGAATTTTATACAGTAAAAATATATTATTATTATACTATATTGACTTCAAATTGATTGTGAGCGGTGGGGATCTACAGCATCGCTAAGCTTATAATAATATTTTCGTAGTAACTATGACCTAACCTGTGGTTTCACTGCAGATATTTTATTAATTTAGCGATGCGTGTATCCGTAATATCTTCTAGAGTTTTCATTTGAATTATATAATGTAAAGGACAATTTTAATTTATAATATGTGGCCAAGCTAATTAACGTAATTATTTGGATAAGGATTAATACTATATACTTGAAAATAGCCTTGGAATTTATGTAATATTTTTTAACAACAAATTAAAGATTAAAATGGTTACTGTGAGTCAACCTTAAGAGATAGACATATGCTGCCGCGGACTTTTTTGTAGGTCTTATTAAGTTGTACAACTCTTTCATAAAAAATATTCTTCCATCTATTTTCAATTGAGCAGCGTTCGTAAGAAACTTGTTTTTTCGACCGTTTTTTAGTCGACTTAGGTTGCAAATTAGGTCTCCACGAATGTACCTTTGATTTAAACGGGATAATATATAGCCTATTTTCATTCCGAAAGTCTATTTTATATATTAGTGGAAGAATTTTTTAAGTCGGTCCAATAATTCTTGAGCCAAATCATTACAAACATACAAAAATACAAACGTTCTCTCTTTATAATATTAGTATAGATTTAAATAATGTTCGTCATCACTACTCTCACTTTTGAAATAACTTTCACCCATACTTTTATAATTGTAAATAATTGTATCAATCGTAATGTTTTAACCTAGATTGTTTTAGGTATGAGCTAGAAAAAACAAGGAGGCGCCGCGATACATTTGACATTATGAGTTTAGGTATCCACCTTTTTTTTGTAGGTAAATCCTGTACATATATTTTTATTATATAAATTGTTAAACGCAATCCAAAATTTCATCTTACCGCCCGTAACCTCCTGGATAACATGTCCAGGAGCTCTGCCAATTAAGCCACAGTTCGATGTATCGATACGACAAAATTAGTGGATTGCATTTTTAAACCCAATTATGCATTGGTGGCGCCATCTATGACTACTTATTTCGAAACTTGATCATTCGGAAGAAATCATTACAGTTTTCAAATCCGACGACAGATGTTGCACTGCGTAAATCAAATATTATATTTCTTTGAAGTGTTACACACTTTATATTTTTTTTAATTGTTAAACACAATCCAAAATGTCCCGTCGGTACGATGCAATTTTGGATTGTGTTAACAATTTACACACTTTAAAGAAACATAATATTTCATATAGTTTTTTTTTAGTATTTTTTTGTAGTTTAATTAAATTCTATTTTTAAATACTGTGTCAGCGTTGTTTCCGTGTGACAAATAATGTGAGTTGCTCTCAAGTCGCGTCGAAAGAAGTTTTACTTCAAAAACGGTTTAGGGTAGTTGCGTTCAGTGGACAGCGTTAACCTCAGCATTCCAACACCTCATCTAACTACCGTCTTTGGATTCTGTAGACCGCAATAAGATTTAACATTAGGTGAAACAGTGGTTAAGTACTTGTAATTAAATGCCAGTTGTGAGCCAAAAACGCCACCCACTAATCAAACATGTTTAATTTAAAATAGATAGCTTACATACGGACATTAATATTTTACGCAGGCACGCACATGTATCTAAAACGTAATTGACGTCATTGTACTCAATGAATTCTATTTCTATTGTAAGAATAAAACGTAACGTAGGATGAATGGGCTCGTAGACGTAATCTATACTACGGGAACGGTAGACTTCTACGCAATTCGTAGCATAGACATATGCTACGTAACTTCTATGCTACGGCTTCCGTAACAAAGTTTAGGGTGAATCTAATTCTTGTAATAAAATAAATTATTTTAGTTCGTTTGGATTATATATGTCAAAAGTTTAATAAATCATAATCACATGCATTAATTTTCTATTGTATATGATATAGCACGCTTGCCTAGAAGACCTATTTACTTGCGACATGAAAAGTCTAAGCTGGGACCTTTCTGGAAACACAGACTCAGGCAAGCAAGAATTTTCACTACATTTTTTTTTTTTATAGGCTTTATAGGCTAGCGTTTGACCACTATCTCACCTGTTGGTAAGTGATGATGCGATCGAAGATGGTAAGCACGCTAGGCCTAGAATGGGAACTGGCTCTCAAGGATGGCTGCCGGAACACATTAGATGTTTTGGTGACAGATTTTCTAACTTGATATTTTAGTAGTGGTAGCTGGCCAGGCGGACACTAGATAGTGTCCTACCACCATGCGGGGGTTGTTGGTTTCTTAACGATGTTTTCCTTCACCGGAGGGCCACTGTGAAAAGCGCACATAAATTTTTCGATAGAAAAATCCATTGGTGCACGGCGGTTTGAACTCGGTACCACGGCATCAAAGCCGATCGTTCTCCCGATTACGCCACCGGGCCCTAGTAATTATCCTATAATTAATTGAATAAATCATAGATTTTAATGCATTAAATCGCTCATCAAAGTTTCATAAAAGTGATTTGTAATAGTCGAATCTTAGACTTAGTTTAACCTCGGAATGAAACGGAATAAGCAGAACATTTGTATAAACCTTTATTTTGGCATTCCTAAACGTTGTTTTTAAAGTCAATGGGGTCATGTGTGAGCGTCCTTAGATATTCTAGGCCAAAGGGCGTGAAAATAAGTTTTTAAGAAATATCTCGCTTCCTTTGCTTCAAATCTTACTAAGATTTTTTTTAAAGTTGTAGTGTTTGAAATTTTCTACAAATTTTGTCCAATACAATGTTGTTGTCCTATTGTGTTTAATTTCCCAAGTCCACAGAAAAGCGGTGACATGGCGAGATGTGACGACACCACTTAAACCCACACATGTGCGTACACACTCTAATTATAAACGTAGGTTTGATATCGAGTGCGACTGCCGCATGCTGCTGAAAACGTGATCTTATTTGTGTAAAATTCGACAAAATGCTATGACAAATTTACTTTCACATTACGTAAGTATTTAGAGAACTTTGTTTATGCTACATAATAGAGAGCCAGGCCGGCGTTTGAAAAAAAAAACAATTATATATTTTTAAGTTAAAGTTGTATAAAGGTCGAGAATATTTTCGCCTATCGTTATCGTCTGTTTATATAAAAGAAACTCTTTTAAACCTTGCAATAGGAATATAAGTTTTGAATTATTACTCAAAACTTAAAGCTGTAATTATTATTTGACTCTCAACAATTCGTTACAATGTAGCCGCTGTAAAATTACACAAAATACAAATAATTCTAACATTGCATCCTACAAAGCCCTTATTAAAACTGCGACAGAATTGCCCCAGCGACAGAATATTTAATTTTCCCACTCACGGAATAGTTATCCCCTATATTTTCACCCTCTGGCTAGTGTTTGTCAAACTTTATTTCAGCTGAAGCTGTCGAGCCAAAAAATATTCACTAAGTTATGAATCAAGAATCAAGAATCAAAGTATTTATTCAGTATGTAGGCAGTGTTAATATTCGCACATATACAAGTCAAAATCATAAATCATACAATAAATCATAACCAATTATCACGTAAACATAGCAAAAGCAGAATTTTAACGCTTTGATTTAAAAAAAAAAAGTAATGAACCATTCGACTGTCATCCAATCATTTACGTCAGACTATTAAAAAAATATATTAAAGTGGGTGTAAACCTATACATGTAGGTAACTGTGTGTTTCAGTACTTCAGACTATTTTAATACAAAAGAAAATTAAAAAAAGTTAAACACAACTTAAAGAAACGCATACCGATCACAGTACATATCATGAACCGAATGGAACTGATTGTCCGTCTGTCAGCTGCATAATATTGTTTAAATAAAAATAAAAATGGCAAGCCTAGAAAAAAAATCTGCGGAATAAAGGAGAAAACTGAATGGCTGTTGAATCTACCGGTGTTTCGGAAATACTCCTATCAGAGATGAAACACCAAGAAACTCTATGGGGCTTCTCTTGTCATTCTCTCTTTTTTTTAAATTCATTGTACATGTCAGCTTTAAATGTTTAACAAGATATAATTTAACAAGTAAAAAATATTTAATTTTAACAAGATAATTATTATACAATTTATATTTGTTCTTGGAGCTTGGGGCATTCAGGCCATGCATTTTTGTCATCCATATAGTCACCTAATGTATAGTATGATTTTTTCATAAATGAAATTGTAAGAATCAAATATGAAATCATATGTAAACATATTGTTTATTAATATCTAAATATTTGACTTAAGGCCTGGACAAGTAAAGTTGATCTTGGCCAATAGAAAATGCCTGGCATTGAACAAAATATATTTTTATTTTACCTTAAGTCAACAAGTGGAAGCAGGGCCCTCACTAAATGGTTGTAAAGTCAAGACAAACGTAGAATTGGTCGACCTGCAGCAAGGTGGGTCGATGATATAGTTAAGATCGTAGGTCAAATTCGGAAAAGGCGCTAGACCGTAATTAGACCGTAAGGAACGGTTGACGGTTGTTTTTTGTGGCCATAATCTACTATGTTAAAAGCAGGCGTCATTGCCTACCCCTGGCCTAGACAAACGTTATATAGAACATTTATGCTCTATAATAATAAAAAAAATAAATTAAGATCACATAAAAAACTAGTCGATTTCAATACTAAGTTTAAGGTGTTTATCTTCATATCTCTGGAGCTACTGAACGTATCTCGATGAAATTTAAATGGTACCACCTGTAAAATATCATCATCATAATCAGCCAGTCCACTGCTGGACATATGCCTCTGTCAAGACACGCAACTGCGCCCGATTTTCGGCTCTTTATTTTTTCCAGTGTTTGTTGACATACATTGATGATATGATAAAATCATCAAAATAATGATACATTTATCCATTATTTTTGTTGATTTATTCAAAACGGATCGACCGCTTTCGTTAAACTTTAAATGGGGGTATAACCAATAATTTTTTTTTTCCTTTCCATTAAAAAAATAATTATCAAAATCAGACCACTCTGTAAAAAGTTATGCATGGTCATACATAAAAAAAGTATACGCGTCAACTTGATAACCTCCACCGTTTTTTTTTTCGTTAGTTAAAAAATGTTTCCAAAGTTTGAGATCTAGTGTCTCAAAGTATAAGGGTTGGTTTGTAAAATTGCTATCATTAAAGGTACAACTGACGTCATGGTGATATAAGTGCCGTATAGACGGACACCCAGAGTCTTTTGTAATTAATTTGTATACGGTTTCCGTAATACGATGATTGTTTGACTATGTTCGAATCGATTCACTTTTACATTTTTTTACTCGAAGGTAATGTGTAATAAGGGTATGTGTCCAGGTATTTCGTTTTAATGATATCGACAGGGCCACTGTCTTTTAAAATTGTAGTATTATATTCATTATCTTTTGTTTTAAATAAGGGTTCTTAAATTTTATTATAATAAAATAGTTCATTTTCTACTGTTTATTACACAGAAATAGGAATAATAAGATATTTATTCCTTTTTCTATGGTTTATTATAAATGGTTTCAAATTTTAGAAATTACGCCATAAATTCAGTAAAAATAAGACAGTTAAGCCTTAAATAATTAAAGGTTTATTGATCTATCGGCTATAAATTAGTACGTAGTTGTACCTATCCATAAATACTTCTCATTAACTTATAAATACATTATTAAATTAATCACATAGATTTTTTTAACCGTCCTTTTTTCACGCACTTCATAAATTTGAATTTAATTACAAGCTACATACTGCCCGTATTTGCTGTTATCTTCATCACTAGAGGCACGCCGTGTGCCTTGTTACTGGCTTGTACTCATTTCACATAAAAACTGTACAACGCGGCAATTTACCCAATAATTAAAGTATTGTCATAGTTTTTTTTTTACTGTAATAGGTAACAGGTCAAGCACGACGCTCGCCTGATGGTAGCGATAACCTCTACCTATTACAGATACAGTCATTGCACTGCGCCTGTTACCTTGAGACATAAAGATGCTAAGTCTCACATAACCTATAATTTCAAAGATATGCCCAGCCCTATCGAACGAAAAGATGTAAAACTAAGATATTTAGAAATTTTATCGATAGGTTATATGTAAACTATAAATATAGTATCTGCATAAATGATAACGATCCTCATCGCTCATCGCTTTAAGCGATAAGACCGCCCATTGTACTATTTTAAGACTTTTCATATTGTTATTTATATACTGTGTACAATAAAGAGTTATCATTCATTCATTCAATCATTTATTCATCCTCAATAGTGAGGGAACGTCGAAGTAAAAGAAGAATGTATATTATGTTAAGTAGATAATTATAAGATCACTTTCAATTTTAAGAAGCAATACTTTAACACCATACTGATACAATTATAATACTTTAAGATGAAAAAAAAAAAACAAAACGACAACAATTACAAATTAATAATAAACCGCCTTTGTATCAGACGTCAGAACAAACATGAAGTAAAATTAAGCTACAAGAAGCTTTAAAAAATTAAGAAATTAATTGCCCTTTTATTACGGTATTCCATCATTTGAGATGAGCTACTGAGTTTGTAATAACTTTATAATAATAGTGCGTGCGCAGACGCAGCCAGTATCGAGGTCAAGGTTTGTGCGACTTTCGAAACCTACCCGCCCTCTGTGATGTCTCGTCGCTAGGGATGGGACACATCGATATCTACGTGTCATTACGAACGTGCCCATATCATACAAAGAGAAAAATACCTTATCATATTTCAAAGATATTTTTCATCGTCGTAACCACTCCCATAATTTCTCACGTTAATAAAACACTTGGTTTTTTTTTCAGTGAAATTACAGGGCATTTGAGACTCAACAGCTTTATGTCTCAAGGTAACAAACGCAGTGCAGTGAGAGCCAAATTTTTGCCGCTGTATCTGTCATAGGTAGACGTCATTGCTTACCATCAGGCGAGCGTTGTGCTTGTCCTGTTAGCTTTTACCATAAAAAAAAAAACTTGGTGCTGTTTATTTTAAGTGAGGTATTGCAACTTTTGAATATATTTACAGTACCGAGTTTTGTACATTAGATTTTACGTCATAGACGCAATTTTCATCACTATTAAAATAAAGCACTCACATATATTTGGATATTCACGAGCCTACTTGACATAAATAAAGCACAAATACATCTAGACAAGACATATCATCTCACATTGCCGAGGAGGTGGGAGTATTACATCGATACTCCACCTATGTACCTTACCACTATCAAGGACAAATTTGCCGCTATAACCTTACGGTGTTCCAGTAGCACGTGGCCCTTGAGAGTCAGACCATTCTAGGCCTAACGTGTTCACCATTTTCGACCACATCATAGCTTATCAACAGGCGAGATAGTGGTCACGTCATAGAAGAGTCTTACTCTCTTCATTCTCTAAGAATCCTAAGAATCCGAATCTTCATCTTCTAAGAATCCGACTAATATTATAAATGCATTATAAATGTTTTAAAAATCCAGATGGCATCTATTAATAAGAAATATTTTATGTGGAAGCCAGTATATTCAAAATTGTGACGTAGCTAAATATTTCTTTTAAATAATGTAATTTATGGTTATATATATTATTAATCCTTATCCAAATAATTACTTTTATCGCTTTTGATATTAAAAGTAGATAATTTTTATCTATTACTCTAAGTAATTTGAGTAAATATTTAAAAAAAGTTACGATGATGAGAATATCTTTTGTAGAACACTAGCCGACGCGCTAAGGCAAACGTCACAGCCAGCAGAGTAGAAATAGAACATAAACATAAATGCAGGCAAAGCCACGGGACACAGCTAGTACAATATAAAATAACTTACTTAAAACGCTTGTTAACTCTACTTCAAATTAATACATTCTATAAAATTAAATCATAGTTACAAAACAGTCACTAGTTGATACAAATTCATCGATAGTTGTATCGACACGTTCCATCCCTAGCATTATCCTTGCAAAGCTGTGCTTATTTATAGTCACAGCATTCATGTAGTGGTCGTTTTACGATTGCGGAAGGCGTGTATGTGTGTGTGCATAGTTACTCCAAGGGCACTAGGGCATGCATTTGTAGGATGGCGTTCAAGGATTTGTTACTGTTTTGTTGTTGTACTCTGTGATAGATTATGTATGGTCAATTTTATGTAGGTTTTCGAAAAGTTAGACTGTGTACATTGATACAGATTGTATATAGAAATAAATAAAAATAGTTTATTATTTTACGATTCACTCATGTTGATAATGGTATCTATTATAATATTTATGTAGTCTTGAGTATAATATAATGTCATTGCTAACAGATTATATTAGAAGAATTGATACGTCCAGAAATGTCAGTAAGTTAGAACTAGGACTAAAAATGTTGAAAGTAATATAGTATGTGAGATGCGTAAAAAGGCTTATCTCAGTATAAGTGTCTGATTTACTTAGATGATAGTTTTTAGCTAAGTTTGCGGATAATGGGTGGACATTGCACTATAATAAACATCGATATTATCATGTTGCGATGACGGTATGTAGCAATACTGCAAATATTCCGTCACATAAACATACACAGTTTGCATAAGTCGTCAGTCGATTCCATGTTTGTAGTATAGCAAGTTTTGATTAATTTTCAGCATAGTTACTTTATGTGAATTGGATTTAGTGTAATAGGTAAGCGACTGGATGCTCTGGTTACATATTTGAATGTCGAAACTTAAAATATCTACTGTATGGAAATATGGAAAATTTAAATATCGAAAGTTTATATTATCAAATGGTTATAAGATCTACGTCCAATAAATCTAAAATCTAATTATCGACTAAAGTAACATCGAAAGTTCTAAATATTGAAGTAAAAAAGTAGATAAATTGAAAAAAAATATATAGAAACAAGGGCCGATTCGGTTCTAGCACTTGCCAGCCGCTGTCGCGGCATATTTTAATTTGCGACATTCAAATATGTAACCGATGCTCTACCATCTTTAGAATCTTTACCTTCTAGGCAACAACCAGATCTAGAAATTGCATCAGATAAACTTGAAGTATCCATTGAAGGCCAATTTTCCATATTTCACATGGAATCGAAAAGAAAAATAGTAAATGTAGTTATAATCTGAAACAAATCTAAAAACAAAACAAAAATCAAGGAAAATTTCTTAGAATAAGGATGAGAACATAATTATTTCTTACAATAAATTATATGTTAATTCAAGTTAAACAATAGTCGTAAGCTTTAAAACTGAAAACAGAGCCCCTTGTTTCATTATTTAATGCATTTAATTTATTCCGTGTGCATAAATCCATACATAAACATTCAAAATAGTTCCCACACCTATGCCTAAGTAATCTTAGTTTTAAAATTCATTACATCATTTTATATAAATTACATGAATAGGTAATTTAAAATCAGTTACTTTATTATTTGTCAGCAACAAAATATGTACAACATGTATGTAAATCAAAATGTGGTTTGATAAAACAAAATAAAAGCGATTGAACTTTGACAGTGAATAGGGAGGGGTAATTTTAGTGACTCTACCATGCATTCTACAGTCGTCGAATAAGACTGGGATACTTATTAAGTTTGACAATTTACCACTCAATGCTTCACGATACAACAAAGCGTTGCCATCGTCCGCCGTGCATCGTTCAATTTACGATCTTAGTGACCGTCCGCAGTCATTTGATCCATAAATTTGAGACAAATGAGTAGCTGACTGAGGCAATGGGCAACTGGTGCCTCTATTCCCAATGAACACCAAAATTATTGGAAAACACTGTAGCTATCCTAGACAGCAAGTATACGAAAATAAATCAGACAGTCCAATCCACGTTGTGCGCAAGCAAGACAATTTTATGGTAAAAATTATGCCCAAACGTAATAAGTATTTCTGTCAAATTTGACAGCTGCAACATCAATAAAATGATGATTATGTCAAAGTTCGAATGCTTTATTAGATAAATGTTATTATATAATTTTAGTTGCATTATTTCACGTTGCGCTTTTGGCGTAACACTTGAAAATTTAAGCTTTAAAAGCACACATAAATTGCATATATATACTACTCTTTAAAAGCACTTAGACAACAAAACATAAAGACGCGCACACAAATACGCCTGACTGTATCATTATAGTACAAAGGTCTGCAACGCGTAGGTACACATAAGGAAAAGTGTGGCTAGCAAGTTACTCACCGAGTCAGCCTTGAGAGACTCGTCTTTTTGTAGCTTAGCGGGTGATACCATGCTAACTACGGGGGTACCTACTACAAGACGGTTGCTTTATTGATAGCTTCTTGTTTTAAATTTCTTACTATAAGGACTTTGGTTTGAGAATGTAGACCTGTGTAGCTATATTTTTTTTATTTGAACAGCATTCAGAGATGTTTCGAATAACTTTAATGTTTAATATCAGATACTGCACGAGTATGCCCTGGCGTGCTGTAAAAAAAGTACAGGCTAAAAAGTAACAAAGTACGTATGTGAAGAAATTTGACTCATATGATTTTTTTACGATTTTTGTCTACCGTAACCGTGTGATAAAATAAATAATCATCATAAAATATTTTTCGGATTTTATATACATATATAAAAGAGCCAAAAGACATGTTATATAAATCCCAATATATAGAATATGCATATGCAGTATTTTTTATCAAAAACTAATCATTACAAATTATCTCTATATTTTCAACTGAAGACTACCTATAATTTAAACTAGCACTACAAAAAGCTACCATAACACTAGTTGGAAAACCCTAGCCAAAGAGAATATAAATACTACGTGCTCTAGCATTTGTATGCAAGTAAAAAAAGCACACTGGGCGTCCTTGCGACTTGTGTTTGGTTACGGAAGCGCATGTGAGCAACAGTGGTTTACAATCCTGCTGGCTAGTGTGCAAGTATTCTTCAAATACAAAACATTACAACCTACAGAATGTACAAGGGCTTCAAGGGTTTATTAACTTTTGTCTATGGTAGGTTGAGCCAGTATTAAATATTACATATTTCATTCAGATGTTAAGTCTAGCTTTTTTTATCACAGCTATCATCACATTTACGTCGAATCCAGGCCACGTTTTGATCTCATTTATATCTCTCGGATTTTACTCATTAAAACTATTTCTTTTTAATATCATTGTGTTGTTATACTTTTTATGTATCACTAAGAAGTTAAATATTTTGTAGATAATTTTTCGTATCTCGTCATGGTTACATGTTAGTTTTTCTATTCGATACTATTTAGTGCAGCTAAAGCCTTAGGGTCTTAGGTGCACTGCATAGTGCAATATGTAGTTACACTACATCGTGCATAAATATTTTGAAGTAAGCACAGATGACCCTGGAGTATATAATAATAGAGGAGGATAGTAAGGCGAGACATCTAGTTGAACTGACTGGTTAAACCGGTGCGCACTCGTCTTCCTGTCGTATATTCCTCTGCTTTTTATTTGTTATTGGAACCACCACGTGGATTGTACAAAAATATGTATCTCGAGACAAAAATGGCCGCTAGATACCTATAAAAGTATTTTAGTTAGTGATTTGCATTATCACTAAATATTGGATAAGTATTTTTTATTTTGTCAATTAAACAAAAAATTGAGAAGATTATAGAGCGATGAAATCCGCGTAACGTCACGGCTCAGTACACTTTTTAGCGGTTCGTGACGTCACGAGCCCCCAATCCCGAACTTTGACGCTCTTTAGCTTTGTCGATTTCTATTGGTTTGTTAAATAAAAAATACGTGTCCTATATTTTTTGATAATCCAACTGACGGACTAATAAGAATTATTAATTTTTTACACGGGATATTTTTGTGTCGATCATGTCAAGACGTGTGGTGGTCAGAAAATATCGCATCGAATCTATTTTACTTTGTTTAAATATATTTTATATGCAAGTTGGGACGCTTAAGTAGAGTATAAGGTAGTCTGTTAGACTTTTAGACTTACAGCCGGGTTTTATATTCGATTGACCCAATTTTTTACATCTGAAGATGCTTTTTGATATTACTTCTATGAAGATTTATGTCAAATTCATTCTCTAGATCGGCAAAATCAGAATTATCTGAATATGAAATTTAATAACCTAATGTTAGTCAAGTTAATGTTAGTTAGAAAAGTTGCGTATCTAGGACACGTCCTAAGGCATGAACGTTGTCAACTGCTGCGGGCAAGAGAAGTGTTGGAAGAAGGAAGATGTCCTGGCTTCGCAATATCCGACAATGGACTGGGATAAAGAGGGTAGAAGATCTGTTCAGGCTAGCTCTGAACAAAGACGAATTAAGAAGGATGACTGCCAACCTTCAGTAATGGAGAAGCACTTAAAGAAGTAGAATGTTAGTCGTAGAAATATCCGTTGGTTTTGAGTGAAGTGTTAGTTGTACAGAATTATTAAACCAAAACATGTAACCGCGTGTTCACATCTGTCGGGTTACGGATCCGATTTTTCATCGGGCTGCCAAAACAAATGATGAAATCAGACCGACAAGTATGAATATATCATACAAAATGTTCTGCCACTGGAAATTCCGATTAAAAATCGGATCCGACACCCGACAGATGTGAACACGCGGTAACACAACTTTTAATGAGCTCGAGCCTTAAAACGGGCCTTAAAATCTATCATGTATCGACATGATAGATTTTGTCATTTAAAAATATTACAATTGTTTATGTATAGCCATGAAGGAGCTTAAATAATACGACAGTGTATCTAAAATTCGATCTCAAGGCAAGATATACTCATTGTCAAAGGACTCTGAACCTCCTTATCAGATGTCTAGTTGCAAAATAAATGCAAATCCTTTCTGAAAATTATACATAGGATAAAGAAACATCATTGTAACATCCTGCTTTGTGCTGTAAATTTACCTTCGAGGTTTGGTTATCGTATTTATTGGAGTTTTGTAGTGGTAGAACACACACCAATGGTAGTTCTGCTAGTTTGAGTAGGGCGGTACCACTACTTTGTCATTTAATTTTCAGCTGTAGTGGTAGGACTTCTGCTAGTCCGCTTGGGGCGGTACCACCACTTTGGCAATTAATTTTCAAATATAATGTTTCGTTGATTTGATTTATATTTTTGTAAATTGTTAAACACAATCCAAAATTTCATTGTACCGACGGGACTATTAATAATATTACTTATAACATACTTTAACAATTAATTTTCAAATATTATGTTTCTTTGAAGTGTTTCACACTTTATATTTTTGTAAATTGTTAAACACAATCCAAAATTTTCATCGTACCGGGTTCAAGTCCCGTCGGTACGATGAAATTTTGGATTGTGTTTAACAATTTACAAAAATTAATTTTCAGCTGTAAAATAGGAATGTATTTCGGTTGAAATGGTTAGGTGTCCAGTGAAATTACAGGGCATGTGAGACTCAAGATCTTTATGTCTCAAGGTAACACGCGCAACAATTTTGCATTCCGCTGTATCTTGTTATAGGTAGACGTCATCGCTTACCATCGGGCGAGCTTCGTGCTTGTCCTGTTACACTATAACATAAAAAAAGTTTACTTCATGAGAATTATGATTCATATAAGGCTCCCTGCGTGCAAATTTTATGAGGAGGAGAGGAATGTATCCGGATTTATAAAGTTACTTAAATACTATGCGAATTATTGAAAGCTTATCCCTATTTTTAAGCTAACTTGATTCAACTAAAACCTGGTAACTTAAAAATGGCAGACAAAAGCTATTAGCTTATTGCTATAGCCAAAACCAGCAAGAAGCCCTGCGGTTTCGCCTTATAATTATCTATCGTATACCGGGATAAAAAGTATCCTGTGTTAACCCAGGTTGTAAACTATCTTACTGCCAAATTTGTGTACGAATCCGTTCATCTGTTTTTGTGTGAATAACAAACATAAAGACTTTCGGATTTATAACATTAGTTGGTTCTAAAATATAATTTACCAGTTTATCTGTACTAATAAATATAATAAGTAGATGAAAAAATATTTTCTGTATGTTATTTTGTAATAGATAAACTAAAAAACTACTAGATAAATTCTAAACATTCTTTCACTTATTAAAAAAAAACTATCAAACAGTAAGGTAAAAGATTTTTTTTGTATATTTCGCGAGCTGAGCTGTGTGGGGGTTTACTAGTTTCTAATAAACGTTCAGTAATCCTACATCTGACGCCTTGTAAAAATCAAGCTGCATGATATTACAAGGCACATTGGAGCAAAAAAAAAAACATCTTTGATTCAAACCGTCCGTAGCTAAAGATTTTGGTGTACTAGCGTATGGAACCTAGCTGTTCAATCTGCGACTACTTAGATAAATTAGTTGACAATTGGTTAATTCAGGATTCTAGCTATTTAAAAAAATTCCTTCACAAAAAAGGAGGAGGTTCTCAATTCTTTGTTTTTTTTTTCTTTTTTTTATATGTATGTACACCGATTAATTAAAAATGCCTGAACCGATTCAGAAAATTATTTTTTTGTTATAAAGGGTACCCTTTCCAAGTGGTCACATTTAAATTTTAACGAAATCGGTAGGGTACTTATTAATAAATCAACATTTGTATTACTATACATTTATATACCTCGATGACATGCTACTTACTGCTGGCTACTTTGACTAGCGCGACGTTTGAAGTCGGTTCTTTTAGTTTTTGAAACGATCTGAAATTATTGCAATCTAAATTTCATTAAAATCCGTTCAGCTGCATCAGCGTGAAGAAGTAACATCTAACCGCATCACTCACAAATTTTCGCATTTGCAATAAATAGAAAGAGTACTAAAACCAAACATTATAATGAAATGAAATGTAATGAAATGTAATTCATATTTATAAGCTATTGTACATTGAAAATTAATTGAATTGTGTTTATGGGTGTAAAGAACCTGAAATAAATTAATTTTGAATTTTTTTGAATTACTTAATGGGTATGTGTGGCTATGGTGTAAGACACCAAAATGATCGATGAATGCTTAAACCAGTACGAATATATTATCTACTGTCAAGGCCCAACGAAGAGCATCACATCACGTAGTTGGCATATGTATTATGAATTTTTTGTCACTCGAATACGACGTTAAAAAGTACACACTGAATTATTCTACAGTCTTCTATCCCATACTAGGCCTAGCGTGCTTACCGTCTTCGACCGCATCATCACTTACCAACAGGTGAGATAGTGGTCAAACGCTAGCCTATAAAATATATAAAAAAGAACAGTCTACAGTTTAATTTAGTTGTGATTATAAATCTAGGTTTTTCCTTACAGCATATAGCAAGACTGTATGTACGGTGGCGTTGTGGAATCCCCTTCTTTATAGCTTAAAAGCTTATTGTTTGACTACTATCTCACCTGTTGGTAAGTAATAATGCGATCGAGAATGGTAGCATGCTGTGTCTAGAATGGGAAACTTTTAGTAAATACCGTCTTTTCCAACCCTAAAAATGTCATGTTTCTAGAACCAGCTGCCTAGGCTATGTAATGCGGTTGCGTTGCGACGATTCTAGCGGTAGCTTGTCACTAATGTGTCTTTTTTTATGTTTGTTACCTGAGAACTCCTTGAATTATTAACCGATTTCCAAAAAAAAAACTTATTTTCTCTAAGAGCGTATGCTCCTCGTTTGGTTCCATTGTAATTATATTAAGATCAAGATCAATTATATAAGGCATAGAATTCCTTGCCATTGTCTGTGTTTCCCGATAGTTACAACTGGGGTCTTCAAATCGCAAATGAATAGGTATCTACTAGGTAAGCGTGTTACATCTTCGACCGCATCGTCACTTAACATCAGGTGAGATAGTAGTCAAACGGTTGACTATCTAGCATAAAAAAAATCTGATAAGTGTCTCTCAGAGTTATGCATATAAACGTCTCAAACTTAGTACTAAGAATAACAAGCCGGCATTCGGAGTCGGTTTTTTTCGTTCTTAAATTATTATTTCTAGCTGATGCCTAGGTCTATACTTTTCATTAAAAAAACACACTGTCAATTTGTCCTCTTTATATGCCGTAAACATCACACAATATTCAATTGGAAAACATAATTACAATAATACCAATGCAACCGAAAGTGGCGCTACCGTTGCGTTGCGTCTAAGGAATTGCTCACGCGAAACTTAGTTCTACATTTCGCCGCATGCATTTTAACTTTGCAGACCTTGCAGGCGGTTAGAGAATAGCAAAAAATGTCTTAAAAGTGAAGGTTTATGGTTGATTTTCACGTGTTTGGAATAAAGAGGTTCCTTTAAGGGACAGCTTTTTGAACGGCTTTGTTTTCTTCGTGCATGTTTGTTTTATTAACATCTAAAGACTTACTAAAACGTGGTTATAAGAGTGTCGAGTGTGTTCACTTTGTCATAGCTTAGCGGATAGTTTATATAAACCTAATAATCACATTGGTAGACAAAGTAAATTTCATTGTATGTTTTAGGGTTCCGTACCCGAAGGGTTACCTGTTGCTAAACAATGGTACCGGAAGCCTATTACGGAGACTTCGCTGTCCGTCCGTCTGTTAGAGGGATCTTCTTAACGGGTAAAAAATCATACTTCTCTTATAAAAGCTCTTGTAGTTACTGCAACTATTAAAATGGAGCTATATATCATGTCAAATGATAATAATATTTTGACAGCCAATCTTGTGAGGTTAAAGTTAGTCTACTGCAATCTGCAATAGTCTCACAAATTATTCTAATACGGTCTGCGTCAGAGCATACACATAGACGTCGTCTAGACTTCATTGTACCTTTCAATCACATTCTTAGAACGTGATCTGTCTCGATTTTAAACCGACATCCAAAAAGGAAGAGGCACATTTTTTTACATATGTATGTTACGCGATTACTCCGTAAATTGTGAACTGATTCAAATGATTCTTTTTATTTGGTAGAGTACATTTCCAAGGTGATCTCATTGTAATTTCATTGAGATCTGATAAGTATTTCTAGCAGCGTTGCCAGAACGTTACTTTTGTAACGATTTTCGTTAGTTTTTGACCCCACTTGAACGTAAATGTAACGTAAACCGTTACATTTTCGCTCATCCATACATACTGTAATGCACAGTTAATATACGAAAATTTAAAAAATCGTTACTTTTCTTGTCAAAACGTTACTTTTCGAACCAACTTTTGGTTACTTTTGAGGACAGGTACTGGCAACACTGATCTCCAGAGATATGACGATAAACGTCTTACACTTGCAACTGAAACCGATTTGCGTGGCATGGAAGTCGGTTGTTTCAGTTTATAAACCATCTTAATTATTCAAATTCATTATATATTCAAATGTTTTTTTAGATTGTAAAAATTTGAATATAATGCGTATCTTAGTTTTTTTAGTAATTTGTGTAATAGCTGTGAAAGCTGAACTTTTTATTGGTATACCTATGTATATCTAGTAACTACAGCAACTATATAGCAATTGCCTACAAGTTTTTTTTTTCTATAGTTAATTACCCAATTAGTTACAGTAGGAAACTTTTATACTCACCTTAGTTTTTGTAATGTAATAAATGTTAGTAAACACGTATAAGTATACATTTCTGTTCAAATCGTGTGTTCAAAATATGTACACACTTTACTGAAAGATTTTAAAGAACACGAAACTACGTTTGTGTGTGAGTGAGTTAGTGTGTAGTCAGTCTTTAACGCTGAGACGACTGGGCGGATTTAAATGAAATTTGAAATGGGCATAACTTATACTCTGCATTTGTTCTACCTTTTATTCCGAAGAACTCGCAGTAACACTACAAAACACAGTAATGATAATAGCAAGATCACTATTTAAAATCACGTGATCATCAATGATGTTATTGAACAGTAAAACGTAGAAGCAATGCCCTGCTGTTCAGACTTTAACAAAAATACCTGAAGTCATTTGAAAATCAAAGTTAATTGACCAAGCGTTAGACTCAATCTACATTGTGAAAATAATGAGTTTGTTGCACTAGAATTTATATTCTGGTAGTTTGCATTAAATGTTAATATAGACATTTTTATTGTTATAAATTATTATGAATACATAAGTATGGTCTGTAAGAATTAGTTATATAAAACTAGCTGCACCCCACGGCTTTGATCGCGTTTAATCATGTTTATGAACCTTCCCCTTGGATCACTATATCTATTGATAAAAATTGTATTGAAATCCGTTGATTAGTTTAAAAGATTTAAGCGTAAAGACAGTGGAAAGGGAATTTGTGTTATACTATAACTATTTGTTATATATATACCTATGTGAAGATAGTTCTTTATGACTATCACCATATATAAATATAAAGTCGATTTGTTTGTATCTGACATTTTTACGGTTAAACGGCTGAATTTGGCTGAAATTTAGTTCATAGATTGAATAGTGAGTATGCTAGAATAACTCGTAGAATACTTTTTAACACAGTCTATAATGTGGGGCAAAGCTCTTCTATTTTAATAATTTAAATGTTTAAAGTAGTTCAATAAGTAGGTATTTATTTGGACTACTACCTAACCTCATATCTAACTTCCTACCAAGACTAAATCGCATAAGTCGATATCGATTTAGATACATTCGTTCTGAAATTAAATGATGGTAGTTGATGGTAACCGACTGATAAGGGATCATCCATCACGAACTCGTAGGTAACTAAATGGAACAGGCCAGTGTCGGGCAGCAGCGACACCTATGCTATTAGCTACGCACTGCTATTGCCAATCCCTCTGCTCAGCTTGACAATCATGAGCAAAACAACCAAAGGAAAGTTCGAACGAACCATAGCCCCCAGTTCACGGCTGCTCTGCTATTCCGGACCACGGCAGCGGTTTTGGTAACGTCAGGGTAGGGGGTGTGGAGAATAATGGCTTACCGTCAAAAATCATTGATTTTGGTGACGTACAACAGAATAACGATGCGACTGGATGACTGACACCTGGCGCAACTTGAGCATGAACTCTCTGGATAAGGTGGCATATTTTTGGGAAACGTAAAGTCCAAAAAGAGTGAGAGGGATGAGTGTGGAATAATATTCAGAAGACCAGTGAGTATAATCAGCCACTGAGACCGGGTCTGCTCTGAAATATTTGCAGCGATGCCAAGTCGATTGACGATGTATCCTAATACAAAGAGGTTTCTACAATGCCACTACAATGGCCGTTCAAGTCCAGAACCGGCAGTCTGAGCCTATCGCCATGTGTCGTGGTATGAGACATGAGGATTTTGTATACCCCAAATTGTTCTATCTCTCAAATGCATTTGAGGATATGTGCAAGACGCTGAACTGGAAAGGACATGGAATCAACGTAAACTGGGTACCTTTCACACTTGCGATTCACATGCGACATCGTCACCATAGCAGAAACGCAGCAAGAACTACATCATATGGTGAATGGCCTAGTCGAGTTTTCTTAATACATTGGTCTCTGGAGGAACTTAGATAAAAGCAAGGTTAATTTCAATAAACATGTTAATCCGGAACCAATCGCAGTACAGTACAGGGTAGTATTCTCAAAGTTCTTAAAGAGTATGTGAGCTGGGTAAAAAATAAAGCTGGGATGGGCAGCATATGGAATATTACGTCAAGACTTCACATCGCCAATCCCATAGAGTCTAAAGTCTTCAATCGCGAATTAGCAAATAACGTAGGTCGTTCTATATTCGTAAGGTGGCTGGCTAGAGCTGGCTGATATTAGCCGAGGATCGCGCAAGTGGCGTGCAATTGAAGAGGCCTATGTCCAGCAGTGTACTAGTATAGGCTATGATGATAATGATGATTATATTGAAAAACATGTTAAAAGTCAAAAGTCAATATTATGGTATTATCGATACGAGCGATCTCTACAAGATGTATCTATATTATTTGCGCTTCAGCTTAGTTAATCGGTTCTTAGCAAAAAGAAAAGAAGATTTATCAATTTGCATCACATTCTTCAAATGTATTTTTAATTTTGATTAGGATTATACAACAAGATACATTTTGCTTGTTATTTAAGTCTATAAGATGTTTGACAGATTTTAATTACATTTTTATAGAATATAAGTAAGACGTAGTACATATACTTAAATAGATTTGTACATCAATTCTTTATATATTTTATGGTACAAGAAATAAAATAAAAATTAGTTTCAATATTACAAGAAGAGCCTATTTTGGTATGGTGATTGCTCAGGCAAGCAAATCGTAGTAGCTTTAAATATGTAAAAAAAACACAACATAAAAAATATTAAAATTTTTTGCATTTTAAAATTGAAAATTTTATTAAATGTCTTACACATTATTTGTAATCCCGAGACATATATTCGAATTTTCTTTTTAAATCTCTTCTATATTTATATAGGCTAGCAAATAAAAATTCTTAGTGAAATATTATTTAATTTTAATTACTTATATGAAATTTAAAACCTATTTAATACCATATGATATATGAATTAATTTTTAAGATGTATTATCTTAATAGATTATAAAGTATTGAATTCAAGTAGATCATGCCTAAAAACGAATTATAATTAAAATAAAACAATATAACTACAATAATTTTTGTGTCGGATAGGTACTTCCAAAAATGAAGAGTACAACTTTAAATTATTTTAAAATCTAACGATAATATGCGGGCTGATATGACATGCATGCGCTGGCGCACTTTGTAGGCTTCAAAAAAAGAGCACACGCGCAAGATGGCTGACTTTCTCAGTCCCTAGCTGCTGACGTCATCGGACGACGTGCTGCTCATTTTGTCTATGGGTAAATCCCGAATCCCGGTTAAAAAAAATAAAATATCAACAATAATGTGTTCCAACAAGCCTGTGTTTTGTTAACCTTTTTCGAACGTGATATCAACCTGTTATGAAAGATTAAATCACTTAAACAGTGTTTTGTTCACAGAAGTGTACACATATCATATTATGTATTTATCGAAATAAATAAACTTAAAAATTATTAAAATAAATAAAAAATAACTTACCAAATATAACAGAAATTGTCAACACAAAGTCCAATAATATTCGAAAATAAATAGTAAAAATAACACAACACGACACAATACACTAGAGTTTTTATTTTCAAAAAAAATTTAAAATGTTGTTTATTTCGTCAAAAATAATAAGTCATATCGGTGATGTCTGAAAATAAATTATTATTTGTAAAATAATATACTGCGCCCGCGCACATTTATTGTTCAAAACGTTCGTTAGACAAATATACGATAGATTCGAATTTTGAATGTTCATATTAGAATCCAAGTGGATATTACAACGCGCTCGAGTACTTTATTCAAAAAATCGCGACGAACTGGCGCGCCAGAGTACTGGCAGGAAGGACGACTTTTCCTAGTGTGTAGTAGACACAAAAATTCTTTTCAAAAAATCGCCAACGAGCGTTTTGAGCCAAAAATCTAACCTAACCTAACCCTGTCGGGCGGGCGACTGGCGGGCGCGTAGGGGCCGCATTGCCAAATATTTTTTTTTTTGCATCTCGGCCGAATTATGCACTTGTATGCGACTTACGTCGTCCCTTCATTGTAGTGGTGCGACATGTACCGATTGGGCATTTTTATGTCGTCTCGATGTGTGCATCACTCACACACACGCAACAGACGAAATTTTTGTCTGTGCGCGTCGGGAGCCCTTTGGCTCGAAGTAGGTATATTTTAAAAAGTGTTATGTAAACAGTAGATTTTTGAGAGGCTAAAATACTTAGGTTTGGCCGGAGGGGTCGTCGGCCTTGTTTTTCGGGAACTCTGACTAATTTCGCTAAACGACTGGATTTGTTACGAACGGTAGTGGGAGCTGATACTTCTCGCCCAACTCTTGTTTGATCCTTTCGGCGCAAACACATTTTTAACTTCGCAGTTTGTTTATGAATTTGGAATTATTTATTTTTCAATATTCTTTTTGTTTCAGCTTGTGCTTAAAATTCGCAAGGCGCATTTGGAGTTAAATATTTATTTTTGGTAGGCTCGGCACTGATAAAACTTTATGGAAAATCTTCTTGAAATGTTACATAATACTTTTCTGAACTATGTCTAATAATATCTTACTTAAGAATAAATATCAAACAACAGAATAAGCTCTAGCGATTTACCGCTACCGTGCTATATTACCACATGAGTAAAGAAAACTCATGTGATATTACCGAGCTTTACATACGATGAAGGCTAGGTTTATATATACTATGCATGGCGTACTACTTGCATCATGGTAATACTTGCCAAAACTTATCAAAAAGAGTCCCGTAAGATTACAGAGCTTGTGAGACTCAACATCTCGATGTGTCAATGTAACAGACACAGTGACATGACACGCATCATTTAGTCAATCTAGAGCTCCATTTACGGCGAGTTACAATTTTTGTTTTAGGCAGGTGACCGTCAGGCTTGCGACTTGAAAGTTTTACTTTCTTTTCTTTATTTTTAATTTTAAAAAAGTCAACTCATCGCTCTAGTATATCCTGTGCTGCGGTGGACTCAACAAACATATAAATAGCCGACATAAATACACCCAGACTCGGAGCAATTGTTTGTGGATCCCACAAAGAATTGTCCCGTGTGGGAATCGAACCCACAACCTTCAGTTTCGTGGACAAGTTCACTGACCACTACACCAACTGACCAGTCTTTACAATCTTACAGACTTTATATCATAACAACACTTTTTTACAGCTTTATGGCAGCAGTCAAGCGTTCACATACTCCCACTGTCAAATCCCCTACTGCCTAATCCCACAAAAATTAACGTGACTGGGTTTTGTATACGACCACTGTAAGTACGGCTGCACTGTTGCATAGAGTCGCTATGGTATGAGCAGCGTCACTGAAAAACAGTCATTGTATCTTTTGAATTGAAGTTGAATTTACTTCGCACAGTTTAGGAAGACCCTAATGCAGAGGTCACCTTTCTGTCTCATAAATATTGCGCGCTCCTTAGACTAATAAAAACCTAGACTAACTTCTAGGAACACTATTCATTCTTTGATTATTTTTTAGAACTTGGATATTTAAAGTATTGACGTCATATGTGAGTAATTTTAGAATGCATCTTGTGGTTAGCGATGCATTTTTATTGTTACTGGTAATTCATTAATAAAAAATTCCGACACCTTTGTTGAATCTAATTAATAATAATAATTTAATATAAGTGTGGCGTATCAAGAAATATATTTTGTTGATGTGAGATAATTGAACAACAATTAAATAAAATTGAAAAAAAAAACTATAATTAACGAAATAAATTACGTTCAACAATGTCGAAATTACATTTTTAAATATAATTATGATTATTATGACTGATCTTCTAAGTAAATCCCGGCAACCTAAGGGGCATTCCCATCGGTTCTTTATAAGCCTATTGGGAACTTATGTCAAATATTAATGACAAATTTTATAAAACGTTGTATGTCAGAGTTTATACAGTACTACGAAAAGCTACTTAGACATAAATGGAAATTAAATAAATCAGAGGAATAATTCTTGCTAGGAATTCTAACAAAAATGCTGTCGGCATTGCAAAGTGGCACTTTGAAGAGCATTGGCACCGCTCAACTTTTGCGATAAATATAATGCACATCTAAGTTCATCCCGAATTTTAGTCACAAGACGCTTTCACAAAGATGTAAGGCAGCTCTTTATCTATAGGTAGTATAAGCTCTGAGTTCCCACGGTCTCTCGTGTAAAATATATTCTCTATACAAGTTTGTTAAAAATTGGAATCTAAACTCCAACCGTATTACCGGTTCCCCTCCACAACCAACTATAAAAGGCCGAGACCACCCGAGCAAAAAATCTGCAAAGGTCGACAGGTGCCTTAAAAATAGTACAAACCCTTTGAAACTATCCAGTGGGCAACAAAACTACTAAATATAGCTTACTAAACGATAGGAGCCCGTGAAATTAGGATAGGTGGACCGTGTGATCGATTATTTTGGGTCAATAATGAACCCTATGGACATAATATTACGTCTTTGAAACATAAAAATTAATTGAAGATTGATTACAAAATGAAAAATCCGACTTAAAACGCCGCGCTGGTCATTTTCAGTACTAAATTTGAGTGTATTTGAAATATCCCTGGAAATACTGAAACATGCATTGGTACGTTTGGCAACCCTACATTAATCAGGGGAATTAAACATTTGTTTTAAGTGTGACGTTCGAAGTTTAGACGAAAGCTGAATGGCTCATCACTTTTGTTTTTTTTTTTTAAACAAAGCAATATGTTTTTGTTATTAACCGACTTCAAAAAAAGGAGGAGGTTTCTCAATTCGACCGTATATATGTTTTTTTTTTTATCTTTGTACGCGGATTACTTCGTCGTTTATGAACCGATTCTGATTATTATTTTTTTGTTGGAAAGGAAATATCTCAAGTGTAATACCATGGAAATTTTATTGAGGTCTGATAAGTATCTCCAGAGATATGGAGATAAACACCTCAAAATTGGTACTGAAAATTAATAGCGCGGCATTGAAGTCGGTACTTTTTAGTTTTTTAAAGGATCTTTTATTTGGAGTAATTATTATTGATATGATCTATATAAATATTATTTGACGTGTGTAAGTGCAAATTTTTAATTTGCCCATGTACTGTTTAAATCCTTTGACTTGACTTGTCTTGAATACATATCAGATCTCAATGAAATTAAAATTATAAAATAAATCATTATAATAGGACTACCCTAAAAATGTACCCTACCAATTTAAAACATAATCATTCGAATCGGTTCACAATTGAAGGAGTACTCGCATAATACATCCTCCTTTTTAGGGTTCCGTACCCAAAGGGTAAAACGGGACCCTATTACTAAGACTCCGCTGTCCGTCTGTCTGTCTGTCTGTTTGTCCGTCTGTCACCAGGCTGTATCTCATGAACCGTGATAGTTAGACAGTTGAAATTTTCACAGATGATGTATTTCTGTTGCCGCTATAACAACAAATACTAAAAACAGAATAAAGTTAAAAATAATAGAGGGTACCCATACAAGAAACGTGCGTTTTTCTCGGCATTTGGCGCCATCTATGTACGCTTAGATAGGTAAACGTCCCATAGATGACGTTATATTAAAATGTCGATCCCTAGCACCTTTGTAAGACGTTAGATGGCGTTATAAGTTTATTAATGTGTGTTATTAATGTTTATTAATTATTATTTTTTGCTGGCGAAAAATGATAGTGGTATTTTTTTCTCGATCTTGTAAAATACTGTATTGTGGTACGGAACCCTACGTGTGCGAGTCCGACTTGCATTTGGCCAGTTTATTGAAAGTCTGTTGTAAATACGTATTTTTGGGAGGACGGGTTGTGTAAGTAGCGTTAGTTAGATGGAAATGAATGGGAGCGTCATTTCGCTGCATGTCTTCCACCTTTAAACTAACAAGGTTTCATCTCAGACCGCTTGTGCTTATTTGTCTTCCATTGGGTGGGATAATAGTCAAATGTGTATCTCCAATAAAAATATTGGTATTTCAACCCACGACGCAAACGGTGTTATAGGTTTGACTTGTGTGTCTGTGTATGTATCTATGTGTGTGTGACTGTGGCATCGTAACGCTCAAGCGGATGAGTGGATTTTGATTTTTTTAGTATTTTTTGTTCGATAGGTTACCTAATCGGTGGGTGAAATGCAGAATAGATGTAGCGTAACGAAATCGTTATTACACTGAGATTGTAACAAAACTGATAAATTGTTACGAAACTGATAATGAAAGGGTGAGATCACAGTTAGTATACTAAATAGTCATGAAATATATCATATAATAATCACATATACAATGTCAAACAAAAAATAAATATTATAACAAAAACTCATGTTGTGGACGAAACCTTAGTGCAACGAAACTGAGAGCTCAGTTTCGATACGTAACGAAACGTTACGAAACTGAAAAAATAAACTGAGAAATCCTAACCTCAAAAATATTTCCTACCAAAATCGCTATTGATTTGACAATAACTTGTATCCCAGCGGTAATTATATATCTTACGCAAGATAAATCAACAAATAACTTATGAGTTATACTCACCGGAAATAGGAAAATCGCGTTAGTAACCCTGATACTGATATTTAACAAAATGCGTGTCTGATACCACCCACGAACTGCGAAGCAAAAAATACGGCCATCTTACCGTCAATATTTTGAGATAGCTTGAGAAAGTGTTGCCATTTTATAAAAATGCAATCTAATGTTAGAATTGTTGTTGTATTTGTGACCAAAATGGCGTTACTATCCCTGAGTTACGAAATTAACAAAAATGGAGACAAACATTAAGTACGCTAAATCTTATATCTAGATCGTTTCCTTTTTGCACAGCTTATTTCCATTTATTAATTTAGATAAGAAGTGGTAATTTTAACCAAAAATAAGGTCAAATTAAACTAAGAAAAATTTGTTTACTGATATACAAAATTGACAAATAGTTGAGAGACATTTCAAATTTGTATGAAAGTTATTTAGTATTATATTGAAAAAAATATATAATTCTTGCCTGATTGCATGCATCAAAGTAAATAAAAAAGGGGCTTTTGGACAATAAATACACTACTCAGTATTATGAAAATAATTTTAATTACGAAACGAGAAAAGACGGTATCTTATTTCAAACTTACGGGACAACTTAAATTGTATCTATGTACATCTATTCTGCATTTCACCCCGATAGTGTTTTCGGCTTTGATTTATGAAAATCAGTTCAGCCGTTTTTCAGCATCACCCCCGTCGCAAAAACAAGGGGTGTTATAAGTTTGACGTATGTCTCTGTGTATGTGTGTGTGTGTGTGTGTGTGTGTGTGCCATCGTTACGTAACTCCCAAGTGGACGAACCGATTTTGATTTAGTTTTTTATAGGTGTCTTATTCGATAGTTATTAGCTTTGATTTATGAAAATCTGTTCAGCCGCTTGAAGACTATGAGCTTTTTATTGGCTGATGACGCTATGAAATCAACTTTCATAGGTCTTATCCATTCTAAATTCGGTATCCTCTTATTATTAAACGACACTGTAAGGCCGTGGTAGCATTGATCTGATGCTGGGTCATCTCCTGGAATATATAGAATAGTCAACTCCTCATCAACTTACAGCAGAGATTTCGAGTGTGGGCTCTTTGGAATGGTCTCAATGAACAGATTATATTATAATCTGTTCTATGTATAATCATTACACATAGATTAATCCAGTCATACCTGAATGAAACAGACCGTTGTTTGTCAGTTATCTCCAATTAAATAAAACTCATTGAATAGTTTCAAAGTCTTTATGTAGTCTAATGAACTATGGAGAAATGGTTCGAACCAGTCATCTATTTCAAAATTTTATGTTTATTTGTTTGATGTTTTCAAATAGAAATGGGATTTTGAATTTTGAAACCATATGGGAGTTCTGTTTTTAGCCGACTTTGCAAAAGAAGGAGGCACTCAATTCTTTGGAAAATTGCTTCTCTCTTATGCTACCTCAAAATGTCTACACCAATTAATTATAAAGATTATTTTTCTAGATATGCATATACATTTTATTAAGATCCATTGGCTATTATAACTTCAAAACAGATTTTGAATAGGTATGTCACTAAGTTTTGGCGGGAACATGAAAAAGTGTGTGTGCTCGCATTGTATTTTTTCCTAAAAATCCACCGCGGCGACCTGCGATCTGCGGGCGCGATCTCAGTACTTTTCAATTGTTTTCTGATCGCGTTTGGTGTGAACCAGTCGGTACAAAAACTACTGCCCTCTGATCGCCGCCTACATCACGCACGCAGGACGCTGCGGTGTGTCCTTACCTTTAATGTGTAATAAATGTGGATTATTAACCATTAAGTGCCGGAGAATATGTGTGAGTGTGACACAAGATTGAGCAAAAAACGGTAAAAAACCTCGTTATGGGGACGTTTTAATCTTCAACTTTCTTATATTTTTAATTTTGTTGTTCTAATAATAGTAATACTTTACTGTACTGTAATTTGTAAAAATGTCATGTGATAGGGCACTGTCTAGTCTTTAACTGGCCAGCTACCACTCTTAGGTTAGAAAAATCCATCGCCAAACACCTTAAGTACGAAATCGATTCGACGAAATTAATGGATTGCATTTTAACCAATTATATATTTACCAATTTATACCAATTATGCAAAGGCGGCGCCTACCTAATACGGTTTAGAAGATACAGGCCTCTGACATATAGACAGACGGATGGACGAACGGACGGATATACAGACGGACATATAGCGAAGTCTTAGTTATAGGGATCCGTTGATACCATTTGGGTACGGAACCCTAAAAACTAAACCAAAATTGGTTTATCCGTTTGCCCGCGACGATACCACAGACATACACACCATACATAAATACACAGATAAACACGTCAAACTTATAATACACCTTCTGTTTGCGTCGGGGTTTAAAAATATTAACAGTCTGTCTGTACACATCATTATATGGAAATTGACTACATAATAAGCAAGTTGAGCTTTTCTTACTACGTTCTTACTAGGTACAGTTACTAGTTCTAGAAACGTCTAAAATCACAATAACACTTGTGTTTACCCGTATTAACCGATAAATACAATGCGGCCTTCAAGTTCCGAGCAAAACATCCTCTAAAAATAGACATCTAAAAGTCGTCTCAGGATAACTAACGCACTGCAGTGACGCGCGAAACTCGTCAATCTTGAGTTTTGGAAAGTACCTATCTGTTTTAAACAGTCATCATCATTTACCATCAAGTGACCGTCTTGCTTGTTTTACTACATCATAATTATCGTAAAAAAACCGGCTAAGTCGAGTTAGACTCGCCCACCGAGGCTTCCGTACCAACGTTGGTTAGTACCAATTAAGCTAGGCCTCTAAATTGTTTGAGCGCTCATATAACTCAGAGGCCTATCTTAATTGGCGAAACTATGTATGTATGGCGACAACCTTTAATTTTTAACTTTTTTTTTCGGAATTTTTTCTTTTATTTGTGCTGTAAGACCTTGCTTATTGCCAAATTTCATGATTCTAGATCAACGGGAAGTATCCTATAGGTTTTCGACCCAAAACCTATAGGGTACTTCCGGTTGACCTAGAATTGTCAATTTTGGTCATAAACAAGGTCTTAAAGCACAAGTAATGGAAACATTCCGAAAAATAAAACAAGTTTTCGCGAAAGTCTAAATTTGCCCATATCTTTTTATCGTGTTGACTCAGGACCTTGATTTTATACATCTAATACGGACTATAGACCTCAGTATCTGGTATACATTTCAACTTGCAAGGTCCACCCGTTCCTGAGAAAATCGGTGGTGACACACGGACAGCCAGACAGACAGACAGACAGACAGACAGACATACAGCCAGACAGACAGATAGATAGACAGACAGACGGACAGATGGACAGACAGACGAACAGACGGACAAGAAAGTGGTCTTATAAAGGTTCCTTTTTTTACCTTTTGAGGTACCCTAAAAATATATCCAGTAGTAGAAGTGGCTACCTCACTTACGCACCTCACTTTTGTCTTTTATTTTATGTTTATGCATAAAACTTCCTCAGCCAAACCATCTGCCCAAAACATACGTTATAATATTACGTAGTTTGCCAATAATATTTACTGCTTAGGGTTGTCGTCCTCATGCCCTTGCCATAGTTGTGCGAGGACAAATCTCATCAGCTGCAGTTCAAGGCGAAAGTACGTCAACAATATCTACATGTGATTGACATAACAGTAACACACATTACCACTTATATCTAGGTATAGATAATACGCCTGTGGGATGAATGAGGAATTCCTCCTTTTGAGATGGAGTTTCGCATGGTGGTAGGGCACTGTCTAGTGTTTTAGTTCTAGTCTACCACCTTTTGTTGGAAAATCTGTCGCCAATAATCATCAGTCGGTGTCAGTCCACTGCTGGACGTAGACCTCTCTCAAGATGCGCCACTGAGCCCGAGCTTCGGCTCTTCCTTTCCTGCCCACCGATTTGCGTATGTCGTCGCTCTACCTGGTCACAGGGCGTCCTACGCTACGTTTGCTGATTCGCGGTCTCCACTCTAGGACAAGTCTACCCCAACGGTTATCAGTCCTGCGGCAGATATGACCATCCCACTGCCACTTCAGTTTACTAATCCGTTGTTGATCTATGTCGATAACTTTAGTTCTCTGGCGAACTACTACTTTCCGGATTAGAAAAAACATCGAACATAGCTCTCTCTCATAGCTCGCTGAGCTACTTTAAATTGGTGGACCAGTCGCACTGTGAGTGTCCACGTCTCGGCTCCGTATGTCATCACGGGTAGGACGCACTGGTTAAAGACTTTTGTCTTTAGACACTGCGGTATAGGCGACGAGAAGATTCGACGGACTTTTGTTAGTGATATAGACATCAAACGCTAGCATGTATACTGTTAAAAAATCCTGGGACTCCCATAAAGGTACGGACACACTGTAGCGTCCTGCGTGCGTGATCTAGGTGGCGATCAGATAGTGCAGTAGTATTTGTACCAACTGGTTCACACCAAACGCGATCAGAAAACAATTGAAAAGTATTGAGATCACGCTCGCAGTTGCAGGACGCCGCGGTGTGGCCTTACCTTAAATGGTAAATGATAATCCTATAAACCTACCACGCACAGAATCTTTTAGCCTTCTGAGAATGTCATAATATAATTTTACTGATAAATGCCCTTGAATAAGTACCTACGACTATATCCTTTCAACAAGGAAAGAAGAGGGATGCCTAGCTTACTCAACCAATCATTACTATGCGGATGATAGCACGGGTGATGTAAAATACTCCGTGCAAATGTCTCTAGGTCGGATGTCGACGAAAGAAGGACTGAGCTTTTTTTGCACAGAGTGACTGCTCTCTCGACAGAACATCAAGCTGGGGATCACAAAATCTTGCAACATCGCATTAACCACAAAAAAGAGTCCTTTCAATCTAGCTCCATAGTTCTACAGCATTGACCTTAACTTGTCGAAGACAATCAGCATATTAGGTATCGACATCTGTTATGAGATTAGAAATGTGATTGCTAACAGTGTGTTTAAAATATCATATGATTTGCTTTGTCATAGTCGATTATCTGGGGCTGCGACCATATTGCTAAGCTTCTTTAAACAGTGAAACTTTTAAATCTACGAATAAATTAAAACGTTGTAAGTTATAAGTAAGTATTAAACACAAAACTACGTGGAAGTCATGGAGGAGCCCTTTGCCCAACAATGAAACACATAGGGCTATTAATAATAATAAATAATTAAATACTAGGTAACCATGACTGGCGGGAAAACAACGGACAGCTTAAACTAATGGGTCCAATATTGGACAGCTCAACGTTCATAGTTCAAAATATTTATATGTAGGTAGTATGAACACGTCTAAATTCATTAAATATATATTATCAATGATAATGTAAACATAGCAAAAGCAAAATGTATGACTTTAAGTACCTTCAGGTTCTTTCAGTCAAAATAAGCTCCTCAAGCTTCTTCACAAAGAATTATTCCAAAATAAAACTGCAGCGGCGGTTATATTGTCGTTTTCACGTATATATTTTATTTATATGCGTTCGACCTCAATTAGACTGCGACCACTATTATGCCGAGTATTTATGCCGGTGGTAAGCGGTGGTATGGTCGAATATGAGGACTGACTCTCAATATCGTAAGCTTATGGCGGCAGATTTCTCGTTGATGGTAGTAAGCTAATTTTTGATAGCAAGTCAGGCGGAATATCGACAAACTGTTCCTACCTGTAGAAAAATGTTACAATACATTATGAAGATATGAGTAATTATGATTCAAGTAGAGAAAATCAAGAGATATTGATTTAGAAATATCAATACGACTTGCAAGCCTGCACACCACCATCAAAAGCTAACCCACATTGGACTAATGCGCCTTAGGTCGGGGTTGTCGCCCGAATGCCCTTGTTAGACGAAGGACGAAACGAATAACGTGCAGGCCCTAGAATGGACAGTACAGATACGACACATTTCAAGGTTGCGGCAAATATAAGCAATTTTTTATTAATATTTTTTTATAAATAAAAAAATATACGCCTGCCTGTTTTGGTACGAATCAAAATATAGATATATACATAGATGGACATATTTTTTTTACCTATTATGTATTTTAATATGGAAATATTAGCAATTATCTATCCCTATATTATTAATTACTAAAAGGTGATTTTTTGTTGGAACGCCATAACTTCCATTATTTTTCATCAAATTTAAAGATCCAAAAGCTTATTTTGGCCGCTATTGACGAAAAATAGACAAAAACGATGAAAAACTAACAGTACCATCTGTTAACAGTATAATCAACTAATTTGTTTTATGCAATGCGAAGTATTCGCACGGGTCATCTAGTAAAATACAAAATAGGTACATATGAGATGCGATATATGATTAATTTGACCTTGGCTTTACTAAGTTATGTTTTTTATATTTTAGGAAAGTTCCAACAACAACAAAAATATGTTATTGTCCTATGTTATTCCTCTTGATTGTTCTGAATATGAATGGTGGTGCAATGTTACAAAAAAAGTGAATGCAACTATGATTTGGAGCTGTCGACTCGTCTGAATGCGAAATACATAAAAGTTTCCTATTATTTCAGGATTATTTTTCCCTTGTTGTTGCAGTTCAGATCTAAATATGAAATAAGTACTAGAAAATCGGTAAGAACTCAAGTATTTTATGAAATTAGTACTAAAAACCTTTTTATTTTTTCATACTAACGTCTGAATCATAAATAAATTTAGATACATGTCAGTTTGCTCAAGCTTTATAATACTCGACCCCTACAATGTACTTACAAAAAGGTCTTAAGAAGAGGAAAAAGCAAAACCTTTTGAAATGCAGTAATATAACCCTTCAAACATAACCCTACCATTTAACTAAGCTTTATGATGTTCCAATTCATAAACGTCTCTAATTAAAGTAATTAAACCGTCGTGTCACCTCTACACCCCACATTAGCTTGGACATACACACAGACATACAAAACAAACATACGTACACAGCGCGAGCGCAGGCTTGTCTATAGACCCATAACTTTTTGTTTTAGGACCGGATAAAGGAGACTTGTCTCGGTTAAATGCTAATTTGTTTTTCGAGATTTTTAATATATCCTGTATAAAACTAGTCTTATTGTTAATTTACGCTTTATTACGATACGTAGGTATTGTATATATTTCGTGGTAATGTATACATATAAAAAAAATAAACCAGATATTTAAGAAAAAAAATTAAACTTTTGTAGTAGTATTTTTTTTCTTATACCGAACAGTCTTGCCGACATTCACATCACCACTATCTTACCTAATGTTATGTGATGATGGTGTCTAAAATGGAATTATGTATAGCGTAATGCAACTATCTTAACACGTCTTCCAAACTGGCTGGCAGAGAACATCGTATTGGAACTCGGCGAGCCGAATAGTGACACGTCTTTGTTCAACCGAAAGTTTTACTTCACGTAATTTTACTAGAAAATTAAGTATATATATATAAGTGATTTTCATAAGTATTGTTTTCCTTCACAGAAAAAATATGCATTTTGCTTCTTAAGATTTTATTATTTTCCGACTCCTTTAATATCGGCTATAAATCAAGATATACCATATTCAATTACTGTCAATAGTGGCTATAGCAGGTGTAGGCCACAAAAACATTACAATAACAATAAACAAAGCGGCCGCGGCTTGTGAAAACTTGATTATTTCGAGTGGCAGAATGGTAAATGTTAACTTTAAAGGTACGACCACACCGCGGCGTCCTGCCTGCGCGATCTAGGCGGCGATCATATAACGCAGTAGTATTTATACCGCCTCATTCACACCAAACGCGATCTACGGCGATCAGGAAACAATTGAAAGTCAGGGGCCTTATTATTAGGGGTATTCTCTATGCCAATTAAAACGCAGTAAGGTAAGGTTATGATCGCGTTTTGAGCTGTCAAAATATCGTGACATATGAGGACGTGTAACGCGCGCGGTTTTGTATAATTTACCTATCGTGTGGCATACAGAATACAATTTTTCAATAACGAAACGTGGCGCGCCTAGGAACGCGTTATCTCATTGTTCATACTGAATAAGGCCCCTGATCGGGAACGCGCACGCGAACGCAGGATGCCGCGGCGTGGGCGTACCTTAGAATATTTAATGATGAGTTATCTGAACAAAGCCTAATCCTCTTCAGATCATCATCATCATCATCATCATCAGCCTGTATCAGTCCACTGCTGGACATAGGCCTCTCCCAAGATGCGCCACTGAGCCCGATCCCGATAATACTCTATAGACTATAAGACTCTTCAGATAATACTCTGGTACTGTATAATAGTGGGACACAAAGTACTTGATTACAAAAATTTTACACATTGCGTTTTCTACCCGGCGACGTCTAGACATTGAGTAATCATCTTTCCTGTAATTGAGTCCCATATGCCGTCTAAAATCACTGGACATTTTGCCCTTAATGTTAAAAAACTATTTTTGTTTCACAGATGAATAACAAAGTGTTGGTACCTCAGTAACAGCAGAAATCCTGACAATTTGTTTGTCTAGACCTCTAGAGTCTGAAGAGAAATTATTACCAGCAACATTTGTTTAAAAACATAAATATAAATTCAATATGCCAATAAAAATAATGATTTTCCAGCATTACTCAATCCACCATCTTGAAAACAAATCTTTAAATCCAAACCGGCATACATTAACACACGTCTAACATTACGTGTGTTTGCTTGTGTGCGAGTTCAATCACTCCCAAAATGGTGGAAGGTTCAAGCACCTAGCGCCGGATTTTTATAGTAGGTGCCTACTCGACTGAGAGATTATTTTGGTCGAAGATTGGCCTACGTATTATAACGACGCATGGTGGACTGCAACGTGATGCAAACCAACCAGCATGCTGCTAGGTGACTCCGTTGTTTTTCATCACATGTGAAAGAGAACAGATTCATTTCTAAACTTAAATTCTTGATGCATTACTGTTTTTAACCGACTTCACAAAAAAGGAGGAGGTTCTCAATTCGTCTGTATGTTTTTTTTTTTTTTTAACAAATCAGGACTTTTAGATTGAAAGTCAAAAGCCTTGCCCACTTCAGTGGACGAATTTTTCACTAATGCAATTGTTAAGTTCCCTGTCGATAACTCTGGCTTAGCTAGCAGGATAGTATGGATAGTGAGCAAATTTCTGATAGTACAAGGCCTGCCTGAGGGACCACAATAAGACCTTTTTGTTTTTGGAATTGAAATTATTATATTAACCTAGAATATCTTGTAGAAGAAGGATACTTAAGGTACGAACACACCGCAGCATCCTGCGTGCGCAATCTAGGCGGCCATCATATAGCGCAGTAGTCTTTGTACCGACTGGTTCACACCAAACGCAATCAGGAAACAATTGAAAATTACTTAGATCGGGCCCGCACATCGTAGGATGCCGTGGTGCGGCCGTACCTTAGCTGGTAGGCTAGTAAAGGTTGTGAACAAGTTTCAAAGTGGAAGTCACCTAATGTGCCACTGGGTTCTTTTTACCCCTAACCTTGTGGGCTCCATACCCATGTCCATGATTATATTAGACCACTCGTAGATGTTGTGTAGTCATAGTTTCTTGAGTCTTTTGTTAAATATTAACTTGCCTTGTACTTTTTCTAATCTTTAGAGTTTACAGAAGTACTGTAATGATATTGTATTTTCTTTTCTTGCCTACTGGACCTGATAAACACTGTTATTGTGTACATTCAATTGCGACATGTACATAATCAAGGTCTAGTATTGTTAAAGTAAATCTATATTCCTATGAATAATAAATGATCTTAAGTCTATACTTAAGATACAGCCACACCGCAGCGTCCTGCGATCTGCGGGCGCGATCTCAGTACTTTTCAATTGTTTTCTGATCGCGTTGGTGTGAACTAGTCGGTACAAATACTACTGCGCTATCTGATCTCAGCCTAGATCGCGCACGCAGGACGCTGCGGTGTGTCCGTACCTTTATTCATAAATACAATATTTTTATCAAGTCAAAATTGCTAAATTACGAGAAAACCCTAACCTGAGTTGTTGCGGTAAAGAAAGGGGCGGAGTGGGTTAGGAGAAGAATGCGACAAAATGTTTGTCGTGTACATCATGAATTGATCTTGTCTACAGCAGACACAAAAAAATTTCGGCGCGTGTACAAGAATGATCCCGAAGATCGTAGCTCACAAATACGATAATCTTTTGACTCCAGTCAGCATTTGACCAGTAATGGTTCCAGGTAAGATCATAAAGTTTCCATATGTTACGCTTAGGTAGATGCAACATTTGGCGTGCCTATGCATTGTTACTGCAGCGGACATTAAAACTGCAGTTAATGACCACAACGTTAGACGTTTTGAGTCAACGAACCATCACCTGAGATGTGGGTTCATTTGATTCCTTGGTTCATTTGATTGCTTGCCAGGGGACTGTGTCATTTAACTATAACATAAATGGCTAATAATAATTGGGCAGTTGAAGCTCAACCAACAGGAGTAGATTGTTTATGAAGTACGAATTGTTCACGTCTAATTTATAGCCAATGTAACATGGGTAGTCTAATTTCGATCGAATACATTCTAATTTGGATGCGTCATTTTGAATTTTAAATATTTATTAATCCCTAAGCAATTTTGTCTTGGAAGCCTTTTTGATTACTATCAAAGATTTTTTCGAATTGAAATAATAACGTGATATGCAAAGATCCGAGTCGAAGAAAGCAGTTTTAGAATTATAGTGAATAGCTGTGCAGAAGACCTTACTTATCTTAAGGCAAGTAGTGTCAGTCTGTTCCAACAAAAACAATATTTGTACCTGCGTGTTCATCGCTGATTAATTGTGCAATTATTGGATCATCTTTAACAATTACTTTTGATCAGACTTCTGTACATATTAATAATTATAATAGTACCATTATGAAAAGTTGGCCCTAGGACATCATAGTGGAACAATATAATCCTAGCTGTGTTATAGTATCTATTATTAATGAACGAGTGTCAGAGTTTAAATTATTTACTTTGCCATCAATATTGCTAGTAAAGTGATACTGCAACCATGACACATAAGTGACATCATTTGTCACCAATGTTACCATAACTTAAATTAGGACGTTTTTTGTGTCTAACCTAACCACTATACACATTATTAATCCTATGTCATTGTGTAACCTACAAGAGCTTGTTCTATTTGAACTCTAATAAAAACTGGAGATACAATCTAGTATGTAGGTGAGTATAATAAAGGCTAGATTTTATTTTGCTATTCATACGGTCACCTAAAGATCACTTCGAAGCATGACTAGAATTTTTAAGTACAGTATATTGAGTAGTTAAGAATCAAATACCTAATCGTAGCTGCGTTTATTTTTTGAATGAGACAAGGTAACAAAGCTACTGCACTCTAAGCGAAAATATATGGATTACCACATTTAGCGCGTCACTTCACTGCACCTGCTACCTATTTTAATTAGTATCATATGCCCTGTTTTGTCACTAAAAACTTTATTTTTTAAGCAGAAAACATTAATCCTACATTACAATTATTTTAATTTTAAGTTCTTTTGGTTTACAATGTAGAGTTACAATCTACCATCACAGTGGTGCTACTATCCTAAACTAACTCTAGCCATCTAGGTTTAGCGTGCTACCATCCTGAACCGCATTATCACTTACCAACAGGAGAGATAGTGATCAAACGCTAGCCTTATATGATATAAAAAGTTATACTAATTTTCTATAAATTTTAAAGTATTGAAAACGGTTGTACACTCACGGGCTTTGTCATCAGGTTACGTGCCGAAGCTCGTTGCGCGAAGACCTTGCGTTAGACGTGGCTCCCAGAAGAAGGGCATCAAACATGTCCGAAACTGATCGGAGCAATTCCGTTGACAAAACCCGTGAGTGTACAACCATTTTCAATAATAATATCCTCACGATATATTTTAATAATCAAGGTTTAAAGTATTCACAGTAACTGACACTACATTATTGCAACAGCACCGAAATATTAGAAACTCAAAAACAACAACAACAAAAAATCAAGTAAATAAGCATCTGAACAACAATTTGAATAACAACAACCTATTATACTACTGCACAGCTGGACATACTCCTCTCCTAGTCTCGTATTAAACATAAATGTATCCATTGTACTCCTGTACGAGTAAACAAGTCATAGTCATCGATACTAGTTCTAGAACCGACATAGAATAGTGTCGCACATGACCTACGGTAACCTAAACGCTATCGAGCTGCTAACCTTGAGATAGACCAACGACCGCGCCAATTTTAGATTGTTCTGTCATACCGTCATACGGCCGCAATTCTAATGATACCTACTCGTAAATCTAACAGTTATAGTCTGGTGTTTGTAGATATATGCATTTTATTATTTTCAATTTTAATAGGAGAGTGACCGATAATATAATTGCGAGGGTTAGTTTATTAACGACACGATGGATTTGAGCAAAATGATTTTTTATTTATAGGCTAGCGTTTGACCACATATAATATGTGGTCGAAGATGGTGAACACGCTAGACCTAGAATACTCTGACTCTCAAGGGCTGTGTGCAACCGGAACACCGTAAGGTTATGGCGGCAGATTTACTTCTTGATGATGGTAAGCGTGGAATTTCAATGTAATATTCTCTTACCACCTGTGAAATATGCACAAGAATAGCTAATATAGTGGAATGGGACACCTCATAACTCGGGTGAAGCTGCGGAGAGTAGCTAGTAAGAAAATATACTCTGTTGAACACTAACTTTATTATATTTAAGTGTTTTAAATCGTCTCAAAATCTGTGCAAATGGGACACTTAAGGTCAGTTTCACCGGTTCTGGATAAAGTGACAGATAGTTATCTCTGTACCATATAAAAGCTGTGAAAATATCGGAAGTTATACCTGGAAGAGAACGCTAATTAGCGATAAGACCGCCGATTGTACTGTACCTAAATGTAATCATTATTGTACGTAATTCTAATTTATTTAAGTGCAATAAAGCGTATTCTATCTATCTATCTATCGTTCCCTGGGGAATATCGGAATCAAAATTATCATATGTGTTATTCCAGGGTGTAGGATATGATACCAAAAAAGCTCAATCAGTTTAGTTGTTTTAAAAAGGAGGAGGTTTCTCAATTCGACCGTATATATATTTATATATATATATATATATATATATATATTTATTTTTGTTCGCGGATAACTTCGTCGTTTATAAACCGATTTTGATTATTCTTTTTTTTTCGAAAGGAGATATCCCAAGTGTGGTACCATGGTAATTTTATTGAGGTCTGATAAGTATCTCCAGAGATATTGAGATAAACATCTTAAAATTGGTACTGAAAAGGAATAGTGCGGCATTGAAGTCGGTTCTTTTTTAGTTTTTAAACGATATTACAGCGTTAAGAAGTTACAATCATACACACAAAATTTCATCTTTATAATATTAGTAGGAAGTAGGATTTGTCCATTAAGAGCACATAGTTGCCGTTAACAATATAATTTTAAATAAAATATTACATTCCATTGTCCAAGCATCCTCACTCCTAAAAACAAAATACAGTAAGTTAACAAATCATCAAAGACCAGTATTAGAATGTTTTTAAACACTACTCGTGACGTAGGCGGTTAGTTAGATCATGACCTACGCTAACCTTCAATCTATTCGTCTAGTCTCACCTTGTCGGGTGGTCGATGACCTGGACCGTCCATTTGTTTAACATCTATGGAACATGTTGGAGGATGGAATAATGATGCCAATATAATGATTAATGATTGTTTATTGAATGATTCATTTTAGTAGCTCGTAGTCCTTTATAAATACTTATTAATCTGCTAGATTTACGAATAAAACTTTTTAGTTCTCATTAAGTGTGTGGCAAATGTTTTGTGCTTTTTTGACCGACTTCAAAAAAGGATTAGGTTTTTAACCGACTTCAAAAAAAGGAGGAGGTTTCTCAATTCGACCGTATATATATATATATATATTTTATGTTTGTTCGCGGATAACTTCGTCGTTTATGAACCGATTTTGATTATTATTTTTTTGTTTGAAAGGAAATATCCCAAGTGTGGTAGCTTGTTAATTTTATCGAGGTCTGATTAGTATTTCCAGAGATATGGAGATAAACATCTCAAAATTGGTACTGAAAACTAATAACGCGGCATTGAAGTCGGTTCTTTTTTAGTTTTTTAAACGATATTATTTTATATGAGATAAGCAAGCGTTTGATCATTATCTCACTCACTCAGTAGTATACTATAACATATTTGTTTATTCATTTGTCAAGTAATTTTTTATTTAATCAGGATGAAATATTCAAAGTGTAACTTTTAGTTTCATATAAGATATAATATACAACATATAATATCGTTTAAAAACTAAAAAACAACCGACTTCAATGCCGCGCTATTCATTTTCAGTACCAATTTTGAGATGTTTATCTCAATATCTCTGGAGATACTTATTATCATACCTCAATAAAATTACCATGGTACCACACTTGGGATATCTCCTTTCGAACAAAAAAAGAATAATCGAAATTGGTTCATAAACGACGAAGTTATCCGCGAACAAACATAAAAAAAAAAAAAAATAATAATAATAATATACGGTCGAATTGAGAAACCTCCTCCTTTTTTTGAAGTCGGTTAAAAATACTCGTTTCTACATCTTAATTTCGTCAATATAGAACAAAAGCTAATTCAGTAGATAGAGTCATTCACTGCGAATCTATTTCAGTATCCAGCGCATGAAAACGCATCAGGTAAACAATTTTTTGTTAGCATTACATTTTATGCTCATGAAATGTTGCACAACGTTTAATATGCAGCCGAGAAAGCCTAAGTTCATTTACCCTATTTTAAAATCCACATCACACTGCCCAATGACTTGATTTACATAGACCACCATATTTGGGGTCTTAGTGATTTATTAGAGACAGATAAGTATTCGACTAAGAAAAATGCTTGCTTTTAATAAAATAATGATATGGTGTAAAGCTGCCCGAATGAATATACTGGCAATTTGACATAAGACCCTAATAGAAAAAGACAACTCGAAATTAAATATAAATATGTTGCGAGTTAGAAGTGTTGATAATACGATTAGATATCTATCAAACAAAATGAAACTAAATCAAAATCGGTTAATCCGTTTGGGCGCTACGATGCCACAAAAGTGTATCATTCCCACGTCACGTCAAACTTATAACACTCCTTCATTTTGCACCGGAGGTTAAACAGTAGTGGACCAGCTACAGCATGCTAATCATGCTCATAACATATAAAATGAAGAAAGAATAAGGTGTTATACTTAAAGAATCATCATCATTATCAGCGCCGGTATCACTCCACTGTTGGACGTAGGCTTCCCCCAAAACACGCCACTGAGCCAGATCTTCGGCTCTTTGTTAATAATTCATCTTATAGCAAACAAAACCACAAATAATAAAACCAAAACAATCACTTGTAAATAGAAATTTTCAGACTTAAAAAAAAACAGCAAGCAACATGGTAGGGCTCAGTTCTCTTTATTTATTCGAGAAAAACCTGGATCTGTCAATTTCTCAAACAGATTTGACCATTGACGTCTTAAACTATACATACGAGTATAAGTTTTAAGATCGTATCAAAGAACATAGCCCAAAATGACGTGACCAACTTCTCAAACTGTTGTTAGCTTATTTATTGACTACCGAAATGACGTATATAAGTTTAGGTTGTAAACAACTAGTCATCTACGCGGTCATAAACCTGCCCGTGGGGCCCTACTAAGGCTAATAATGCATTCTAGTAAACGAAAATTAATAATGAATAGAATAAATAAGAGTAATAAAATTAACAATGTATGTATGTAGCGATGTTCCTTTTATCTTTTTGAAGTTTAATTAAAAGATGATTAGGGAAGATATTCTGTTTAATGATGATGCAAGAAAAAATATAAAGGCGTGTGAGTCAAAGTCTAACGCTAATATTAGAAAAAAATCTACGTACAGTCCGGCAAGTATAACTTGGCGTGCCTGTGCGCCACTGTGCTTTTACTTTGTACTTTGATAACAGTTTCTCTTAAACCACTTTTAATTACTTTTGGCATTATTGAACTATTTTAATGTAGCAGATTTATCAACAATAATGTCGCGGTAATCTCTCAAACGTCAAACTCACAGTTTCAATTAAAATAATTAGTTCCAAAAACCACCACCACCAACTTATACTTGTGGAACTGTAGTGTTGTTTGAGATCGACATTTACTCGCGTCATATAGCGGGTAGATAAAACATATTTACCCTGACTTGGTTCATATTTGTTGTCGGAGGATAAACAAGTATAGTTTTTAACTGCAATTAAATTTAATTTATTTCGGTTAGCTAATTTTGTGTACAATATTCATTTTAAATAAAAAATCATGCATTTGAACTCTTATTTAAAACTAAAATTAAATAGGTTATGCACACAATTCAATTTACAACTATTAATATGCTATGCTACGGGTAGAAATCCATATCTGAGTCTAGATTCGAAAGTATCTGTGTTGCTCAGCATGTGGTGACACGGTATAGCAGCATCTCATTCTCTCCGGCGTAGTAATACTAAAATAAGATTGTCATAGATCTCGTGAGTCGTGGTAGGCACCCTGGTCATCGCTCTAGCACGTGAATGATCTATGCAGTGTTGACCTTGTTTGTTGCTCAATGGTCATCGATTGTAGGGGCCGATGAGACCCCTTCAATATATTCCTATATTCTACACAATTGCGCACAGTATTCCTGCTGGCTTAATACATATGTGCCTCGATACAAACAACACAACACAGAAAGGTTTGAACACCCGTAAAGGTACGGACACACCGCGGAGTCCTGCGTGCGCGATCTAGGCGGCGATCAGATAGCGCAGTAGTAATTGTATCGACTGGTTCACACCAAACGCTATCAGAAAACAATTGAAATGTACTGAGATCGCGCTCGCAGATCGCAGGACGCCGCGGTGTGTCCGTAACTTAACAATTAACTAAAACGTTATTACATAGTAAGATGTATTCTTACAAAACTAGAGTAAAAAAATCACCACAGTAATAAAAGACGGTTACATTTCTACAGGCTCTACTTGTAAATCATAAACAAAAATTGAAAAACAAATGTTTATCTAATTTAATTCGTATGATAGATTAAAATAAATAACCGGCCAAGTGCGTGTCGGGCCACGCGCAGTGTAGGGTTCCGTAGTAGCCTGTTATTCAATGCAAGTCTTTACCCGTTATAAACAAGCAACTAGGTACTCCGTCTTTGTCACTTTAAAGGATTTATTCTAAGGATTTTGTATTTGGTACAAAATTATCCAACACCCAAGTTCAACGACTATTACTGCTAAACTAATAAAGTTATCTTAACCGCTATAATTTTCCTTTAAAGTTTATAAAATGCGCTATTGTCACGATTTTTTCCAGATTTTTCAAGCCAGCAGTTTAGCTTTTCATATACTTTCACTTCTCATATAGGGGAGCTACCCTATAAAATAAATATTTTTCAAAATTTTATTTCAGCACTTTGTCGGCGTAATAAATATACATACTCCTACAAAATTACAGCTTTCTAGTATTAACGGTCTTTAAGCAAAACCTCGGACAGACAGACAGACAGACAGACGGACATGACGAAACTATAAGGGTTCCTTGTCAGAACTACGGAACCCTAAAAAAAAGGAAGTGCGTAGAAAGCTACGCGTTAGATGTGAAACTTCCTTCACATTCAAATATTGGCTATTTAGATTTACGCGTACGTGATTTGCATTGCACGTGCTTCCGTTGCATTCGGACCGTGACGCTACGTCACTTCCGTTAAATTTTTCCTCAGTGGGTCTAAAACTAAAGAACACTTCAAAAAACTTTTAAAAACCTCCTTGAAACCAGTTTTGATTTCATCTTTTTGAAAAGTCGGTATCAAAAATGCAACTGCGTGACCTAGACCGCGACCTAGCCAACTTTTGTAAATGGCCTATGGATTGATTACCACTCGTATGAAACTGTCGATGATGATTTAACCTTGACGTTGTCTGACCGTGCGCTTGCACTGGCCGACAACCCGCCTCCCGCCTCCTACGTCTATCCGGTCATCTATTGTGTTTGATAAACGTAGCACATTGCCCCAGGTTGATGCTACGTCATTTGATACTGATGTCATTATATTTTCATTTTTAATACACTTAATGATACGTTAAATCATGATTATACTTCGTTGAATATTATGTACCTTTTATATACTGAACTAACGACCCGCCTCGGCTTCGCACGGGTAGAACATTTATGCCTGCGCCTGTTTGCATCAGTTTGTTGCGTCGAGTATGAATCAACGTCATCAACAATCATCGTCATTTTACACAAACCTTAACGAATTATACACATAAACCTTTCTCATGATTTTTTCTGTCTATTGCTGAAAAGTTCACGAAAATCCGTTCAGTAGTTTTTGAGTTTATCGCGAACAAACACACTGACAGACGCGGCGTTGCACTTTGTTTTGTAATACATATCTAGTAATGAGTGAGTTAAGTTGATTGTAAATTAAAAACAATATATATGTATATTATGTATCTTTAGAAACTAGTTTTAAATGTTATACATAAACATAGAACCTAGGTCGCAGTTTACCGGTAATGTTCACAAGTAGCTGGCGACGTTACCTCGTTGAATTGCTAGGCTAATTCGTTAGGCGAGGTAAGCGCCAGCTTTCTTGTCACGATTGAAGTCTATTAAACGTCTGGACAGCTCGCTAATGAAACTCCGAGCATCTCAAGCTCTACAACCAAACGGAAGTATTGTTTTTTAAGTTTGAGGATTACTACCGCATCCGCTACCGCAAGCCGTGAGGTCTCGCATATGTGGGACGCCGCTAAAGTGTCAGCACATCTCGCGGCCTGCACCAACAGTTTCCTTCTGCACCAATGAAATCGGGCCTCTAGATCTTTATTAACATAATTTACAGCACAAGATTTTGTTAAATACTCTCGAGCTGCTATTGACTTTTCCTATAATCCCCCTCGTAATATTAGTATTAAATTACGCTAAAAAGTTATAATATCAATACAAGTATTATTGGTTCTTAGAGATAATGAGACACAGCAACAGTTAAATAAATTGTAATGTACATAATTGTACCAACCAAACCAAAATTTTTGTTTTTTAGCAGCCGTATCGCTCCCAAAGGGGGCGCGTTATCCCGGGGGATGTTGTAGCACCTATTACAGTGATTCCCAAAGATAACGATCACTTATTGGATCTGCAAAAGCTGAGAAACCACTAAAAAACACTATTCTACTAAGTACAAAAATTTAATAATCTACCAAAAATGCACTGAAATTCTACTAATTCATTTTTTTCTGTTACAGGTCCTGAAAGAACTCCCGGTGCCGCATCTATATAAGGAACAACTATATAGGGTCCAGAATTTACAAGTCAAATTTCAACTTGTATGTAAAATGTATAAATAACTAACAATTAAAATAGATACACCACCGTCCGTCACAGTCTCGCAATATTACTCTCAGCTTGGTTGTCTGGAAGAAATCGCTTTAAGCGATAAGACCGCCCTTTGCATTACGTAGAATAAGTATTTTCTTGTTGTATTTTTCTGTAATTATTGGTGTGCAAAAGCAATGTTTATCTATCGATCTAAAATGTACTGGGTTAGGTGAACTTTTAAGCTTTTTGGGCTTCAGCGTAAGAAGTACTGAAGTTCGTCAAGAATCTTCAGGGAAGATTCGAATGATAGGAACAGTTGGTTGGTTGGTTTGGTAAAATACGTTTTATATTTTTAGAAAAATTGGTCATACCAACCACTTCTATGTTTTACGGTAAACAAGTTAAGAGTGTGTAGTTATCCAATGTGTGTCGCTTACATTTATATACTGTTATTTATTGTGTAACTACGCAGAATAGATCATGTTCATAAATGTCAATATAAGTAGAATTGAACGCACGCCCAACACTGCTAACAGCTTGCTTTGAACAAATAAACAAAGTTATTAATGCCAAAAATAGTGCTAAACTGTAAAACCAGTGATGAAGCTTTGCGCAGTACGAAAGTGCAAGCATTCACACATACATCTAAAAGGTACGATCATGATTTGAAATAAATGCAAATAACAGATGAAAGTCACGCCCAACGTAGATAAATGTGATTACTTGTTGATCGGAACTACGAATAAAATATAAGATCGGAAGCATATTATTTATCAACCAACATCCAAAAAAGAGGAGGTTCTTAATTCGTCTGTATGTTGTTTTTTTTAATGTATGTTACGCGATTACTCCGTGAATTGTTAACCGATTCGAATGACTCTTTTTTTATCAGTAGGGTATATTTTCGAAGTGGTCTCATTGTAATTTCATCAAGATCTTATAAGTATCTCCAGAAAGATATAAACGCCCCGAACTTGCTACTGAAACTGAGTCACGTGGCATGAAAGTCAGTTGTTTTAGTTTTTAAACTATCTTTAGTTCATTATTATACCATCAACATATTTTTAAAAGACTTAGGTTTTACCGGTCCCTGATAATGCGTCAGATAGTTAGATGACACATGACGCCATATAAAAGCTGTCAAAGATCTGTCAGATTTCTTCATATTAGCGCTATCAGGAGACCCTGAAACTGGCCCTTAATTGTTTGATTTCTTTATATCTTTACGATAGCGTTCAAACGCTAGCTTATATGATTAAAGACTAGGCGTTTAACCACTGTCTCATTTGTTGGTAAGTGATGATGCGGTCGAAGAAAAAAACATCTAAAAACAGTTTCAGGTTTATAAAGACTTGATATCCAGTTGTCAACATTTGACCAAAGATAATAACTTTATTAAGTTTATTTGTAACACATATTTCACATAATTTTCTTTTTGCACTCCCTTATTTAAATGGTATCTTATATTGCATTTTTATATCGCGTAATGTTCTTAAAAAGAGGTAGTTCTTAGAGAGTTTTTCTTGAAGTATTATATTAGGTAGCTAGTATGTATATATATATATATAAGTTTAATTACAAATTTATTTATATTTAATATTTTATATCGGTGGAGATTCTTAGGAAAGACTTACCTATATTATTAGGGCCCGGTGGTGTAGTGGGAGAATGGTTTTGACGCCAGAGGTACCGAGTTCAATCCCCGCCGTGCACCCATGGATTTTTCTATCGAAAAATGTATGAGCGCTTTTCACAGTGGCCCTCCGGTGAGGGAAAAATAAGTTAAGAAACCCCCTGCATGGTGGTAGGATCCTGTATAGTGTCCGCCTGACCACCCTTAAGTTAGAAAAATCTATCGTCAAACATTTAATGTGTACCGGCAGCTGTCCTTGAGAGCCAGTTCCCATTCGAGGCCTAGCGTGCTACCATGCTCAACCGCGTCATCACTTATCAACAGGTGAGATAGTGGCCAAGGGCTAGCCTATATAATATTAAAAAAAACTCTGCAGTGGACTGATGCCAGCAGATAATAATTAGAAGATACTAAATGTATCACACACACTAATTTCGCATCAAACTTGTTACTCAGCAAAGCAAGTAAATATGTGCATATGGAAAACACTCGAGCTTCTCAACTGGGTAGACAAAGTGCATGGCGCTTTGAGATATGTTTTCCATTCACTAAATACGAGTAACGACCGCCTTCAAGGCTAGCTGCACACCTAATTGTTTGCGCATAGGTAATTAGTTGTCAGTGTGTGCAGATTTATGTGTACCTATGTTGTGTGCCCTTGCCGGTTTTGGAATATTTTGTTGGATTCAAAAACTTTAAAAGAATCTTGTAAATGAAGGTTTCTTGTTTTTAACCGACTTCAAAAAAAGGAGGAGGTTTCTCAATTCGACCGTATATTTTTTGATATCAGCGATTTTAGCTGATGGAAAGATAATATCGGCTGGTAAGCCTATGCCTGTGAAAGCTTGTAAAGGTACGGCCATACCGCAGCGTCCTGCGTGCGCGATCTAAGCGGCGATCAGATAGCGCAGTAGTAGTTGTACCGTGGTTCACACCAAACGCGATCAGAAAACAATTGAAAAGTACTGAGATCGCGCCCGCAGATCGCAGGACGCCGCGGTGTGGCCGTACCTTAAATCGGTGCTTCGGTACCTTATCTTTCGATTCAATTAATAACTTACATCATGTCGGAAGTCAACAGGTGACGAATGGTATCGCTTGAGGTGATATACCCAGCAGTGGAATCAAGTGGAATCAAACAGGCAATTCGAATGATGATGACTATGATATCGGAAACAAACAACAGGTTGGGGACGTCTTTGTTCAGTAGCTATATCTAATTTAACTGATCTTGTACTTATATCGAGATCAACGTATAGTTAGTTAGTATTAGTTTTGATAGATAATTTAGTAGAAATGAATATTATATAATAATTGAAACATACTTTATTAGATAATGTAATAGTTGATGTACCGGATCTGTATTCAATTCATCTTGTTTATTAAACGCTAGAAATACAACACTTACTACATATATTTTATATATTTAGATAAAGCTGTTATAGGAATATGTAATTAAATAATCACAATATAACTATACATGTACAGTAAGCGCTTAGACAAAAAGTATACAGAACCGTGCTACTGAAAGAGTTCCCAAGATATAGGCTATGCCTAGTTTGGGACCCGCCGATAATAGTCGATGTTGCTTTTTGTGTAGCTATTACAATTTCTTATTTATAATTGGTTTTACGTGCATCTTTATGTAAATTGTTTACCTGTGAAATAAACTTAACTTTAAACTAGCGAGCTATTCTTAGCATGAAAATATATTCTGCACTAGAAACGCGTCCTCAAGCTTATAAGAATTATATTAAAAAAATTGGTTATAATTAGGAGCGACACGCTTTCCCTAGAACACAGACTGAGATGAGACGCCGGCTGAATAATTGACTTTAGGAGCCTATTTACAAAGTCTAAATCGTTCTTATTTCAGTATTACTACGCTAAGTGATGTGTTTCATACGATCGTATCGCGACATCTCCCTCTTTTCATCATACGAATACTGTAATAAGAATGTTTCATACTTTGTGGTAGATACGCAATCTAATCCACACAGTACAACTATCCCTCGCCATCCACACTCGTTAAACTTCACCTAATTCTAATCCTACCTCACTGCACTGTCGGCAGTGAGTCAGTCAGCTAGAGACCTGCCTCAACGTCCGGCACAGTCAGTAGTCAGTAACCTAAGCTGACCTTCATTTGCCTCGATCTAGCGGTCGACGCCCGCGATTCTATGTAAAATAATTCGTCATATTGCATAGTTAACACTAGTGACCGAGGTCGTTGGAAACTAACACATAGAAATAACTAGTATATATACACAGTACATATACACTCACACATGTTAGATGTTAGATTTAGACGTGAGTACCTATGTGTTGGTGAATTCTGAAATGGTAACCAATATGTTTGGGTGTACTTTATGTATTGTTTGAATGTAAATATTTGATATCTTTTTGAGGCAACCTATGAGCAATTTATTGTGGTTTTATTTACTATATAGAAATAAGTAAAACTTAATTTCTAGAAAGTTCATACACCTATGCAATAATCTCTTTGATTTACTGACTAACCTTACAGGAATTCAATAGGTTATGTTCACGAGCATTTGACTTTAATTAATTGTCTGTTGAATATTAATCACATATGATTGGGCTTAACAGATAACTATTATGATATAAGGTTACAGGAGAAGCACGACGTTGACCTAATGGTAAGCGATGAGATCTACCTATTACAGATGCCGTGGCATGCAACATTCTGGATAGTCAGAATGTTGCATGTCACCGCACTGCGCTTATTACCTTCATATGCCTATTACTAGTGGCATAAAAAAATGCCTATATTTAGCATTCAGTTGAAAAAAGGCTAGTATGATGATGACAAGGATCTCTTTACTCATCCATCGGTTCTTCTATATACGAGTATTATAATACCTATTAACCTACGCTAAATCACCTATACTGGTTAAAAAATGAAACTTGTACATACATAAATTTAAAATTTAAACGGCTGAAGAGATTTTAATAAAACAAAGCTAAGAACACTCTCGATGAAGACACCTATCAAACAAAAATAAATAAATCCAAATCTGTTCATCCGTTTGGGCGCTACGATGCCACGGACAGATACACACGTCAAACATTTAACACCCCTCTTTTTGCGTCAGGGGTTAAAAAAGAAAAAACCTTATCTTATTTACGCGTCAAACAACGCACAACTATATTTGCATAAGTTGCCAAAACTACAAGCTCTCAAACAACTACAAGAGTGTCTAACATCACTTAACGACAACACCATTCCGGTCGGCTTCGCTTTGTACCGAAATCACCTGTTGTGCAAGTTTGGGACTAATCTGTGTTCTATCTAGACTGGAATGAAGGTTCTCACATAGTACTAGCTCAGTATGCTATTTGTTAGGACTTAAGAGTATATGTTTTAATTAGTGGTAGTGGTAGTTAGCAGCAGAGGGCCACGTTGATGTAAAGGGTAGAGATGGCTTGTCATCTAAGCGAGAGTTCACTGGTTCAAATCCCAACAGAAGTATTTGTCCGCAGGTGATAAAAGCGTATTATATCAATGTTCCACCTGAGTTGCTATCAAAAAGGAGCTTACCACCGCCAAGGAGAAAATCTGCCGTAACATTACAGAGTTCCGGTTACCAGTCAGAATATTCTAGGCCTAGCGTATTTACTATCTTTGACCACATTAGCGCTTACCACCGCCAAGGAGAAAATCTGCCGTAACATTACAGAGTTCCGGTTACCAGTCAGAATATTCTAGGCCTAGCGTATTTACTATCTTTGACCACATTAGCGCTTACCACTTGGTTAGCATCTTGTTTGGTTAATTATACTACAAAACTTTGTAAATATTTGTTTATAACTACGTCACTTGCCATGGTTTCATTTTGTTTTTATTTTTTTTATATCTACAGCACGATCTACAGTCCAGCCAAAGGTGTAAAGGAAAAGTGAAAACTGAAACAAAAATGACGAAGCATTTTTTTAAATTAATATCAGAAAAAATAATGCAAGGTATAGATAATACAGTACAAGATATAAATCTGCCTCGCTCCTATAAAATTTAAAACTAACTCTGACTGATCTGTATATTGCCATTGACTGATCCATATCTTGTTAATTGAGATCATTCCACTAAGCCCATCAACTCTACTGTTAGTTGGTGAGGGGTTGAGTATCATGCAGAATCCAGGAGATGCCCCAGCATCAGGTCACGGTTACCATATTGTTGCAATATCATTGAAGAAAAAGGATACCGATTTTTGAATTGCTCAAATTGTAGTGGTAGGATTTCTGCTAGTCCGCCTGGGGCGGTACCAACACTTTGCCAATTAATTTTCGGCCGTGAAATAGGAATGTTTTTCGGTTGAAATGGCAAGGTGTCCAGTGAAATTACAGGGCATGTGAGACTCAACATCTTTATGTCTCAAGGTGACGGGCGCAGAGCAGTGACATGCAAAATTCTGGCAGCCCAGAATTTTGCAAGCTGCTGTATCTGTAATAGGTAGACGTAATCGTTTACCATCAGGCGAGCGTCGCGCTTGTCCTGTTACGTTACATCATAAAAAAAAAGTTCTATGAATGTTGCTCTCAAAGCCTCATAAACTAGGAAAGAGCTCAAAGCTTCAAATGGCTCCTTTTAACATGAATCATAGCTACGAGTAGGAATACTCAATAAAGTCACCTATCAAAAAAAAACAACGGGTTGCACTCCGGGAGTGCCGGCAGAAGTGAAAACTTGGACATTAACGTTGTGCATTTATTTGGTCTACTCTCCCTCCGTCTAACAAATTTTCGATCAGGGGCCTTATTCAGTATGACCATTTTAAAGTCTTACCGTGCCGTGTTACGTTATCTCCGCGTTATGGTATTCTCTATGCCAATTAAATCGCGGTAGGGTAAGGTTATGAGCGCGTTTTGAGCTGTCAAAATATCGTGACATATGAGGACGTGTAACTCGCGCGTTTTGTATAATTTACCTATCGTGTGGCATACAGAATACAATTTTTCAATAACGTAACGTGGCGCGTTAAGGAACGCGTTATCTCATTGGTCATACTGAATAAGGCCCCAGGTCACGTGTCCTGACGCGAGTTTAACATTTTTTACCCATCTCAAAAAAAGTGTCTACTATCCTACGAATTTTCGATCGATCCACGTGTCCTGACGCGAGGTCCTGACGTTAGTTTAAAATTTTTTACCAATCCCAAAAAGTTCACAACGCCACTAAAGAAGTTTTTCCTTCAAAAAACTCAATATTGGTTCATCCGTTTGGTACTTAGTTGCGATGGCACAGAGAGACACACATATAAACAGATATACAGACACTCAGATACACATGTCATACTTTGATTTACTATTATTAGTAAGTTAGTGATATACTGGTGTTGATTGTTTTCCGCATTTATATCAAGCGTACCTACAACCGATTGCATTAGTATCAAAACAACAGCAATTGGCCCCAAGGTTGGTAGGTTCACGGCTGGCCGGTCGTTATCTGTCTAGATAAATTGGTTTATTGCTGCTATACCTACCGTTTGAGCGTATCGCTGCTTGTAGGATGTGGTGGCCATGTTCTTTGTTTGATGACAGATCACTTTTAGTGTTCCGTATTTCAATGAGAAAAAGTCCGTCCGTCCACTTTGTTGTCCGTCTGTTTGTCTGGCAAAAACCCTTTTTCACAGACATCACAAACTAGGAGGTTCTTAATTCGACTGTTTTCTTTTTTTATGTTTGTTATCCCAGAACCCCGTCAAATCTTAACCGATTTGAAAGATTATTTTTTTGTTTGAGAGATTATGCCTCCGGCTTGGTCCCATTTATTCGAGATCTGACAATTATATCCGGAGACATGGAGATATAACACTATACTATAAGAATAAATACTAAAATCAGAATAAAGTTAAAAATTAAAGGTACCCCCTTTAATTTTGATAAGAAACGTGTTTTTTCCTGACGCTTTTTGCTCGATTTAATTAACTACTTAATAGATACTTCATATTTTTACCAACTTCATAAAATAGGAGGAGGTTCTCAATTCGTCTGTATGTTTTTTTTTGTGTGTATGTTACGCAATTACTCCGTCAATAATGAACCGATTCGAATTTTTTTTTTATCGGTAGGGTACCACCATTGTAATTTCGTTGAGATCTGATAAGTATCTCCAGAGATATGACGATAAACGTCTTAAACTTAATTGACTTGCTACTGAAATTGAATCGCGGGGCATTGAAGTCGGTTGTTTTAGTTTTTAAACTATCTTAATTATTCATTTTTACACAGTTGTCATATTACCAATAATAATTTACAGTTGCTATGACAACAAATCAATAAAATTGAAATCTGAAATGCTATTAAAAGTTACTAGCAGCCCGCCCCGGCTTCGCACGGGTAGAACATATATGCCTACAAAATTGCATCAGTTTGTTGCATCGAATATAAAATATGAACATATTTAACAACCATTGTCATATTTCATCCAATTTACACAAAACCTTAACGAATTATGCACCTAAACCTTCCTCATAAACACTCTGGATATTGGTGAAAACCGCATGATAATCCGTTCAGTAGCTATTGAGATTATTGCGAACAGACAGACAGACGCAGTGATGAACTTTGTTTTATAATACTTACGTATTGATATTGGACGGCCCTTTGGCGTAAAGGATAGTTACCCTGATTCTGACCCGACGGTCGTTGGTTCTAATCCTAGCTATATACCTACCAATGAAAGTTTTATGTGCATTCATGAATCATGAGTTTTCGTACAGTGGTAGTGGAATCATTAAATCTACCAAAAAGTAGTTTACCACCAAGGAGTACATCTGCCGCCGTAACCTTACGGCGTTCCCTGACGCAAAATGTAGGGGTAATATACGTTTAACGTGTGTATCTGTGTGTCTGTCTGTAGCATCTTAGCACCTAACCGGATGAACCGATTTTGTTTTTATTATTGATAGTTTTTTTTTGTTTGATAGATGTCTTCATCGAGAATTTTCTTAGCTTTGATTCATGAAAATTCGTTCAATCGTTATAAAATTATGAGCTTTTTTCTAGTTAATTGCGCTATGAAATCAACTTTCATAGGTCTGATCAATTCGAAAATCTTCTTCTTCAACGATATTGTAAGAACATGGAAGCCTCCTGGACTCTACAGAATACTCAAATCCTCACCAACTTACAGCTCAGATTTTAAATGTCGTGTTTAGAGTCATTGGAAAAAGCTATTATACATAGATCAGTCGGGGTGGTTTAAAATATTATATTATATTATTATATATATAGATGAATATTATTTTATACAATAGATCATATTATTATACTATATTGACTTCAAATTGATTGTGATCGGTGGGGATCTACAGCATAGCTAAGCTTATAATAATATTTACTTAGTAACTATGACCTAATCTGTGGTTTCACTGCAAATATTTTATTAATTTTGCGATGCGTGTTTGTGAAATTCGTGATATCTTCTAGAGTTTTCATTTGAATTATATACTGTAAAGGACGATTTTAATCTATAATATGTGGCCAAGCTAATTCACGTAATTATTTGGATAAGGATTAATACTATATACTTGAAAATAGCCTTGGAAGTTATGTAATACTTTTTAACAAAAAATTTAAGATTAAAATGGTTACTGTGAGTCAACCTTAAGAGATAGACATATGCTGTCGCGGACTTTTTTGTAGGTCTTATTAAGTTGTACAACTCTTGCATAAAAAATATTCTTCTATCTATTTTCAATTAAGCAGCGTTCGTAAGAAACGTGTTTTTTCGACCGTTTATTTGCCGACTTAGGTCGCAAATAAGGTCTCCACGAATGTACCTTTGATTTAAACGGGATAATATATAGCTTATTTTCATTCCGAAAGTCCATTCTATGTATTAGTGAAAGAATTTTTTAAATCGGTTCAGTAGTTTTTGAGCTTACTCATTACAAACATACAAAAATACAAAAATACAAATGTTCTCTCTTTATAATATTATTATTATTATTAGTACTAGTATAGATGGGGTGTATACAAGTAACGTGATTCCTTCAGATTTTTTTTCTCAATTTTATAAAACAATAATACTGTGGTACGGAATCAGAACCCTACGAGTGCGAGTTCAACTTGAACTTGGCCAGTTTATTTATATCTGCAGGCCAGACAATGAAAATAAAAAAAAAAATAGAGAAATGCCGTTCTAGGCACACGCAAATAAATATTAATAAACCTCTGATTGTGAGTCGGGCTGACTCGACAAGACATTTAACCTAGAAACCTAGAACCTAGAAGTATCTTTAACTATTACGGTTTTGACTTAGGACTAATTTACCGGTTCCTGATAAAGCGTCAAATAGTTATCTGACACATGACACCATATAAAAGCTGTCAAGAATCTGTCATATTAGCGATATCAGGAACCCGTGAAACTGGCCCTTAGTCTAATTATCAAAATTAAACTCTATCGCGGGCTAATGTTTACCAATTATGGCGAAGCAAAAGGGAGGGTTATACTCGTACTACTAACATCATACGCCATCAAGATAACGTGAACGCAAAGTTTAAAACGCGTAATAAAATAAGTGTCTTGTATGGGGACCTCCTTTAATTTTTAACTTAAGTGCGAGTATGTTTTTATTATTTGTTATTATAGAATTATATCTTACGAATTATTATCTTACGGTTCTGATGACACAGTTACATACATACATACAATCACGCCTTTTTCCCGTTGGGGTAGGCAGAGACTACTTCTTTCCACATGCTACGATCCTGACATACCTCCTTCGCTTCTTCCACTTTCATGAGCGCCTTCACAGTTACACATGTCTTAATATTTTTATATATTTAAGAAGAATTGTATGCGACAATTTTAATTTTCAATACCAATAAAACTCCGCACCTACGTATTCTTCTTGGTGCCCCTAAGCTTAGAATCTTATACAATTCTTGTTAGTAGTTTATATTGTAGTTGAAGTTTTAAATAATTAACTAATGACAAGATCTAAATTATTTTAACTACAATATACAATACCTATACTATAAATTAAAAAAAAACAGTACCTAGGTTACTGCCTGCCGGTAATGTTCCCAAAAAAAGTTTTAAAATCATTTTAATTATGTTGGTGTTTTTTTATATAAATCTATAAATTCTTGTGAGAAAATCATAATATCAACTTATAAGGAACTGAACTGAACTGTGTAAGCATGTACACATTACTTGTTATTTCAAAGGTAAGTAGGTAATGAATGCATCTGATAAATAGACACATAGACATAACATATAATACTGATAGTAGGTACAGACATCTCATCGAGGTCGCACTAAACGCGCGGCTCCCGGCTCGGCAGGATCAAGGCCACGGTTCGACGCTCTACCGAGGTTGCCGGAAATAGGACTTGGTGGAAAATTGTGCTGTTTACTCCAATAGACTCATTTAAGTTCTAGACAATGTAACCTTGCCCTGTTGTTAGTAGGACCGAGGCAGTTTGTATTTTAACGTCTCGTCTTCAGAATTTTTTTACTTTCCCGCGCGCTACATTTCAACAAGCGGCAATAGCCCATGATCGGCCTCGCGATCGAGAGGTCGTGAGTTCGATCCCCACCCATTGCACTATTGACGTGAACCCACTCCAAACAAAACACAAGCACATTTAGATTAGTTGGACTGGTTAACACTTACATACTCATAAATTGCCAATTTAAAAAATACAAGCCATTAAAAAAACCTAAAAACGTTTCACTCTAAACCCGGCCTTCCGTTCCATCCGTAAAAATAGCGTTGAAAATGCGAGCTCGATCTTTTGCAGACCTCCAAAATATTATATTTACAGTCTTAGGGGTATATATGGTGAAATCCAATAGATTTACAGACAGAACCCGGCACGCTCGCCTCGAGTCTGCAAGATCAAGGCTACCACAGGTTCGACGTTCTAACAAGGCTGCCGGAAATAGGACGGCCTGGAAAATTACTCTACCAACTAAAATAGTAATTGAATCAGATTTTAGTACGCATTTCAACGTGTTTTGCACTGAGTTTGGCATTTCATATTAATTTAGTATTCCGTCGTCTTTCAACCTTTTTGAAAAACAAGTTAGAACGACGTTACTCTCCTATTGGTATTTAACATTGTCTTATAAAAGTGCCGACTATATTATATATACTATACCCACTATTATTTGTTGTGGACTGCAAGATTTACGTAGGAAGATCGCAACTACAACTACAACTGAGTTTTTTGTCGCGATCTTGCTACGTAAACTCCCCGAGGAAGTGCATCGGACATGCACAAAACCTAGGTCTAGACAGCTTAGTTGACATCGAATAGTAGTGAGTATTAATATTCGGTACCAAACTCACTATAAGTCGAAAACATTGTCTTACATATAAATAAGATAGCGAGACAAACATTACGCTCACCTGACAATGATTCTTAACAGTACTAACAGTAACAGTTAAAACCACTACAGAAATCAATATAAAAAATGAGTACCTTGATGTGACTCGAAAAATTATTGATCGTTAGGTTCTCTTTCGCTTTTTTTTAATAAAGATACTCCAACTTCCATCAAAAGAGAACACATTAATCTAATTGATGATATGTTGAGGGATCATACCGCCTCAGTCTCAGTAAGCTTAGTACTTACCATCCAAGTAATCCCTGGGTGGTTTAAAATGGGTGACCACTGGTAGTAGGCTTCGGCTGTTAACCAAAGCCGCGGTCGAATACCTCTAGTCATATTTATTAACCACTACCTAGGAATCACGTCCCCTTAGGACGCGGTAGTAAATACTACATACATACATAAAATTAGGCATTTTTTCCGTTGTGGTAGGCATTTCACATGCTACGATCCTGACATACTTCTGTCGCTTCTTCAACTTTCATGAGCCCCTTCATACAAGTTCGTCGTTGGTTGTTTTGACTTTGCTTTTGTTAAAATCGTTTTCGATCTAGTCGTGATACGCCTATGACACCTCTACCGGCCGGCCCAGTAAGTAATAAAATACGCAACAATGACTCCCTGGGAAACGTTTGATCCCAAAAATGCTGTTAGTCTGTTAGCATAAAGTCTCATGACTAGAATAAATTATTTAAACCAAGGCCTATAACCAGAATACTGGTCATAGGTACCCAAAAAAATACAGATGTTTTACCTGGTAAATAAATATAGACATGAGAGCCAAAGGCTAAGGATCTCAAACGTTGTATAGCACATAGTATACATGTACCTATTGCACACATATGCACCGGTGGTGATGGCCTCATCTCTATACAATCTGCTCAGTTCATACAGTGCGGGCCAAAGTGTTGACACGTCGGTTCACCGCTGGAGGTTCGAGATGCACGATTTATAAATGTGTAAACTGATAACGCTTGACCCAACTAGACTATGTACAATCCTGTTCATTGGGACCATTCCAATGTGCCCAAATACGACATTTCTGGTGTTAGTTAGTGAGGAGTAGAGTATTCTGCAGATTTCCAGCATCAGGTCAATGCTCGCACCATGTTAATTCTTAAAACGGCTGAACAATCAGAACCACTGCTAAAAAACCTGCTTTCAAATAAAAAAAAACCGCATCCAAATCGGTTTGCCGTAATGAAGCACCGTAGCTTCAGTACCGCTTCAGTATTACACGCAAAAGTTCATGTAAAATCTTGTTCATGCATCATGCTGCCCATAGATTGACATACACTGAGTGTCCAATGAATTTGCACTGGAGTGTACTGCATCGCACTGAACATTTGCCAAATATTTTTTTCTAAATATGTAACTGGTCGGTCGGTGACCCCGGCGGCCATTATCGCCTCGCCGGACGAGTGTTTTAGATCGCAGCGCCTGCGCATCTCACAGATTTACACATACCTACAATGGATATCTGCCGGAGTTATTTATATTTTTAATGGCAATGTGTTGTAGAGTAAATAGCGTATTTATATACTTCGGAGATGTATTATCTACCACGCTAGGATTAGTATAGATGGCACATGAGCGTGGATTATCATGTAGTGTCAAAGTAGACTCATGTACGTTCGTGCCGAGATAATTTTACAATAGTTCTACACCACACTAACACCGCCATGAAATTTACTAAGATAGACTCGATAAATTATTATAAATACATTTATTTATAACTATCCCCGAAAGATCTACGTATAATTGTTGATTGAGAGAATTGAAACCCCTCGAATGAGTCCAAACAGGAAATCTCTGCTGTGTTGTTGATGAGGAGTAGGGTATTCTTCTGATTCTAGAAAATGCTCCAGCATCAGGTCAATATTCGTACAATATCATTGAAGAAGGAAGATATTTAGAATTGATCAGACCTATGAAAGTCACTCTCAAGGTGTCATCGACTATAAAAGAGCTCATTGCCTTAAATCGGCTGAACGGATTTTTATAAATCAAAGCTAAGAACACTCTCGATTAGTTATTCATCAAACAAATTTAAACTAAATCAAAATCGCTTCATCCGTTTGGCCGCTACGATGCAACAGATAGACACACACATCATAGACATAGAGTATATCATCATCATCAACATCAGCCGGTATCAGTCCACTGCTGGATGTAGGCCTCTCCCAAGATGCGCCACTGAGCCCGATCTTCGGCTCTTCTTTTTCAGTCACTGCCCACCGCTTTGCGTATGTCGTTATACACAGTTACACACGTCAAACTTATAACACCCCTATTTTTGTATCGGGGTCTAAAAACAAATAGCAATATATTCGATATTTTCGCAACCCATAGGCATTCATCAGTAACCGAATGTAAATACCTCATATCTAGTTTATGAACGATTCAGTTTACCCTTTCCTTACTAGCTCAACAGGTGGTGCAGCGGGATGAAAGGATTTTCTTCGTTCGGGGTGAATTTCCTGAGAACATGGGCTTTTACAAAGCTCTCTTTCTTTCACTGCGTTGAAAAAATGGTAATGCTTTCGAGAGATTATACTTAAGTAAAGTATATCAATTTCTTTGGAAACTCTGTGGCTGAAGTGTGCTGGCATTGTGGCAGTGTGGCTTTTATTAAAATTAAATGATGTCACTAATGTTACATTGTCTTGATTGGGTGAGTGATAAAAGCTAACATATGTTTTGTGGGTTTTTAAATATGCTCACTGAATTGGCATGTTTCTTTTCTGTTATTAACCCCCGACGCCAAAAGAAGAGGTGTTATAAGTTTCACGTGTGTATCTGTGTAAAAGTGTGACTGCCTATGGCATCGTAGCGCCCAAACAGATAAACCGATTTGGATTAAGTTTGTTTTGTTTGAATCTTAATTGAGAGTGTTCTTAGCTTTGATTCATGAAAGTCCGTTCAGCTGATTTAAGACAATGAGCTTTTTTCTAGTTGATGACGCTATGGGATAAACTTTCATCATCATCATCATCATCATCAGCCGGTGTCCGTCCACTGCTGGACATAGGCCTCTCCCAAGGTGCGACACTGTGACCAGGTGGAGCGACGACATACGCAAAGCGGAGGGCAGTGACTGGAAAAGAAGAGCCGAAGATCGGGCTCAGTGGCAAACTTTCATAGGTCTGATCAATTTGAAATTCGGTATCCTCTAACTTAATGATATAGTTAGATAATGTTAGACATAACCTGAAGCCTGGGCATCTCTGAATCTGCAGAATACTCAACTCCTTACCAACTTACAGCAGAGATGTCGTGTTTGGGCTCATTGGAATGGTCTTAATGAATAGATTACACATAGATCAGTCAGGGATGGTATTAAATTTTGAATTTAGGTATTACATGTATTTGTTCTTTAGTGATGATTTTTGACTGACCGTCAACGATTCATCATTATCAGCCGGTATCAGTCCACTGCTGGACATAGGCCTCCTCCAAGACACGCCACCGAGGCCGGTCTTCGGCCCCTTGTTTCCAGTCACTGCCCACCGCTTTGCGAATGTCGTCGCTCCTCCTAGTCACGGGCGTCCTACTGGTCAACGATTAATATGGTATAAATGCAGCTTTTAGCTTCCGATTACAGTTAGAACATCATTGTAATGTATATTTTATTTTAAAGTGATTATATTATTATTATTTATTAGTTTTTAGTAAATAGTTATATACCAATGCCAAACACCCCAATATTTTTATGTCTGACTGTCAAATATAGAAATCCATGCAATCAATTTAGTGTACCAAATATAGTATGTACTTGCTTTAAATACTATTTCTATAATATTTTTAATAACAATTAATAGTATTTTTTTAACTCTCGACACAATAAAAGGGTGTAAATAGATTGTAAACGGACTATTAATGAACTATAATACGAAAGACTCGGTATGCGACTGTAGCACACACTTAGTCAATTGTATTATCTACCTCTGTTCTGCAACTCAGCAGCTGAACCCATTATCCTATTTCACAACAAATAACAATAGATATCCAAATATAGAGCAAACAAGTTGTCTTCCTATACCGTCTGACCCCTATGACCCCAAGGGATGAGGTCAGGGGTCTACTAAGCGAGGTGGTTGACCGCCACTACTCCCTGGCGATATAGGTAAGTATTGTTACGGGACCCTTAGTCACAGAATAACTAATAGTACTACCCTTAGTGTCAATTTGTCTATTCATAAATAGGAAACATTAAATATTTTTTATTTGTAATTGTAACACGTTCAACAGCTCTATTGATTGTTTGTAGTACAATTCTAAAATTATGGGGAAATTTGAGGTGTGGGAATTTTTGGTAGTTGCCTATTTTGAGTTCCTTGTGAGGTTTTTGTTTATGACGAAATGGTGTGATAATTAGATAGGTATATTATTCCAATTTTCCTTTTAACCCCTGAGATAAAAGAGGGGTGTAATTTAAGTTTGACGTGTGTATCTGTAATGTGTGTTTGTGTGTGACATCTTAACGCCCAAACGGGTGAACCGATTTTGATTTAGTTTTCTTTTAAAAATGTTTATAGGTTTCGTAACCGAAAGTGTTTTAAACTTTGATTCAAGAAAAAATCTGTTCCGCCGTTCGAAGATTCTGACCTTTTTTAGTTGATGAGGTTACGAGAGCAACTTTTATAAGTCTAATTAATCAGGAATTAAGTACTTCTTACTTACTTCATTGATATTGTAAGACCAAAGACGTGATGCTGGAGCATCTCCTGGAGCAACTCCTCGCCAATTCAGCAGATGTGTTGTGTTTGGGTTAATTTGAAAGCTCTCAATGACCAGATTATAATATAACATACATAAGTCGGCTGTGGTTTTAAATTTAAGTTTTGTTGTAAAATGAACTGAAAAATTGGATAGAATTACTCGCAAAATCTAACAAAAAAAAAATCTGATACACAATCCTCGAACAAAGTTTAAAAAATCCTAACCACCAATTAATGTACTGTGTACCTGCATCTGCTAATAAGTTAGTAAGTTTCAATTATTACTACGTTCCACTACTAGTTCCAATTAGTAAATTCTAAGAAAATAGGCAAAAATCTTGTGACAGACCCGTATCGAGCATCCTCTTGCGAAAAACTTAATAGGAACCTTGAATATTAGTAAGTGAAATAGTGCGTAAGTGCTTGTTTGTACCTAATAAAAGAATATTAAGAAAGACACAAGAATCGTGATTTCACGCAATGGAAAGTGACGCGGTACAATCTTAGATGCACGACTTTATGTCGCAGATGGAACGTGCTAACCTTGAGGTGAAATACGGTAGTTATACGAGGTTCTGACTTACTGAATTCAGTGTAAACAATATAAAAAAGCATAACTGTGTCTGTTCTCTAAAGAAATTGATGCATTAATACCAGATACATGATAATAAAATATATTTTTTACCATTGCCACTCAAAAAAGAGCACGTTATTCATCGATAGCAGTGAATAAAACTCTCTTTTACTCAATCGGTGAATAAAAACATTTTAAATTTGGAACAAGCACAAAATACGAATAATGTAAAAAAATTAATAAGACTTGCTGAAAGTTCCTACTACCTGGCTAAATGGAGGTATACCATAGAAGCTGTATAATTAAATAAAAATAAATATCCCGCCAAGTTTGGTCAATTTTTGTTTCGTTTTCATTTTGCTCCACATGATTAGTGTATTCAGCCAGCATAAAGTATAATAAAAATTATTCAAGTTTTAGTAAATTCAAGTCATAAAGTTGAGTCAAAGTCACATTTCTGATTAAGTTGAAGTCACAGTCTAGTCCAAGTCATACCCTTAGTTAAGATGTGAACTTTACTGAAGATTTTCAGTGCAATTTTGGTGAGAACGCAAATAGCATGTTTTTTTTAAGATTGTGCCGTTTCCCTGCACCCACATTCACCGGTATTAAATGGTTAATACAGACTTATTACACATTAATAACAACATATGATGACTCTAAATAGGTACTATAAGTAGGTTACTATAAGTACTATTTATTTTTTCGCAGTCAATGGTATAAAGAAGATTACTCGACTCGTGAATAAAAAATTTAATCTCGGTCCTTGTATCCCTCGCTCCGCTCAGGATTCTAATCTAGAAACCCTCGCTACGCTCGGGATTCTACTCTAGAGTCCTTCGCTGCTCTCGGGATCCAACTTTGTCCCTCGAATTCAATTGCCTTTTTATTCACTTGTTGTATAATCTTCTATTTTTGGTGTGTGATGTTCTATAGTGATAGTAGTCACAGTTTAACCCTACCCATAGTTACTGTTCAACCGACTTTTAATAAGGAGGAGGTTCACAATTCGTCTGTTGGTTTTTTTTGTGTATGTTACACGATTACTCCGTCAATTGTGAACCGATTCGAATGATTCCTTTTTTTAATTGATAGGGTACATTTTTGATCTAGTCCTATTGTGATTTAATCGAGTATCTTCAGATATTTAACGACAAACGTCTCAAACTTACTACTGAAACTGACTCACACGGCATGGAAGTCGGTTGTTTTTGTTTTTAAACTATCTTAATTTTATTATTAGCATTTCCATCTATCCTATAGAGTAAAGGTGATAAGTATAGGAAGGGTATCATTAAATCTCAAGTATTATCTTTACTTTATTAAGTACAAGCTATTCTAAGTAAAAGAAAGAAAACTAGCATAAAAACTACAGTGACATCATCAAACAAGCACTCAACCATAATATAACCAACAAAATATGACCCTAGTCCACAAGCAAACTCCAAAAAGGGTAACAGTAAACGTTAAACGTTACTATCAAAACAAGTGCAAAACATCCTCAAAATGTTCGAGCAACCAACTTAACAGAGCTATAACCATATCTCCCAAGCTATGAAATAGTTCCGTCCCATCGGGCAAAGTTAACCCATACTTACACCCACTAAGAGCGCGACAATGCGATAAAGCTTATAGACCCATATCCCGCACCCTTGACCGAGGCCCCATGGCGAGCCTTGAACGGTCGTCTTACTATCCATAGACACGCATGAGGGAGACAGAGGAGTCTACGCGAAGGTGGGACAGAGACGGAGGAATAACATAAGAAATGCAAGGTCGGCCACAGTAGGTCAGCCTGTCTAGGTGACGTCTAGCACTCACATTAGAATAGGTACTGTTTGCAGAAAAAGTTAGAATAGTTTTATAGTTTTAGTTGGTGTATAGTTTACCAGTTGACATGTTTGTTGAACATCAGTGGTTCTGTACAATTGTTTTGTTGGTCATTTCATAGTGATCATGTTTCTCACCCGCGGGTTTGAAACCAGCCAGGGGCCTTATTCAGTATGACCAATGAGATAACGCGTTCCTTAACGCGCCACGTTACGTTATTGAAAAATTGTATTCTGTATGCCACATTATAGGTAAATTATACAAAACGCGCGCGTTACACGTCCTCATATGTCACGATATTTTGACAGCTCAAAACGCGCTCATAACCTTACCCTACCGCGTTTTGATTGGCATAGAGAATACCATAACGCGGAGATGACGTAACACGGCACGGTAAGACTTTAAAATGGTCATACTGAATAAGGCCCCAGAGCATAAACCATTTAATTATGTCTGATAAAAATTGCATTTGCTTGTGGTGTGTAATTATGTGTCTATTTCTCTTGATATTCCGGGTATTTTAGAAAGTAGTGTGTAGATAGAGATGTGAAGGTGCAGTATTTTTATTCAACTTAATTTTTTTTTACTTTCAAAAACTTTTTCGTACGAATAAACGGAGAAAAAAATAAAATATTATTTCATCCAAATCCAAAACAACCTTAAGCATGCATTTCTATTTAACTTTACACTGACAAATATTTCGTTTACCTACAGCAGACCTATAGTGTGAACAGTGAATCTAGTGTCAAGCAAAGGTCCACAAATCTCCTAAAAAAATCCTGCCTATGCCACAAAAAGTTAATAATATTAAAAAGGGTAAATATCTCTTCGTCATGTAACTTGACACAACTGTGTCGCGCTAATAAACAGGACCTACAAAGGACGGTAAGCGAACGGTTGCACTTCTCGGAAAGGTAATTAGCATGGAGACAAGTGCATCGTCACGGTATCAAATCATGTGCCGTGTCGAAACCGTTGAAACGAATACTTACTTGTATTTGGTATAGTAACTGCAATCTCGAATTACTCATCATCTTTACAATTTTGCTAACAATCAACAATTAGATCCAAGATACTTTTTTTTTAACTTTCAAACTATAAAAATGTCATCAAATATCATGAAATATTTCATCAATTGAATTGTGAGTTAATTTTATATAAAAAACGGACTTTTATGTTTAGGTGTGGTTCATGTTTTGGTAGCTAGTTTTTTTATGAGAAAATTACAAATAAAAATATGTTATACTCATTTGATTTAAATAAGTAGAGTAACTTGAGAACATTTTGCAAAAATAACAATAACAATTTACTAAAACACTGCTTTTAATTGCTACAAATAAATTGGAAATTTAAGGCAGTTAGTTTTAGATAGTTAATTTTTATTTCGTAATAATAATAAATATATAGTAAATATTTTAGGTAGCGAGTTAGATAGGTAAGGTTAGACTAGTTAACTACCCTGCGCCTAGCTTTAAATGTTCCAACAGAAGAATTAAATCTATTCCAAATAAAACTATCTAAATAATATTTGCTTGCTGTCGGTCCCGCACTAGCTGGGCGCACACACGCCCGCGTCAATAGTGCACATATATCGACGGTACAGTACACACTGCCGAACAGAACTATAGCTCTATTGATTGTCGAGAAGTACCTATCTACTACATAGACATTTGATCTAACTATCATCGTAGCGATAGGGTTATTATTTATTCTGTGGCATTAGATAAAACTGATAAATAAAGCATCGTGATTGTAAGAAGACTTTTTTAAATCACGGTGCTATGCTGTAAAGTATTATATTGATTATGAATGTTTCGCTAATTTCTTTATTTATGCCATTGTTTTACTTAAGCAAAGACAGTTCAGTGAACCTTAATAAGGCTCATCTGCCTAACCCAGTGACAGACATACTTTAGGCTATGGAATTTATTAACCAATCGTAAAAGTCGTGTGCGAAGAGAACCCTGCAACAGAAATGAAGCTGTAAAGCTTGCCATGACATGATGCGTCACCATGATGCAACAAACTGACAGCAAAATCTCCAAATGAGCTGAGAAGAAATATTCAAATATCTTAAATATCTAAAAACAATTTGAAAAAAATATCCTTAAAATATCTTTAAAACATTTCTTAAAACAAGCTTTGCGTATTTGCCCTCGTAATTATATGTTATAAAAATTACTTGTGATAACAAAACATACTAGCCTAAATTCGAGTGTCCTATCATTTGCTATCAGGTTGTGCCAGTACATCATCAGACCAGTTCGATGGTACCATAGGAAGTCATTGTCACTAAACTTATATAAGTACTAGCCGACTTCGTTGACGTACACCAAGAATTGTATCTCTGTAAAGCAATCAACATTTGTATGATCTGAGTTATTTAAGTTAAGTATGTGTAAAAATCATGCTTTGCATGCTTTTGTCACACACAGAGTGACAAATATACAAACGTTTTTAGGGTTCCGTAGTCCTGACAAGGAACCCTTATATTTTCATCATGTCCGTCTGTCTGTCTGTCTGTCTGTCCGAGGTTTTGATAAGAGACCGTTAATACTAGAAAGCTGGAATTTTGTAGGGGTATGTTTATAAATTACGCCGACAAAGTAGTGAAATAATAATAGGCTAGCTCCCCTACATGAGAAGTGGGGATGAATTTTTTTTCGTCGTCTACCCCATCGTGTGGTGTATCGTTGAATAGGTCTTTCAAAATGTCTTAGTTTGGGTTGGTTGCTAGGTTGGGTTGCTAATACTATTTTTCGATTGAATGCTCCATTTACGAAATATTAAACTTTAAAGTGCAAATGTTTGTTACAGTAGGGCGTCCCCCCCTCTAAAAGCTAAACTGCTGGCTTGAAAAATCTTGAAAAAATCGTGGTAATTGTGCATTTCATGAACTTTAAAGGAAAACTATAGCGGTTAAGATAACTTTATTAGTTTAGCTGTAATACTCGTTGAACTTGGGTGTTGGATAATTTTGTACCAAATACAAAATCCTTAGTATAAATCCTTTAAAGTGACAAAGACGAAGTACCTAGTTGCTTGTTTATAACGGGTAAAGACTTGCATTGAATAACGGGCTACTACGGAACCCTACACTGCGCGTGGCCCAACACGCACTTGGCCGGTTATTATAATAATATTACAGTCTGGATATCAATATTAAATAATTGGACACAAAAAAAAAATGGTTTGCTAATGTTGATGAACAATTTACAAACAAAGTTGCAACATAATTAAGATTGTTTAAAAACTAAAACAACCGACTTCAATGCCCCGCGAGTCAATTTTAGTAGCAAGTTTGAGACGTTTATTGCCTTATCTCTGGAGATACTTATCAGATCACGATGAAGTTACAATGGGACCACCTCAAAAACGTACCATACCGATTACAAAAAGAATCATTCGAATCGAGGTTGGAACTCATCAAGTCTTCGCGCAAGACGGTTCGTGATGACCCTTGAAAACAGCTTGTAGATATGGCTCAGAAGAGAAATCGGCGGTAGTTTTTCAAGAGGGTTTTGTCTCTTTTTTGAAAAACAGAATGCTTCTGTTCCATGCCTGAGGAGTTTTCCCCGTGAAAAGAACGGAATTATAGACCTGTTGAAGCTGTTGAACTGCTGGAGCTCCCCCGGCTTTTAAAAGCTTTGCTGTGATTTCGTCTTTTTCTGGGTATTTTCAATTTTTGAGCTCTTTAAAGGGCCATCACGATCTCGTCTCGGCCAATTTCGGTCAAATCTTCTGTGAAGTTGCGGGTTAAGGTGGCTCTAGAATGCTCAGTCTCGGATACGGGCTTTGAAGTATGCGATGCGTAGAGCTTGCCGTAGAAGTCTTTAACTTCCGACAGAATCTCCGACATGGATGCGACGACTAGTCCAGTTGATGTTATCAGCTTTGTGAGATGCATTTTTAATACGAGTATTATTTCTAGTTGATGATGCTACGAAATCAACTTTCATATGTCTGATCAATTCAAAATCCGGTAATTTGCCTCTTACTTCAACGATACTGTAAGAACTATGCTAAAACGAACATTCTATCAAGCATTGACCTTTTTTTACACTGGCGAACTGGCGTAGCATTTGAGCACTATCTCACTTGATGTTAATTGATGATGCGATCAATGATAGAGCGTGCTTACCCAGAAGACCTATGCTGGGACAACTCCTGGAATCTGCAGAGTACTCTACTTCTCATCAACTTACAGCTCGTCCATTGCTTTGCTTGTATTACATTTATAATATCGATGATTATATTTGTGATGTACAAGTTTTTATCATTTTTCTTCGTCACACACTGAGTTTTTTTTAATAGTAAGTATACAGAAACTATAAATATGTCAATAATACAATGTAGGTTTTCACCTCTCAATGAAACAGCTAAAAATTAATTCTGAAAATTATGAAAATACAAATCAGTTTAAGCATCTACAAGACAGCTTGTCAAGCTTTTCCACTAACTTACTTCCAATCATAGAACGTTCTAACTGCACACCCATCATACCCAAAACCGTACACCTACAGACACTAACATGCACATCCAGACCGCACTATTTTCGCACCAACATCGGCAACTGACTAGAACTGATCCCACGTGTGTGCGTGCCAAAGGAAAATAGTTTTGTCCCGGGCGGGACACGTGACGGAGGGAATGAGGGTTGTTGCCACTAGGGGCAAGTGTACCTTTTCTCGGGGATTGTACGAGTAAACTAGTCGAGCGTGGAAGAATTACGATGTGTCGGGTTAAGTTTTCTTTTGGTAAGAAATGCTTTAAAAATTGTTCAGAAGTTTTATGTCGAACTTTCTGATAGTGTGATTAAGCTTAACTCTACTACCATTCGACTCTATCTACCATCCGACTACGTATAGACGTAGAATGGTAGATAAAGTTGTTGTAAGTTGAGTTGAGCATTTTTTTGAATGTTTATGTTCATCGCTGGAGATTTCACGTTGCATTGTTAATTTGATTTGATTATTTCTTTAAATTTAAGAGGTTATTTAGTGATCTTTGCTTATTGATTATTTGGCGCCGACTCAAAATTACTTACCTATACATACTTACATAGTTTAAGAACTTAGTTATTATGTTTAGTTGAAAACTCAAAACAATTACGAAAATATATACTTAGGTATACTAACAGTAGTTTAAGAACTTCGTTATTAAGGATAAATAAAAAAGTTTAATTATTTTTTGCTTTTCAGTTTCTTCGGCGGTTTAATTTTTTTGTAAAAAGTTTTATCCTACTTAATAAATCAAAAATAAAATTAAGATAATTATATAATTCAGCTGCACTTTAGGTCAAATTCCTTTCTTTTCTTTTTCCACGCGTATAGTGAAAGTGAAAATGTTTATTGATAGGCACATGGCATAAAATGCAAAACCACTCCCGACTGATCGATTTATAATCTGTTCATTGAGACCATTCATATGAGCCCAAACACAACATCTCTGCTGTAAGTTGACGACGAGTAGAGTTTTTTTTGATAAAAACTTACTAGTAATGTGGGATGCACATTACTAGTAGTCTTGTTTACCCCTCTAACTAAGCTAAATATGCTTATGTCTGGAATGGGTTCATGTCAATAGTGCAATGGGTAGGGATCGAACTCTCGACCTCTCGATCGCCAGTCCAACACCTAGACCTATAAAAGTGAATCTCACTATCTAGAAAAAAGCTCATAGTCTTAAGACGACTGAATGGATTTTCATAAATCAAAGCTAAGAACACTTTCGATAAAAAAACTTATCACACAAAAAAATTATATCAAAATCGCTTAATCCGTTAAGGAGCTACGATACCGGACATACGGACATACACAGATACTAACATCAAACTGATAACACCCCTTCTTTTTGAGTCGGAGGTGAAAATATAATAATTCAATTATAATAATCAATGGTCAGGCCGATATAAATCTTTCTAAATGTGTACAGGTAACATCAAACTCGGCACACACAGTCTATCAACAATAATACTCTTGCATACTGTCTAAAGACCTATATTTGGAGTTATTCATCCGTAGTGATCACAACAACGCTTTGAACAGCAGATCCTGGGAGAGATTGCATTCAAAGAGGGCAATGTACGGCACAAGGCCGACTACGTGCCGTACTCTACGTTTACGGTAACGTAGCGTTTATTAGAAAATAAACACACCTTGTTGTTTAGTCGACGCTTGAGACGGTGACTGTGGGCGGGTAATGTATCACTCAGGGTCTATACAGCGAGGTCTAAATTATTCTTAGTTTTGGTCACTGTATTAAACTTTTAAAAGATACAGCGAATTGAATATATTGGCGTTTCGTTCTATGCGGAAAAATAACCGAGATAAAAGCGATTTAGATTTTGTGACGAGTAGATTAGGCTGCTCAATCCCTGTAAAAGATTATCATGTTTCGTAATGTTTCATGTTCCATATATACATATTTAGGAATAAAACATGCATTATATAATGACTGAGTTCGTTAGTTATATAATTTGGTCAATAATATTATTTAAAATGCGTAGCTAAATCAAGCAACAACTTTCTCGTAGGCCGGTCATGGGTCTACGATATCTACGCGCTCTATTCACGTCTACGAGCGTAGACAAATCTCGTAGACGTAGTGCGTGATCTACGACTTTCTCCATTAATACCAAATAATACCTTCAGTATTATTTGTAGAAATCTAATAGAATTTATAGGGGTGGGACTTCTAAAGGTCCACCTAGATCGGTATTTACGTACACATTATCAGTTATTAAACCGTTATATATTTTTCAGTTTGAAATATACTATTTTACGGACACCAATTTGTGAGCCTTATGCGTCTTAATACTACTTAAAATAAATATAACGAACACAAAACAGATTTGTGGAGCTAAGTATTGAATAGCAAGATGGTCGGATTGATAGCATTGTGGCGGATCAACGAACGCAGCAAGGTCAGGCGTAGCGTGATGCGCTTAGAATATGTTGTAAACAACCTCCATTTTTATTGCAATGCCTGATCTACAAGAAGATAGAATCTCAAGCAACCTGACCCTAGCGAGATCCCAATTCTAGCTTTGTATATATTGAAGACTAAACTAAAGACTTTACTGAAAGCTTTCGGTGGAATTTTGGTGTGAACGTAAAATGGCATGTTTTTCAGCTTATTTTGTGTTCACGGAAGAACACCAATTTTAGGAAAAAATACAATTAGTGCTTACTTTATTATACATTCGCGCCAAAACTGATTATATTATTTAATCATATTTTTAAGTTTTAATTCAAGTGTCATTAATACACAAGATACTGGATTCAAACTGCTGTAGCTTGCGACAAACTTGTGTTGTTTTTAACTCCCGACGCAAAAAGAAGGGGTGTTATAAGTTTGACGTGTATATCTGTGTATGGGTGTGTGTCTGTCTGTGGCATCGTAGCGTCCAAACGGATGAACCGATTGTACTTTAGATTTTTTTGTTTTTTTTTTTTTATCTTATAGGTTAGCGATTGACCACTATCTCACCTGTTGGTAAGTGATGATGCGGCCGAAGATGGTAAGCACGCTAGGAATGGGAACTAGCTCTCAAGGATAGCTGCCGGAACATATTAGATATTTGGCGACAGATTTTCTAACTTGAGGGTGGTAGATGGCCAGGCGGACGCTAGATAGTGTCCTACCACCATGCTGGGGTTGTTGGTTTCTTAACGATGTTTTTCCTTCACTGGAGGGCCACTATAAGAAGCGCACATTATTTATTCGATAGAAAAATCCATTGGTGCAGGGCGGGGTTCAAACTCGGTACCTCTGGCATCAAAGCTATATCCAGGGTTGCCTATTACGACGGCATTAGTGTGATTTGTGCGATTTGGTGTGAACCAGTCGGTACAAATACTACTGCGCTATCTGATCGCCACCTAGATCGCGCACGCAGGACGCTGTGGTATGTCCGTACCTTAAGCATAATTCGAGTTTTGTGGTTTCCTCGCTCACTTCGCTACCTCAAACATCTCTATTGAGACGCAGCCTAGTCACCGAACAAAAATGCAGTGTAATGACGTAATACAATTATAATTTACTTAATACAAACAGAGAAGAAAGAATGACTGATTGTTATGTGACGATTGAAGGAGAAAGAGTGGAACAAGTGAAAGAGTTTGTTTACCTGGGTTCTAAGTTTACGAGAGATGGTAAGTATGAAAGTGATATTGAGCGAAGAGTTTTGGCTGGAAACCAAGTGAGTGGGGCACTACATAACTTTATGAGAAGTCAGAACGTGTCTAAAAAAGCACGACTGGCTGTACATAGGGGAGTGTTGGTTCCCACACTCATGTATGGTAGTGAATGCTGGGTATGGCAGAAGAAACATGAAAGTAAAATTAATGCTGTAGAAATGAGAAGTTTGAGAAGTATGATCGGAGTGACTCTGATGGATAAGTTGGAGAACAGCGTGATAAGGGAATGTTGTGGTGTGGTAGAAGATGTAGTGACAAAGATAGAGAAAGGGATGCTTAGATGGTTTGGACATCTAGAGAGGATGGATGAAGAAAGATTGACGAAACAGATTTATGAGACGTGTGTGAATGGGCCAGTTGTTAGAGGCCGACCTAGGCGAACGTATCACGACCAGATCGGAGACGTTTTAAAAAAAGGCCAAGTCAAAAGTACGTATAACCGGCGAGCATGTATGAAGACGCTCATGAAAGTGGAAGAAGCGAAGGAGGTATGTCAGGATCGTAGCATGTGGAAAGAAGTAGTCTCTGCCTACCCCAACGGGAAAAAGGCGTGATTGTATGTATGTATGTATGTACAAACAAAAACAAAACAAGAATTTAATAATACTAAGGTTTGTAACGGTGACGCTAGAGCCTCGGCTCGTAACGGGCTTGTAGGCAAAACTCCCAGATGAAGGACTTCAAGAACATCCGAAACTGGTCGGAGTTAATTTTGCGGTAAATATTTGACGTGTTAATAGCCGTTACAAACTTTAATACGTGTAACTCTCACGATTATTTCAATAATCAAATAATTTCGAAATGTTTTGTTAAGGATGATCCAAAGTGGTGCATTATGTCTCTCAAACCGACTTCCTCGTGAATCTCAGCTTGGTTCAGCTTGTGTGCGTCTCGGTCCTTATCCCGACAACATAGACAACCTTCTTATTGCAGAGATCGTTTGCAGAACAACGGAAAACACCACACATGTATGCATTTGCTTAGTTGGTAACTACGTATAAGATCGTTAATTTCTTCATTATTCTTTTGTCCAAGTGTGAGGTTGAACGGGTTAGTATCACAATGTCAAAGAAAGCGAAACGCTGCTATACAGTTAAATTGTGGCATTTTTTCTTTCCTTAGGTAATAAGATTGCTATAAGTGTGTTATATACCTTGCGTCAGAGCCTTGATTTTTTGAAGTTATACTTCTTTTGGCGCGATAGAGAAAAATTATGAGAGTGAATTTTTACGATGCGCGCGCACACCGACACCTAAATTTAACACCGTCATATTTTTACGTTAATACAACATTTTTTATATAAATAAAACCTTTTTGATTAATTTTAATATTTATCGTTAATCACTACTGCATTTTAGTTATTTTTTTCCATACGCCACAGAAGTATAACTTCTAACGCGTGTACATAAGTACACACACGTTTTTTTTTAATGCATCTGATGCTTTATTAAAGTAAAATCGTGTTACAAATTGGCGATATTTAACTAATCGCTTGTTTTTGTTATTTAACGCTTTGTTATTTAACTAACTATACCACGATCACTTTTATAATTGCGGTATAGTAAATTATATATTATACGTGCATTTTTGGATTTTCTAGGGTAGGTCTAATGCGACATCTGTAGGTTGGTAATCTATGATTAAAATTTTGCACGAATTCTAAACATGCAATATGGATTTTAAATAGGCAGGTATTTTGTGAATAGGGTTTCTGTGATGCACGAATACGGTGGAATGATATCGTGAAGACCATCGATTAAAAACAAATAAGCAATAATAAGTGAAAGAAGTCTCTTGGATCAGCTGTCTCTTGGATCAGCTATGGGCAATCAGAGATGATTATAACGATGATAGGTGTTTTGCTCAATAGCTTGACCCCATTGTGTTCCATTGATTCTAGCCTATTGTAAAGTGATTCAGACTTGTCCTTTTATTATAATGTTTCCTGAATCGGATAACATGTTTAAACATCTGCTTACATTTACAATTTACACAAAGGAATCTGTAACGATACGATTCTTGCACAAATATCGATAGGTACCAGTAAACACACAGTAACGAGCCAGAGCACATGCCTGCAATCCGTTCAGAAATTAAGCAAACAATGCAAATTAAAAACCGAATAAATAAAAAAAGAAAAACAACCGCCATTCGTAATTTAAAACGTAATGACGTTCCATTTCGCGCAGGACAGAGAGCACGAAAATTAAACACGCTTTGCAGTGTGCCAGTTAAAATTATTTTTTCACTGCTTACCCAGCCCACTGTGTGCTGGCAGCGTAAAAAGGAGAAAAAAACGAAAAAGACACTAATACAAACACGCGAATCCATCATGTGAACAGCAACATTACACACACATTAAACTATAAACATAACACATTAGTAGCATCAATGCCACACAAACGCAAAAAGAATGCATTTCAACACTCACACATCTACAACTTTTACGCACACTTCGAGAAAATTCGGTGTTCCTATAATCAAAATTATTACGTGTGTGGTGGTAGCGTCATTCCCACGCATGTATAATGTTAACATGCTAGTCTACAAACAAGATTCAGCTTTTCAATTTTGAGCCTTTACAGAAGAGCAATAAAATGGAAAATCGTAATGCAACAGTTAATGATTGGGTTGCATTATGTGCGGGTGTGTGCGTGAGCGATTCGTTCATTTTGTTCATTTTTAAATTTCACCGTTTAGTTCAATCTATTTATTGGTCGTTTGCGTGTGTTCGTTGCGGTTTCGTTTGCATGTGTGTGTACTGGAAAGTGCGTAGAAAAATGGTGGGATATAATTACATACCATTTTTAACTAGTGCTTGTCTGTAGCGACTTTCAATAATGCCTTTTTTGGCAGTTGAACTCATACTCGAATCGTGGTATCTACTCAAAGCCACATGAATAATATAAGAGGGTTTTAAAATGTTAGATGTCTCAAGATTGTTCTATTCTGTTTGCGGCAGAATAGAGCCATTAAGGCATAAAAGATTGCGATCTGTCGAATACACAATTTACACTACCAAAATACATGTTTCAAATTACTATAAGGGCTAGTTTCACCGGTTCCTGATAATGCGTTAGATGGTTATCTGACACATGACGCCATATAAAAGCTGTAAAAATCTCTCAAATTTCTTCATATTAGCGGTATCAGGAACCGGTGAAACTGCCCCTTAGTATATTAATTTATCTCAATAGAAGCAATGAAAATTATATGGTGTAGACAAGTAAGATATATACATACTTTTGACCACTGTCTCACTTGATATTGAATATAATTGTCAATGTCTTTATGGTGTTTTTGTACAGAGAGATCTTACGTACGAGTCTTTTTTTTAACCTACTTACCACCTACCAAAAAGGAGGTGGTTCTCAATTCGTCTGTATGTTTTTTTTTATGTATGTAACACGATTACTCCGTCAATTGGGAACCAATTCGTATGGTTATTTTTAATTGATAGGATACATTTCCACGGTGGTTCCATTGTAATTTCATCGAGACCTGATAAGTATCAACATATATACCTTTATCATTCATAAAAAACTATGAAAACTTACCAACAGGTAACATAGTGGTTATGGTCAAACGCTAGCCTCTAAGATATAAAAAAAATAAATAAAAGAAAACAAAGTTAATTTTCTTGCTGGCGAAAAATGATATATTAATTAGATATTGTAGAGTATATATATGGTACGGAACCCTACGAGCGCGAGTCCAACATGCACTTGGCCAATTTATCATAAAATCAGTAAAAAACTTATAGATTTAAAAACGGGCATTTAACGTGACTTACGCGATGTCGATATAGCGATCGACATATGTTTCGACATATGTTCGGATGAGGCCGAAACATATGTCGATCGCTATATCGACATCGCGTAAGTCACGTTAAATTCCCGTTTTTAAATCTATAAGTTTAAAATGAACGTGAGTTTTTATAATAAAACAGTAAAAAACTATTAGCGTGTAGTAAAATCGGTCCTTTTCAAACATTTTGGGTGATAATATTATATATGATCAACTAGGGCTCAGATAACTTTGAACCTTATGATAATTAGATTGTAATTGATTTAATCTTCTCAGCTTATACTTTTTACTTTATAGCAGATCTCTTGTATAAGTTATTAGTTAAAGTTCTCAGTGAAGTCACGTCTTAAAGCCAAGTCACAATTACGTCCAAGGCGAGTCCAAGTTCACAATCTATTTACTCTAGTCCAGTCAATCAAAGCCTACATCAAAGACAAATGTTTACTTAAATTAAATCCTTCCTAGCTGTCGTTTTGAAAAAACACCTTTCCTACAGTGACAAACTTTCACTGATATTTATTACACACTAGCTGGTAAAACAGACGTCCTTCCAAGAAAAAGCATTTTCAGTTTACCCGATTTTACCCGACCATTATAAATGTGCAAAAAAATTGAGAAATCGGTTGAGCCGTTCTCAAGTGATGGTCTTACCTATCTCTTATCACCGAAATGTATTTCCCGCCATTTTCAACCAACTCCAAAAAAGGAAGAGGTTCTTATTCTACTATATTCTAGGCCTAGCGTGCTAACCATCTTCGACCGCATTATCACTTACCAACAGGTGAGATAGTGGTCAAACGCTAGCCTATAAGATATATAAAAAAATATAAAAATATAACAAATTTAAAAAAAAAATTGGTTGTCTGTAAAGTTGGTTAACGGACGATAATTTAACGTGACAACGTCATAAAAAAACATTGATGAAATCTCCGCAAACGTTCAATGAGCGTAACGGGACAATGAGCGTAACTGGACACTTTTTCGTGCATGCAGCCGGCGTTTATCGATTTATTAGACGTTGTCTCGTCAATAAAACTTTTAAATGTATTATTATTATTTCAGAACTCCGTCATTTATAAACCGATTTCGATGTTATTTTCCTGAGAGAATTTATCTTCTCCTTTTGTTCCCATTGTAAGTTCATCGAGATCTAATGATTAACTCCAGAAATATGGAGATAAACACCTCAAACTTGCTACTGAAAATGACTAGCATGGTTATGAAAGTCGGTTTTTTTCGTTTTGTAAATGATCTTAAATTATTTCATTTAACCTCACTAATACAAATACAGAAATAGGGCGTTTTTGAGAAATTAATTAATATGTTAAAAATATGCACTCTCCTCGAAAATTATTTGTAAATTTCCTACAGCTTATTATACCTAAACCACAAAAACCATGAAACTGCAAACATCGTGGAAAAACACAGAGTGGGAAAAGCCACTGGCATCTAATAACAGTTTTAAACCGACGCTACGCTTAAATAAACTTTACATTTTACTTTGATAAACGCCACGTGCTTAACGTGATTTGAATGTATAGTTTACAATACTACCATATAGCTCCAGTTTTCATCAAATAATACTGCAGGTACTTATTCTTTCGAACAGTGAAACCTTGTCACCATTTATTTAGTTTTATTGACAGATAGCTTGGGAAAATTCCTTCTTCTTTTGTAGGTTAGGAAATTAGACTTTGGTGGTTTGTAGAATTAACAAAGATCTTGAAATGTATTGCTATACTTATAGCTAAGTAACAGTTTAAGTTGTTTAAATTAGACATAACAATATATCAACCGATACCGTGCACTAGCTGTGAACAAGTCAAGTTTATAACCTTAAAAATTTAGTATCGATCCAAAAATCTGTCATCACAAAAACAATCAGCCACTCTAATCTCGAATACTCATTCTCATCTCCCCAAAAACAACCCTCCGAAAAACTAGCAGGGGTTGCTCCCTAATTTGCGAACTAGCGCGATCCGGCGGGACCCGGTGTGTTCTGGATAGAACCGGTTCTCGGGACACTAGGCCCAAAATTGGTGGCCCAGTATACAGGTGCATATTAGTGCATAAAAGCAAAGATATTCTCCATGTGTATACACGATGTGTTTGTGTGTGTGCGGTGAAATGCAACTTGTTCTAAGGAGTAGATTCGGGTCAGGGGTAGAAAACTTTTGGGTTGGTTTTCTTGTGATTAAAGTCAAAACTTTTCTATAATGTTATAAACACGTGAAGATAGTAAATGAGGTATTCAGAAAAAGGAAGTTGTTAATTTATATATTAACGTATCTAAAATAATATATTACTCATATTATGTATTTCAAAAATACTCCTGTGAATTCAATCATTTAAAAAAAAACTAATAAAAAGCTTTTGGTTCTATTGCAAACTTTTTGTCATGTTTTAAAGCAAGCATCGCACTTGTTTACGAAAGCTTCAATGAGAATTATGCTCCTTTAAAGTATCAACGCTTTATTATATGTACATTGAAATATTAATTTTCATAACACAAATAGCACGTTCTTTTCAATTTCACAAAGCACACGTTTCAGGCTACCTAAACATTTGTGTAATTTATTTTGTAACTGACTATTAAAGCCAAATGAGAAACATTAGCAACTTAGTAAAGCATACACATTACGTAAACACGGGCCTACTAAATAATAAACACATTAGAATTACGTAAAAGTTTCACAACAGCTATTTCGCAGAAAAAACACGAAAAATCTCTCACTGAAATAATTTTATTTAGGCATCCTAAGCGCTATTTTCTAACTTTTTTTGAGGGCGAGGGTGGTGAGTATACTGCCAAAAGGTTGGGTACATCTGGCATAGAGTAATGTTACATGGTAACAGGTCCCAAGGCGGCCATTTTGAAAAAGTTTTTTAGTGCGTCCGAAATTCGGCTGCCTAGGACAATGACCTCGCGAACGTAGGGCTGCAAGTCCTTGGGAAAGCGGACCTTTTTTCTTCAATGTTAGACGCGAACCTTGGCAAGGTGGAGTCCTACAAGTTCCAGTTTCGTAAATGTTGTGAAACAATATGTACTCGCAGAAGTTTCTAGACGAAAAAGAAACTTACGAGCTTCATTGTTGCTCGGTGAATTATGTTGACTTGTCCATTTATGGAGAATTGCCCTATAAATGTCGTACTTCATAGATACTTTTGTAATTACTATCAAATTCAATCTTCTAGAATTTTATGACAATCTTTGTCTTTACAAATAAAAATCTTCCACTTTTCGTTAAAAATAAAATCCACGACAGCTATAAAATCGCGTGCAGAACATATTGAGATACAGGTACGGATATGGCAACGCTAAAATTAGGCATCATATTATTATACGCGCTCTACTATGTTGGGGCTGGCCAGAATAGCAATGATAGAAAACAGAAAAATAATAGTATAACAAGCTTAAACTAAAAAGAAGACTCTTCACAAACACTTTGTGTCAAGCCCAATCTATAGGACTAGTCAAAACGAACCATTAACCTAAACTAGAGGGGCTTACTTGTAGCCCCTGAAGAGTTCCACTACTTGTATCTACCTCCTAGCTCCTTCATCAGACCAGCCGACACATATAAATAAATAAAAGTATCATCATTAATATCTTTACATGGTTAAAACAGTCTCTCCCGCTGTGTGTACGCTTAGATCTATTAAACTACGCAACGTATTTTAAAGCGGTTCTCATCAATAGTGATTCGAGAAGAAGGTTAATAACCAGGATTAAACGCGGGCAAAGCCACGGGACGCAGCTAGTTCTCTATATATCATTAGCAACAACAAGGTAACAACTGACTGGTCAATCAACAATTGTTGGTTAAAATTGACTTCCGAGATTTGATAGAAGTTGTTTATTTTTAGGGTTCCGTACCTCAAAAGGTAAAAAAGGAACCATTATAAGATCACTTTCTTGTCCGTCTGTCCGTCTGTCTGTCTGTCTGTCTATCTGTCTGTATGTCTCTCTGTCTGTCTGTCTGTCTGTCTGTCTGTCCGTGTGTCACCACCAATTTTCTCAGGAACGGGTGGACTTAGCAAGTTGAAATTTATACAAAATACTGAAGTCTTATAGTCCATATTTAATACTACAAGAATCTTTGTCCTGACATACTGACTGACTGACTGACAGACAACGCACAGCCTAAGCCGCTGGTCGCAGAGACTTGAAATTTGGAGGGTATATTTGTCTTAGTACGTAAGGGTGTACTAAGAAAGGATATACCAAAATTCACCCTGTTAGTGGATGAAATGGGGGTTCAAAGTCTGTATGGAGAAACAAGATTAGATAGTCTTTTCTATTCTAAACTTCACACAAGTGCTTCAGTAAAAAATAAGTAAATACGTGTTTCACGCTTTTTCAAGATTCCACCCCTAAAAGGGTGAAATGGGGTAACAAAGTCTGAAAACCAATATTGTTTCGGGTTGCGCTGAAATTTGGCATGCAGATAGTTATTACGACGTTAGTTCCCTCTGAGATTAGAGAGATAAATTATTTTCTAAAATTCACCCCTTAAGGGGATGTAACGGGGGTTCAAAGTTTGGATGGAGAAACAAGATTAGATAGTTTTTTCTATTCGAAACATATTTCAGGCATTTTTGAAATTCAACTTCTAAGAGGGTGAAATCGGGTAACAGAGTCTGAAAATCAATATTGTTTTGGATTGCGCTTCATAATAACTATCTGTATGCTAAATTTCAATTTTGCATACAGATAGTTATTATGACTAATATGAATATGAATATGAATATATAATAACTATCTGTATGCTAAATTTCAATTTTGCATACAGATAGTTATTATGACGTTGGTATCCGTTAAGAATGGATTTTTCAAAAAATGACCCCTTAAAGGAATAAAATGAGGGTTCAAAGTTTGTATGGAGAAACAAGATTATATAGTTTTTTTTTAAACTTCGCACAATTACTTTAGTATATAGATAATAAAATACGTATCTCAGGCTTTTTCAAAATTCCACCCAAGAAAGTGGGGTGATAAAGTCTGAAATCAACATTGTTTCGGATTGCGCTGAAATTTGGCATGCAGATAGTTGTTTTGACGTAGGTATCCGTTAAAAATTTTTTTTTTAATTCACTCTTTAAGGGGAAGAAGCGTGGGTGCAAAGTTTGGGTTGTCTTTTTATTCGAAACTTCACACAAGTACTTCAGTAAATAAATAATTAATTACGAGTTTCAGGCTATTTCAAAATGCCACTCTGAAGAGGGTGAAGTGGGGTAACAAAGTCTAAAAATCAATATTATTTCGGATTGCGCTGAAATTTAGAATGCAGATAGTTATTATGACGTAGGTATCCGATAAGAAAGGATTTTCCAAATTCACCTCTTAAGGAGACGGAACGGGGATTCAAAGTTTGTATGGCAAAACATGATGAGATAGTCTGTTTTATTCGAAACTTTACTAAAGTACTTCTGAAATAAATAAGTAAATACGTGTTGCAGCATTTTTCGAAATGGGGTAGGTAACAAAGTCTGAAAATCAATATGGTTTTTCGAGTTTTATAAATAGGAATTCCTATTTCCCTTAGTCACGTGATAACTTGAAAACGGATAAACCGATTTGGCTAATTCTTTTTATGTCTTTTATGATAGAAAGGTTTTCACAAAAGAAACGTTATAAGTAAATAAAAGAAGTTTATAACGCGGGCGAAGCCGCGAGGCACTTCTAGTAAAGTGTATAACACTCCAGGTCCTGAGTCAACACGATAAAAAGATATGGGCAAATTTAGATTTTTGCGAAAACTTGTAAGTACCAAAATTTATCTTAATTTTCAACTTTTTTTATTTTTCAGAATTTTTCCATTGCTTGTGTTGTAAGACCTTGCTTGTGACCAAAATTGACAATTCTAGGTCAACCGGAAGTACCCTATAAATTTTGGGTCGAAAACCTATAGGGTACTTCCCGTTGACTTAGAATCATAAAATTCGGCAAGAAGCAAGATCTTATAGGACAAATAAAGGAAAAATTCCAAAAAATAAACAAAGTTGAAAATTAAAGGGTGTCCCCATACATACATAGTTCAACCAGTTAAGATAGGCCTCTGAGTTATATGAGCGCTCATACAATTTAGAAGTCTAGCTTAATTTGTACCTACCAACGTTGGTACGGAAGCCTCTGTGGGCGAGTTCAACTCGACTTTGCCGGTTTTTTATTTACAAGTAAAGCTTATAAGCGTGTACAGTATCGGTCAAAATTGGAGAAGCAATCTCAAATAGCATGACAGCAAAATATGCACATACGACCTTTTTCTATAAGACGTTTCGAAAGTAACATAATGAAAGAGAAAGATAGAAAAGATAGAAAGACCCATATATCGCACTCTCTCATTATGAATCCATTAGAAAGAGCGCATGTATTAATTTTAGAATAGCTAGACCAGTTTCGCTTCTTTTATCAGTTTTACAAATAATGAGGGTAGATTTGAAACAAATTGTATTGATGGCATAAATGTATGAAGATAACATTGTCGGTTGGTGAACTTTGGTAGTGGTTGAAGTTTGGTTAATAAATAACTTAAAAAATCAAAATGCAAGCAAATATAATTATTAAAGACAGCGAATATTGAGGCATTGCATAGAAATGGACTAAATAAATTATATTATCTCAAATGTATAGTGAAAGCGGCATAAGTGTAAGTTATTGCTGAGTGATAAGTGTTGAGAAATCCTAGTTGTGAAAGTAAATTGTTAATAAAGTGTGTTAATAAGATTTGGTGTTTTCAGACGGATTTTATTCGCAATTATGGAATGTTGGCCGCGCCCCCCATTGGCATATTATTATTTTCTATGCCATGGGGTTTAATAATGCAAAGATGAGCGCGAGACGAGAGATGTTTTTTTTGGGGGGCTATTACTGCTCGCGTCCGTAGGATTTAGCCCTCGATGTCCTACACGTGTCCCCTGGGTGGCGCCAAAAGAGCAGTACTTTTCAGGTGGTAGGCTTAGGCCGCGGCGTGTTACCACCCACCAGACAAAGCCATGCCGCCAAGCGGTCGCTTTACGGCATGAATGTTTGGTGAAGCCATTATGGGGAACGGGTCGGAAACAGTTGCGTTGCTTACTATAGCTAGTCGTGATACATTGAAGGTCAATTTACCTGGCAGCCAATCTTGGAGAGCAGCGGGATCCGAGGCACGGTTCTCCGCTGGCCGACCGCAGATAGTTGGGGGCCCAAGTAGTGAGCCAGCCACTCATGAAAGGCTGCCCCGCCATCTCGCGAAAAATCCCGGAGGTGCGCCATCGTGCCGGTTGGCGACCGGACGAGAGGACCCGATGGACACCTCTGGGGGGGCTCGGGCGTCCCCGCGGTCTCCAGGATTGGTTCCCAATAGGTGAAAAGACCTAATATGTATCACGGGTTGGTAATTAGCGCCTCGTTTCCACTTCCGTTTCCCTTACCTAACTTCACTCCCCACACAATGAAAGGCAGAAACAGAATAAAGGTTATACAGCGGAAGCACGTCCTCTCCCTTCAAGTGCACCTCTAAAACATTCGAGGCTTGCACTCCAATATCCTCTCGGTCCACCACCACCTTGAGACCGAAAAACCGCATATTCTGTTCCTCACGGAGACGCAGATCAAATGTCCAGCTGACGCGGCGTACCTTGCCTACCCAGGCTATGTTCTAGAGCATAACTTTAGGGCGAGGGCGGGAGTTTGTATGTATGCCCGCGATGACATTTGCTATCGGCGTCTCCGCAACCTTGAAGACCCTCAACTTTCCGTCATGTGGATTTTGGTGGACACTGGCATAGAAAAAATTCTTTATGCTAGTGTGTACCGTTCGCACAGCGGAGACGAGGAGACAAACAGGCTCACAAACCACCTCAGTGAGGCGGCTGATGTGGCCCAACAGAGGTATCCTTCTGCTCAATTAGTGCTTCTGGGGGATTTCAACGGCCATCATCAAGACTGGCTATACTCATACCAGAGCACTGACCACGCTGGTCGAGAGATGCGAAAGCTTGCTTTAACGCTAGACCTCACTCAGTTGGTCCAGGGAGCAACAAGGATACCGGACGTTGATGGCCATACAGCCAATTGCTTGGACCTTCTGCTGACAACAGAACCAGACCGCTACTCGGTGTCGGTTTCATCACCCTTAGGTAGCTCCGACCACTGTCTGGTGAAGTCTGTATCCGTCTACTCCCCGCCCGATCCCAGCCAAAAAGGCACCCGGCGGGTGTGGCGATACAGGTCAGCTGATTGGGATGAGATGCGTTGTTTTTTCGCGTCTTATCCTTGGCGGCAGGTATGTTTTTCTTCGAGCGATCCCTCAGCTTGCGCGGATGCTGTGACAGAAGTGTTACGTCAGGGTATGGAGTATTTCATACCATTTTCTGACGTTCCGGTGTCAAGCAAAGCTCGTCCATGGTTTAATGCCAAATGTAGAGATGCAGAAGCATCAAAACATGAAGCTTACTTAGCCTGGGCTGATGCTCGAACCCGCAAGACTAGAGATGTACGCGAAAAGAAGAAAGCCTTTAACTTAGCCGCCAAGTCCTGCAAAAAGGCTCTCAAGAAGGCTCGCTTCGATCACATACGCCGAACAGGGAACAAACTTGCTTCTTACCCCTCGGGTAGCAAAGCGTTCTGGTCCCTGGCGAAGTCGATCGAAGAGAACTTCTGCCGTCCCTCACTGCCTCCACTACTGAAACCCGATGGATCACTAGCACACTCGGCTGAAGAGAAAGCGAATTTATTTGTTACTCTGTTTGCGGAGTCTTCACGTTTAGATGCTGGCAATGCTGTACCTTCTAGTCTGCCGACTTGCGGGACGTTTATGTCGGAAATCCGCATTCGTCAGACTGAAGTACGCAAAGCGTTGCGCAATCTAGACGTGAACAAAGCTAGTGGTCCAGACGGTATACCAGCTGTAGTCTTGAGGACGTGTGCGCCTGAGTTGGCTCCTATTTTGACACGCCTCTTTCGCTTGTCTATGACGACTGGTCAAGTGCCTAAGTCCTGGAAGCAAGCAAACGTGCAACCCGTGCCGAAAAAGGGTAGTCGTGCAGACCCTGTCAATTACAGGCCTATCTCAGTCACTTCCATACTCTGTAAGACTATGGAACGTGTACTGAACCACAGGCTCCTGGCATACCTAGAAGTGAACGATCTCCTCAGTGACCGACAATACGGGTTTCGCCGAAACCGGTCTACTGGGGATCTTCTAGCGTATGCCACGCACATCTGGAGCGAAGCCATCGAGAACCACGGCGAGGCGCTGGCCGTCTCTCTTGACATCTCGAAGGCTTTCGACAGGGTTTGGCACGATAGCCTTATTAGCAAGCTTCCTTCATACGGCCTGCCCACTGGTTTATGTGTTTGGATAGCAGATTTCTTAAGGGATCGGTCGATTCGAGTGGTCATCGATGGCTGTTCTTCCGACCAATTGGCCATAAATGCCGGAGTCCCTCAAGGATCAGTACTCTCTGCAACACTTTTTCTGCTGCATATTAATGACCTGCTTAAACCCGGTATCTTTGGGTACGCAGATGACAGCACTGTTGTAGAGAGTTATACATCCAACGCACGAACCAGTGCATTACAAATCCAGTCTCATAGAGAAGCGATGGTCGAACGCTTGAACTTTTCTTTGAAGGCAGTCTCTGATTGGGACGATGCCAATCTGGTCAAGTTCAATGCTGCGAAAACCCAGGCGTGTCTTTTCTCCGCTAAACGGAGCCCATTTCTACTGGCTCCTACTTTCCGGGATGTGTCCGTTCCGATAAGTAACAATCTCGAGCTTCTTGGCATCTCTTTGACACCAACTCTCAATTTCGGCTCTTATATTGAGTCTAGAGCCCAGCTAGCCTCAAAAAAGCTTGGCATTTTGGCTAAGGTGAGACGGTACTTCAAACCGGACAGTTGCTTAATCTTTATCAAGCACAAGTCCGGTCGTGTATGGAGTACTGTTCTCACCTTTGGGATGGTTCTGCTAAATACCAGCTGGAGACACTGGAAGCTATTGAGAGGAGAGCCAAAAAACTCATCAGCGATGACCTATTAGTAAGCAAGAGACTCCAGAGTCTCGCGCATCGCTGCAAAGTCGCTTGTTTATCGGTTTTCTATCGGATACATTTCGGAGAGTGTGCAATGGAACTGCATGATTTGATTCCACCATCCCCATTTTATAATCGGACATCCAGAGACACTAAAAGGCGCCACCGATTTATGGTGGATATACCATCTACCCGAACGAAGCGATTTGCTTCTTCGTTCATCATACGAACCGCTAAGGAATGGAATACCCTGCCTGAGTCCGTGTTTCCGATTAAGTACAATATGAGGGTCTTCAAATCGCGAGTGAATAGGTATCTTCTGGGTAAGCACGCTACATCATCGATCGCATCATCACTTAACATCAGGTGAGATAGTGATCAAGTGCTACCCAGTTCGGTATAAAAAAAAAAAAAAAAAAATGTCCTGAGCAACTGTAGCACAGATTATATAATAGCTACTTGGCTGTAGTCCCCCTGGATCTAGTTTGGGGAAAATTTACGTGACAGACATAATATGTGCGAATATAGTGGATTACGAAGGCTTCTTGGTTGAATACTCAAAGGCTTCTTATCTGCATCAAAAACAATAGAAGTCACACGAAATATTAATTTAAAAGTATATAAAAACTAGGCGATGTGCCGGCTGTGATAATTTGTAATAAGTAATTGTGTAAGTTATGATTATAAAGGATTAAACTTGAATCCTCTTTTCCTATAGAAAATGAATAATTAAGCTTATAACCTTAAATAATCAATAGGTAAGAGCAATTCTTAGATGCAACCAAACGAGTGTTATTTTGTCAAAGAATAAAATTGTCAATGAAGACGGTTTCAATTTAATATAATATTAAATAAAAATAGTAGTTAATGATATTTCGATATGTCGTAAATCAGTTTATTTAAAAACATTGTTGCTGTGTATTCATTTCCTCAAAAACTTAAGATAACATCACGGTGCTATTTATTTTATTTCACATATAACATAGATCACCAATTTACCTATACTAGCGAAGTATTTTTAAACAGATATAAAATAATACAAGCTATTAATAATTGTTTTTTATTTTAAATATTTTATAGACTAGCGTTTGACCACTATCTCACTTGTTGGTAAGCGATGTTGCCGTCGAAGATGGTAAGTACGCTATGCCTAGAATGGGAACTGGCCCTCAAGGATAGCTGCCGGAACACATAAGATGTTTGACGACAGATTTTCTAACTTAAGGGTGGTAGCTGGCCAGGCGGATACTAGATAGTGTCCTACCACCATGCGGGGGTTGTTGGTTTCTTAACGATGTTTTTCCTTCAAACAAAAAAAAAACTTCAAAAGCGCACGTATATTTTTCGATAGAAAATCCATTGTTGCGCGGCGGTTTGAATTCGGTACCTCTGGCATCAAAGTTCAACCAAACGATCTCGCGATTACGCCACCGGGCCCTCAAAATTATAACAAAATCATGCAATGCATGGAGATTCAAACTCAGGCCTCATGCTTCCTTATCAGTTCATTTTACCACTCGACCAATCTGCCATTTATGACTCATTCGAATTTAAGCATCCGTTACTTGTTGCCTAGCTAGTCAAACTTTCCCCTTAGGGAATTAGGTTTTTAAAAACTAAAATGAAACTAAAAGAGACGTCTTGCCGATTTGGAGGCTCAATATAATCTCAATATAAAACTAACTCTAACAATACAAGAAAGCCACACAAGAGTGTGTGGTCGAGTTCTTAAAATGCTTACTCTAACTTATAGCTAAATCCGCCGACAACAAGTAGTTTCGCAAGTCAGCGTTTTAATCTAGTACCGATGGTAAGGGCCGTTGCATAACTTCTCCCTCCCCAAGAGTGAAATTATCGGATTGTTCATTTTTAATAACATTCCGATAATTTTGCGGAAACATTATAATAGTATGGCGAAACACATATGACAAAATCAAAATACAGCATATTACTAAAAATAAGGTAATGTATAAAATGACGACACTGATTCTAGAGTCCGGTTCTTTTAAAACATTTTGCACTAATTCACTGTGTTTAAGGGCCTGCGACATAAACTTTACTTCATCCAGACTGACTCCTTTGATATCCAGTACAGGTGCACTGGATAGAGGCGCGTTCTCAGTTGCTGTAGACAGCTGGGGCAAGTCAATAATCGGTATTGGCTCCGTATTGTCATTTTCCATGAAAGAGTGATGATGTCGGATTTTCACGTTTTGAATTTCAATATCACAGGGTGTGTCGAGGCTGATGATGTATGTACCAAGAACAGGATATTTAGTAAGTTCCGAGTTGCAATATGTTGTGACCACCGTTTTGAGTCTGGTGTACAGGATCCAGCTTGCAGCAGCGATCGATTGGAGTCGGATCTCTTCAATGTGTATTTGACGTTGTATGCAGCTGGTATGATTGTCTTCGAACTTCATGAGTTGCTCAATGCAGGTGAGCTCCGGGTAAGTAGGACGGTTGTCCACAGAGCATAAAAAGATGTCTCCAGCGGCTAGTGAGCGGCATGGTTTCTCGATCGGTAAATATTTCATTCCCTTTGCCAAAAGGTAAGGATATCGTGGGAGAATGGAAAGGGTTTTATTTTCGGATGCGTGGAACATTGGTAACGAGAAAAGTTTGAAATAATTATAAGTATTATTATCAGTTAGCGGAATCTCAAATATGAACGTGATCTGGTTTTGCTTTATATAGGACTTAATATTAATAGTTTCTTCCAGTTTTACCAAATTAGTATCTATTGCAGGATACACCAAATTTTCCTGTTTATCTATTACCTTTAAATGATACAATAATTCTGAAGAATTAACAATGGACTTGTGTAGTACAGATATTGTACTAAAAGCTAGAGCTGTTTCAATTTCACCTAATTTTATAAAGATTGTTCTAAAATTACTTATGTACATGTTATAAAAACTTGAAACATATGTGGAATATTCCCAACGTTTTTTCTGAGAAGCAAACTCTTTTAACATGGATTCTAGAATTTTCATGCGCGTTTCTAGCAATGCAGAATGTTTATTTATTATATCGGTAGTATTTATGAAACTATCGATTATTTGTGAAATTAGAGTAAGCTTCTTAGAAGTGACTATTTCATTTTGACCTTGTTCGGTAATGAGTCTATCATACTTTAATGCATCCTCATGGTCAAGGTTGCCAGTAACAAGTTTAATGATTGAACCAAGGGGGTTTAGAATACCTCTCTTAAACCGTTGTCCGGGTACAAGTTGCCTGTATTTTTGAACAGTTTTGTCGCGTAAATATTCTACGTGCAAATTTAGTGTTTCTAATTCAGGAGAATGTGATTTATTTCGTTTTATCAAATTATTAAATTCATTATAGCTATCTATAATAAAATTTAGGTCATCATAAACTTTACTGAGATTTAAATTTTTAATTATTATCCATTGATCAGTTTGCATAAAGGCTTGACCTATCTTTACCGGGAGTATGCCTGGGTTCCCTTCAAGTGACTGCAGATGAAGGGCCAGCGCCGGCATCGCTACCATCAGAATGGTCCACCTGTGGAGGGCGTTTGATGTTTTTAATAGGTACCTTTGTTAACCTTTTACCTATCTGAATTGGAACTACATTCCTTGCTACTGGTCCTGCTATTTTCGCTTTAACATACCGCGCTTTATCCTTACTCTTTCGTTTATTTACATCTTTTGCGTAAATGGTTTTTCCTTCAGGGAAACCCATTTCGGTCTCACCGCCTTTCTTTTCCCTAATCTTTTCTTTCTTCTCTACCATTTTATCTGCTAATTGTTTATATAGACATTTAGTGCGTTTGGCGTGGTCCTTTATTAGCTGTTGCATGTATTGTTTTTCAAACTCAACGCCAAAGGGGCTACCTGCATCGGTATGCCCGAAAACTACTTCGAATGGAGTAAGGCCTGTTACGGAATGTATTGAATGGTTGTATGCAAGTATAGCATACATCATTACTGATGCGGCATCTGTACATTTTTCTTCATACTTTGCACATCTGTAGGTTTCGCTAATGGTGGAATGTAGACGCTCTATTAAGCCCATAGAGTTTGGATTATTGGGGGTACCAATGTGTAGTTCTACTTTGTGTAAACTAAGAAATTCTTTCATTAGCTCATTATTAAATTCTGAACCAGGATCTGAACTTATTTTCTTAGGTATTCCATAGAAAGAGAAGTATTTCATCAGGGCTCTGACTACTTCAGGAGTGGATCTATTTGAAATTGCTATAGCTTGACCCAATTTGCTGAAAGCATCTATCAAGGTAAGGAAATATTGTCCTTCAATTTGGAAAAGGTCAATGAATAATTCTTGAAATGGGGCATCTTGTGATTGCGTTAATTGTAGTAAAGGTTTGATAGGTTTTCGGTCGTATTTCATTTTGCGACATATTTCACAGGCGTTAATTATAGCGGCTATTGTTTCCTGCATGTTGTACCAAAAGTACGTCCTACGTATTTTAGCTAGGGTTTCCTTAATACCCCTATGACAGGTTTTCCCTTCATGGTATCTATTAACAATCAATTTTTGCTCTGCCTCATCTTGCACATATACCACTCGTTCTGTACATTCCATTAACTGTACGGTTCCTTTCCTAAATAACTCTCTAACTATGCAATTAAACTGTCTACGGTGTTCTGTAAGTTCAAAATATATGAAATATTTTACTTTTGGTCGTACATATTCTTTTAAGAACTGTTTAACTAGCTGTGGGTTGTCAGTAGGTAAAAAGACTTCTAGGATCTTTTGTTTATCGTGAGAAAGATCTTGTACTTGTATATCATTTTTGAACCAATTAAATACCAAAATCTGGTTTGGCTTGGTATCTACCGCTTCGTTTAAAATTGGTATGTCAGTTACGTCTACGTCCATGGCAGAATGAATTGTGTCAGACCTTGTTGTTTCAGATGGTTCTCTAATAGGATAGTCAGGTTCTTTGTCTGAGCAAATAGACAAGGTTTCAGAGTCAGATATTGATATGTTACTTGCAGTAGCAGTTGCACTAGAGTCAGAGATTGTAATGGTAGAAGAGTCTTTACGTTCTTCTTTCTGTTTAGCTGTCAGTTTTATTATATCTTTCACTACCTGCTTCATCTGACCTTTAAGTTTTCGTTCTTTTCTGTCAACATTAACTTTCATCGACTGTCCGTCATCGTCAGATTCTGAGAGGGCATTTACTTTAATTCGGGATAGTGCGTCTGCATTGGTATTTTGTTTACCATTTTTGTATATTATTTCAAAGTCAAAGTCTTGAAGGCGGAGCCTCCAGCGTGTCAATTTACTGTTCGGGTCTTTAAGAGAATTCAGCCATGCAAGTGGTCTATGGTCAGTGTATATATAAAATTTTCGGCCGTATAGATATGGTCGGAAATGTTTCGTCGCCCAAATTATCGCAAGGAGTTCTCGCTCAATGGTACTATACCGAGACTCGGTATCACTTAAGGTGCGACTCGCGTAGGCTACTGGTTTATCAGTGCCAACCTGGCCTTGAGAAAGAACCGCGCCTAAGGCTACTTGCGATGCGTCAGTTGTCAAAACAAAAGGTTTTTCGTAGTCAGGGTACTGTAGAAGAGGTGCGTGAGTCAAAAGCTCTTTACATTTGTTGAATGCGTCTATATAGTTCTGATCAATAATAATTTTGTTGCGTTTTTTTAGGCATGATGTCAGTGGTTGAGTTACTTTTGCGAAGTTGGGTATAAAACGTCTGTAGTAACCTACGAGTCCTAGAAAACTTTTAATTTCGGTCGTAGTCTTTGGTATCGGGAAATTCATAACAGCTTTTATCTTGTCGTTATTGGGTTTGAGTCCATCTTTCGTAATCGTGTGCCCAAGGTACAAAACTTCTTTGCGTAAAAATTCCGATTTGTCAAGTTGGACCTTGAGGTTCGTCTGTCTGAGTCTGTCAAAAACGAGTCGTAATTTTTGTAAATGTTCCTCCAGACTGGAAGAGTATATTATTACGTCATCGAGGTACACCATGCAATGTAGACCTTGAAGGCCTCGGAGGACATTGTCCATGGTACGTTGGAATGTCGCGGGAGCTGTCTTTAAGCCGAAAGGCATTCTCAAAAACTCAAAATGTCCGTTTTGCGTACTGAAAGCAGTCTTCTGTCGGTCATGTTTTTCAACTTCGATCTGATGGTATCCGCTGGCTAAGTCTATTGTGCTAAAGTAAACACTTTTACCTAATTTATCGAACAAGTCATTTATGTTAGGCAGGGGATATTTGTCATCGGTAGTTATGTCGTTTAAACGTCTGTAGTCAATAACCATTCGGAATTTTTGTTCTCCGGTTGCATCAATTTTTTTGGGTACTAGATGTACCGGGGCATTCCAAGGGGAATAAGATTCTTGTATAACATTATCTTGTAGCATTTTCTCTACTTGTTTGTTAATCTCGTCAGCTTGTATTGGGGCCTGTCTATATGGTTTCACATAAATTGGGTCTTCGTTCTTTGTCCGAATTTGATGTTTGACTTGGTTTGTGAAAGTCAGCGGTATTTGGTCACAGTGGAAAATGTCTTTATATTCCCTACATAATTTCGAAATTTTGTCCCGTTCTTCGTTGTTGGTGTGGTCTAGTCTCAGTTTATTCAAGTTTTCTTCAAGAATGTTGTCAGTCTGTATGTCTGTATGATTTGTCATGAAATTAAGGTCACATTCAGTATGAGAATAGTCTGAAACTTGTAAAGGTTGCTTTACTGTCAGTTGTATTCGTTCGTCTGAAGCGTTTTGGATAACCGTGGTAGCGTAACCGTTCACACAGTTCACCAAAGCGCTTGGCATACGTATGCCAGGGCTAAATTCAGTATAGTCCAAGATAGCTTCGCCTGAATGCTGGTTTGTGGGCAATTTAACTCGTTGCTCCGATCGCGGTTGAAGCTCAAGTACATAATCCAAATTGTTGTTAATTATTGGTATGCACGTAGAGTTCGTTTTTAAAACCAAATGTTTTAGATCGATCAGGGCACCTAATTGCTTTAGTAAGTCATTTCCGATAAGTCCATCATAGCGGGAGTCGACGTTGAATAAATAAAATTTATGCAACTCATCACTTTTAAATGTCGGTAAAAGTGGAATTTCGACAACTTCGCTATGCCTGCTAGATGCATGAGTACTTACTACTTCGAAAGGTTCATGCCTTACATGGCTGTAGAAGTACTCATATGCTTTATCAGGTCTCAAAAATGATCTGGTACTTCCGGTGTCTATCATCATTTTTGCGTCTATTTCTGGGATATAAATGTGAGGCAATTTTAGAGTCGGGTCACAATTGAGTTCTATGATTTCTTGTCTTTTACAACAGCTATGTGAAAATTTTCATTTTCTTTCTGTTGTGGAAAGTCAGTTTGTGGTGTCTCGGATCCTTCATAATCTATGTCGTCACTATGTTGTCCATATACGTCATAGTCGAGCACAATTTCATTGTCATAGTCATAGTAATAGTCATAATCTAGTTGTTCGTCATTTTCGGTAAGCTCATTTAATTTAAAACCTTCGCGAGGAACTTGAGGGGCTGTCCTCATAGTTACGTCTGTCGCTTGGAAATGTGGCGGTTGTACTTGTGAGGGTCTGTACCCAAATTGTTGAGGGGGTTTGTACCCTAACTGTTGAGGGGGTTTGTACCCTAACTGTTGCGGTGGTCTATAACCAAATTGTTGGGGTGTCATCCCTACATTAGGGGCTGTCCGAAAACCTGAGGGTTGTGTTTGATTATTACCGAATTGTGGGCGATATCCTAACTGTGGCCTATAGCCAAACTGTGGTGGACGATATCCGAATTGAGGTGGACGGTAACCGAATTGAGGTGGTCGGTAACCGAATTTTTGTTGTCCGAATTGAGGAATATTATTTTGTGCATTCTGTGGAATGCCAAAGTTAAATTTTTGCTGTGCGCCTAAATTACCCATTGGTAAAATTGGTTTATAGCCTGTTGGTTGTAGTGACGTCGCCTGAGACGTGCTATGTCCTACGCCAGAGATGGCGGGTGGCCTTGAACTGTTTCCGTACATGCGGTTACGTAATGTATATTGCTCATGGAAATTGACCTCCTCCAGCACTACGCTTAAGGCGTCTTCTATTGTGCCAGGTGACTTTAATCTCACTACTCGAACCATATTCTCTGGTAAATTGTACAAAAATACATTTAATGCCAAATTATTGTAGATAGCGATTTTCGCGCGTTTTAGTTCTATGTCTCCTAGCAAATTTACTTTTGCAATCAGCGATGATCGAATATTTTGTACTCTGTTACAAAAGTCGAGATACGATTCACCGGATTTAATTTTACAAGATTCTAACTCGATGCTTATGCATTCTTCGCTACGCGGGTCACCGAAATGTTGCTGTAACAACTCTTTTAGAGCGGACCAAGTATTTATATCATCCCGTTCTGATAACAAATTGGCAGCAGCGTTAGTTAACCGGCTTGTAATAGCATGCAAAATGTATATGTTTTGTTCTTCATGACCTCGAAATCGGTTAATCACGTAATCACACTTTTTGAGAAATAAATTTAACTGTCTTTTATCACCATCAAAATACGGAATTAATTGAAGCATTTCCCTAGGGATAGGGATTACTTGTACGATTCTAATTTCGGGCTCTTGTTGTGGCATATTTTGTGGATTTTGTTCCATTTTGATAGAGTTTACACGATGTAGAGTTGTCAAAGTGACAATAATTTAACACACACAATATTAAAACACACGAGAAAAACACAGTAAAATGCAAAAACACACAGTAATACACAGTAAAATACACAAAATGACACAAAAAGTAAAATAAAATTATATGCAGAAAATCATGAAATTTGCTATATTATGATAACTATGGAGTTATCAGTTAATCTGTTACATTAAATCAACTAAACACAATATTACACAATACCTAAAACAAATTTACAATAAAAATTATTTACGTTAATGTCCTTTCTTAAAATAATTAGCTCTATGTATGATCGAGTTCTTAGAATTAGATAAGGCACTCGGCTCAATGATACTTTAAAACCAGATACGTTATAGTGAGAGAGTTCCGATCTCAAAAATAACACAAATGAAGTTAACCTTGTATGAAAAATACAGGAGAGGATATTGGTAAGGAAGGCAAAGAGTTTTACTCACCAACCGACCGCTACTCCCATACTCGGCTTCACCATGAGAAAGAGTGACAAATTTATTTGTTCGAGGATTGTTTCCAGCTATTCGCGTCGTTCGTCCTGTTTTGCTGGTGTCGACGCAGCCTTTTGTGAAACAATCCTGTCCTCAGCGCCAGTCAAACTTTCCCCTTAGGGAATTAGGTTTTTAAAAACTAAAATGAAACTAAAAGAGACGTCTTGCCGATTTGGAGGCTCAATATAATCTCAATATAAAACTAACTCTAACAATACAAGAAAGCCACACAAGAGTGTGTGGTCGAGTTCTTAAAATGCTTACTCTAACTTATAGCTAAATCCGCCGACAACAAGTAGTTTCGCAAGTCAGCGTTTTAATCTAGTACCGATGGTAAGGGCCGTTGCATAACTAGCTTTCTCAACGTTATGTTAACTCAACAAAAAGAAATTTAGTATACAGTGGAATATTTTTATCATTACCAAATGTATCTGACGCTACGTTTCACCTTTTTATTCGTCTGTGGTCTGGGTAAGCATGCCATCTATGCCGTACTTACGTGTTATTGTTTGCGTTGGAACATTCGACAGAAATATCGTGCAGGCTACTATGAACATTGAGGTGCTACTGGACTATTGTCCCTCGATAGTACATTATCACACTATACATTTAAATACCCACAGGCAACGTAAATCGTATTATGCTTGAAAACAACACGTACATATACATTTTGCCTAAATTCGTCACTACACCTAAGCGCTTCGAATTTCAGAAGCGCGATTTCAGAATGGTGTCACGCATTCGAATCTCTCCGTACGGAAGTGTTGGGCGACTCTTTCGGATTTGTAAAATTTTGTTCGAAATACTCTCTAATATTAATTTCGATGATGATACGGGTTGGATTTAGAATAGGTTGGATTTCGAATCGTTTGGCACTAGTTTGATATTAAATGTTGTGGGAATGGGTAGAGGTTAGGTCCCTGATTGTAACAATAACATTCTTATAACAAGGTAATGCATATTTTACAAGAAAACGATATAAACGAAATCTAACCTAAAAATATATAATAAACCATAAAAACAAAGCGCAAATAATAGTTACAAGGGCTAGATAACTGTTAGAACAATTTATTAATGTGATTTACCACTACTAAATAAATAAGAACACCCTACCAGAAACAAAACTAAGTTAAGTTAGGTTGAAACTGCGGCAACACACCGCGCGAGCCAGCGAGTGAAGCGAGCGTGCCGCGGCAGCTGCCGACAAAGCGCTAAAAAGTCTTTTACACATCCAACAAAACAAGAATATTGATCAGCTAAGTTTTACAAAAAGTGTGGTTATGATTTTACAAAAATAGGCAAAACTCTAAAACGATGTAATGAACCTTGTAATGAAGTGGTGGAAAAAAGGAAGGGGGGACGCTCCCTTCCCCTCACCCCCTCCACCCTCCCTTTTTCATGCCAAACGATTCTAATGTTTTACTAAGTACCTATAGTTATGATTTTACAAAAGCAACATAACTTAAAAACTATGCATTACCTTGTAATGAGAGTGGTGGGGAAGGGAACGGGGGACCCTTTTCACCCGATGACCGAATGACACCGAATGACAGCCGATGATACCAACAAGGGAGTTCAAGGCATCGTCTTTTCGAGATTGATTTACTATTTTCTAACTCTTTTATTAGCTTTACTTGTAATTTTACTAACCAAAAAACAATGTAATAAAATATTTCAAGTCAATTTAAAACTTCTGCTAATTGTCGTAACGAACGTATGTATATGTAACTTTGTACGTATATATATTTCGAATAATACAATACTATAATTTGGTATCTTGGAGCTATTCTGATGATGGAGCCGGGATGAGGACAGTGGAACTCTTCAGTGGCTACTAGTGAACTCCGTCGAGTTTGGGCACATTTCCTCTGTTTTGACTATTCCAATAGATTGCGCTTGTTCACAAGGTTCCGGTGTTTTTTTATGATATATACGTATTATAGATACAGCGGCATGAAAAATTCTGGAAAGTCCAAATTTTGCATGTCACTGCACTGCGCCTGCCACCTCAAGGCATACAAATTTTAAGTCTGACATTCCCTGTAATTTCACTGGACATCCAAACCGTAAACATTCCTATTTCACGGTCAAATTAATTGGCAAAGTGGTGGTACCACCCTGAGCGGACTAGCAGAAGTCCTACCAATACAAAAGGACACACTCATGGAGCTAGTATTCTACTTTTCAGTTTAAGCGAGATTTATGAATGTTTTCAAAATTCATCATTATTTGTTGGCATAGCACGCCACAGAGCTCGTTTTTCTTTTTTACCTTGCGCTCGCTCCATCTAGCTGGAGGGCGCCCTACACTACAAATGCCGTCTACGTTTACGTTTGTGTAAAAAAAAATAGGTTTATAATTAGAATATTTTACACAGAACACTATGCTTGCCCTATACTACGTTTGCCGTTTACGTTTACGTTTATTTTTAAAACTATAGCTTCATAATAAGAATATTTACGCTATCATTTGATCGCTACCTCACCCGTTGGCAAGTGAAGACGTGGTTAAGAATAGTAGCACGCTAATCCCAAAATGCGAATTTATATTGCTATCCGCATAATTTTTCCTAATGTTTCATTAAAATAAACAACAAAATAAAATTCACTAATTCCAAACAACTCGAAACAAATTAGACATTTTAATTCCATAGTTATTTACACATATACATACGTATACATAAAGCAATCGAATTAGCGACCTCTCGGGCCTTTCGCGTATTTATTCAGGCAGCCGCGACCCACCTCTTCCACCCTAAAAGGGGAGGGGGTCATCGAAAAAACCCTTTAAAGTGAAAAGTTAGAAAACCACGACGCTACCTACTCACACCATTCTGTGCCCTGCGGATAGGGTTCATCCTGACTCGTTATATACAAATGGTACTATGTTACATATACATACAGTTTAATACGTATTTCTAGGAATACAGGGCGACTAACTTGACTGTTTGGGTTGTAAAAAATAGAGCTAAAAACGCTAGTGATGGCAGTAAAATTGGAATAATAAGATTGCATTACAATAAAACTACTATACTAATAGTACTAGTTGAGGGCCCTTTGGTGTAGTGGAAGAATGGTCGGCTTTGACGCCAGAGGTACCGAGTTCAATTCCCGTCGTGCACCAATGAGTTTTTCTATCGAAAAATGTATGTGCGCTTTTCACAGTGGCCGCCCTCCGGTGAAGATAAAACATCGTTAAGAAACTCCTAACCCCTCGTGGTGTTAGGACATTATCTAGTGTCCGCCTGGCCAACTACGACCCTCAAGTTAGAAAATCTGTCGCCAAACATCTAAAGTGTTCCGGCAGCTATCCACATCGATACATAGGTATCGATGCGGTAGCATAGCCTCGACCGCATCATCACTTACCAACAGGTGTGATAGTGATCAAGTGCTAGCCTCTATGATAGATATAAAAAAAACACAAACTCAATGTGTAAGCGATGACCTATATCTGATAGTGTGGCACGCAACTATAGATTGCCAAAATTGAGCCCTCTCCCCTAGTTAGTAACATGGTTCGTTTAAGAAAAGGGAAAAATAAAACTATATTAGTTTTAATAAAGAAGTTACACACAGTCCACTCCACCACTCACACAATCCACTTGATCCTGTATAACTACAGATTATATAATAGTTACTACGTAACAGATATTTCACTCCCCTACAAAACACAATACCACCGCTTGTTTCAGACAATACAAGCAAAAATGAGTCTATGAGGATAAGTCTAAGCGTTGTTATTACTTCGTTAAGCGCACGATGTACCGGCGCGCGCCCAATACGATGTGCATTAGTGTAGGGTTGACTCAGTTAAATATATATAAAAAGAGTTTTGAATGCCTTTTATTTACCTCACAAAAATGCTTATTATTCACAAAAACAATGAAAACAATTAAGCTAGGTATTAATATTTTAATCTACATTTGATTCTTGTTTTTTAAATTAAATTAAAGCTTACCTTTCCTCATCTACAGGTAATTTAAATAAAACCGGCTAAGTCGAGTTCGACTCGCCCACCGAGGCTTCCGTACCAACGTTGGTTAGTACCAATTAAGCTAGACCTCTAACTTGTATGAGCGCTCATATAACTAAGAGGCCTATCTTAATTGGCGAAACTATGTATGTATGAGGACACCCTTTAATTTTAAACTTTTTCTATTTTTTGGAATTTTTCCTTTATTTGTGCTTTAAGACCTTGCTTCTTGCCAAATTTCATGATTCTAGGTCAACTGGAAGTACCCTATAGGTTTTCGACCCAAAACCTATAGGGTACTTCCGGTTGACCTAGAATTGTCCATTTCGGTAAAAATCAAGGTCTTATAGCACAAGTAAAGGAAAAATTCCGAAAAATAAAAAAAGTTGAAAATTAAGGTAACTTTTGGTACCTATAACTTTTCGCGAAAATATAAATGTGCCAATATTTTTTATCGTGTTGACTCAGGACCTTGATTTTTATACACTTAATAGGGACTATAGACCTCAGTATCTGGTTTAAAACTCAACTTACTAGGTCTACCCGTTCCTGAGAAAATCGGTGGTGACGATGACACGGACAGACGGACAGACAGACAGACGGACAAGAAAGTGATCTTATAAGGGTTCCTTTTTTACCTTTTGAGGCGTACCTCAAAAGGTAAAAAAGGAGAGATGGCACCATCATTTTTTGGGTTCCGCAGAACCCTAAAAATGATAGTGCCATGTCTCCTGATTCCAATTGACATCCGTCAAATGAGCAATACTTTATTAACTCCAGACATCTCATTAATAACATACGTTGGAGAAGCGACTGGCGATACCATCGCCGGCGTTGGTCGAAAGTTCAGGTATAAAATGCTGTAGCTATGGGTGAGTGAGGGACGCCTGGTACATATAACTCCGTATATTGTTAATGTGCAATTACGGAATAGGGTTCCGTAGTTGCACTTTCACACTTTCACAGTATGCGAAACGCGTGATTTGACACTTATCTAATACTACAAGAATTTTTGCCGTGACATACTGACTGACTGACAGACAATGCACAACCTAAACCACTGGTCATAAAGACTTGAAATTTGGAGGGTATATTTATCTTAGTACGTAAGGGTGTACTCAGAAAGGATTTTCCAAAATTCATCCCTTAAGAGGATGAAACGGGATTCAAAATTTGTATGGCGAAACAAGATTAGATAGTATTTTTTTAGTATGAAATTTTTCGCGAAAATTATTCATTTTAATGTGAACGTACCGTAGTCTTTTTTTATTCGAAACTTCACACAAGTACTTCTGTAAATAAATAAGCAATAGGTGTTTCAGAACTTTTTGAAATTCCACCCCGTCCAAACGTCCTGGGTAAAATGAGGTGTGAAAATTGTCATACAGATAGTTATTATGGCGTTAGTATTCGCTAAAATAGGATTTTTCAAAATTCACCCCTTAAGGAGATAAGACGGGGGTTCAAAATGTGTATGAAGAAACAAGATTAGATAGTTTTTTATTGGAAACTTTACATAAATACTTCTGTAAATTAATTAAGTAAATACGTGTTTCACGATTTTTCTAAATTCCACCCCTAAGAGGGTGAAATAGGGTTAAAAAGTCTAAAAATCAGTATGGTTTTTCGGGTTTTATAAAAATGTATCCCTATTTCCCTGCGATAACTTGAAAACGTGTGGACCGATTTAGATGATTCTTTTCTGATGTGTTTTAATGATAGGAAGGTTTTTACGAAAGAAAAACTTTAAGTAAATGAAAGAAGTTTATACGCAGGCGAAGGCGTGGGGCACTTCTAGTATATTTTTATTAGTATTAGTCATCTAATATTATATTACATTTTATTGAAAAGAGTTTCCAATTAACTGTACAAAGCTCGCCACATTTATTAAATTTATCTATTCCTCCAAAATGTATGTAACCCAACGTCCATTTTTTTTTTCATAACGACCGGGTTCCATTTTTATAGCTTTCAGCGACCTTTAACCCGAAGGCTATAAAGCTAGCCATCATCCTAGCTATAAAGCTTACAATCGAGCTAACATTATGTCGCGACTAAAAAGGACTTTCAACTAATTATAGAAAGGAGGCTCTCGCGTAGATACAGTTTTTTTAGTATGTTATTATTACCACCTAGCACATGTTCACCTATTATCATTACCATCATCATTAGCCCGTTTCTGTCTGCTCATGAACTCACCTATGGCACGCCACTGAGCTCGATCTTCAGCTGTGAGTTTCCAACCGCTGCCAGCCAACTTGCGTATGTCATCGCTCCATCTACACACATCAACAATGTCTAGGGATATTCTGATTTTCTCAATTTATTGCAAATGTGTTACAACTAACATACAACATATATATATGTTTATAGAGCACATTTATCAGATTATACGTTATAATAAAACAAAGTTATTTGTTTTGCGTAAATAATGTTTTATTTTAATAAAGGCTAAAAGTAAAATATTGGTAAACCTAATTCATATATATAAACTTTAAAAAAAAAGTAAAGTGAAATTATCAGGTTTTTTGCAGTTACCCGAAAAATTAGGAGAACTAAAACCACCCATGACGTTAACCACGGTCCTGCAACGGTGTATCATGCTTCGAATCAAGTTATCAAAGTCTTGCTGCGGGATATTGTCTACTAAGGCAGGACCTGGGACTATAATGCAAAAAAAATGCTTATCTTAATGCAAAAAAAAGTAATTCTTCAGTCGCAACGTTTGGTGGAAAATTCATCAAAACCCTTCTTTGGTGCATATCCCACGCGTGCTCTATGGGGTTTAGGTCTATGATTGCGCGGGCCAGTCTAAGACTGACACGTCGTGCTCCTGTAGCCAGCTGGTGACCACTCGCGCAGCGTGCGCACGGCCGCTATCGTGCATGAGCGTGAAAGCTTGGCCCATTTGTATTCGATGGGGATAGATTATTGGTGCTAGCACCTGATTTCGGTAGTTTTTGCAGTCATGGTGTTTCTGATCCAAACGAGGTCTGTTCTTCCACCAAAACAAATACCCGCCTAAACCATAATTGTCCGCCGTGGTATGGATGGACTTCCTGGGGGTGCAGACGCTTCTCACGTCCAGGAGCTCGCCATACACGTACTCTTCGTGAATCAGGATAAAAACCGAATCGGAACTCATCGGTAAACAGCACTACAGACCATTGGTTATCTTCCTAGAGCAAATGTTCTGGAGCCCACTCTAATCTTCGTCCGCGATTTCATCTGCGTAGTGCTAGAGTACGAAGCGACCTGCGAGCATGAAATGCCTCATGCAGTCTTCTCCTCACAGTTTGGTCACTGACAAGCAACTGGTGCTCTGACAGGAGCCTTTGAACCAACTGCATGGCCGTCACATTGGTTGTTTCCTCGCGGCTACTTGCAAAATTCCTGTCTTGTGCGCTTCTTGCCCGGATGCCTTTCAGCCACTTTACCAGTGGCACGATAACGTGACCACAACCTTGATATCACGCTTTGTCTTGTTACAATCGCCTCGGCTATACTCCGTTGAGTTTCACCAGCTTGAAGAATGCCTACTGCCTTAACATCTCGTTTCTCGTTAAATGGCACCGCTGCGTGATGCATACAGTTACATAAATTCGAAATTAACCGATGATTTTATTAAAACTTTAATTTGAAACAAAAAAATACCAAGAATTAGGTTAGGTTAATAAAAACATTAGAACTTCGCTACATCGTGCGCGATCTAGGCGGCGATCTGATAGCGCAGTAGTATTTGTACCGACTGGTTCACACCAAACGCGATCAGAGAATAATTAATATATCAAAGCTTTTAAAAAGTACTGAGATCGCGCCCGCAGATCGCAGGACGCCGCGGTGTGGCCGTACCTTTAGATACTCAGTTTCAGTTGACCTGTAATTTAAACTCACTTTGTTTTGCGGCAATCCATGACCAATAAAGGTTTTAATTAAGTATTTTGTGTTATTTCCTGTAAAACGTATTCAATTCTTAGTTTTCCGAGAACATCTCTTGAAAATACACGAGGTGTCCTAGACGGATGTTTATTTGTCATTATCTGAGGATACCTCGTGTAGAGAAGAAACACCTTTATAAAGATTTAGAATAACTGTGTCTCTCGTAAGCTGATCGTTGAGAGGCTACAGTTTCTATTATTCATTTCAAAACGAGGAAAACGGTACCTATTAACTTAATTATTTTTCAAAATGAATATTATATATTTAATGACATCTTTATTAGAATGGATACCTGAATTTATAAAATATATTTATAAATATATTTTATATATATGTATATTTTTAAAATTGGATACCTGACCTTACCCTAACTAAGAATATTAAACACTAGCAGCCCGCCTCGGCTTCGCACGGGTAGAACATATATGCCTACAAAATTTGCATCAGTTTGTTGCATCGAATATAAAATATGAACATATTTAACAACCACCGTCATATTTCATCCAATTTACACAAAACCTTAACGAATTATGCACCTAAACCTTTCTCATAAACACTCTGGCTATTGGTGAAAACCGCATGATAATCCGTTCAGTAGCTATTGACATTATTTCGAACAGACAGACAGACGCAGTGATGAACTTTGTTATATAATACTTACGTATTGATATTGGACGGCCCTTTGGCGTAAAGGATAGTTACCCTGATTCTGACCCGACAGTCGTTGGTTCTAATCCTAGCTATATACCTACCAATGAAAGTTTTATGTGTATTCATGAATCATGAGTTTTCGTACAGTGGTAGTGGAATCATTAAATCTACCAAAAAGTAGCTTACCACCAAGGAGTACATCTGCCGCCGTAACCTTACGGCGTTCCCCGACGCAAAATGTAGGGGTAATATACGTTTAACGTGTGTATCTGTGTGTCTGTCGGTAGCATCTTAGCACCTAACCGGATGAACCGATTTTTTTTTATTATTGATAGTTTTTTTTTGTTTGATAGATGTCTTCATCGAGAGTTTTCTTAGCTTTGATTCATGAAAATTCGTTCAATCGTTATAAAATTATGAGCTTTTTTCTAGTTAATTGCGCTATGAAATCAACTTTCATAGGTCTGATCAATTCGAAAATCTTCTTCTTCAACGATATTGTAAGAACATGGAAGCCTCCTGGACTCTACAGAATACTCAAATCCTCACCAACTTACAGCTCAGATTTTAAATGTTAGAGTCATTGGAAAAAGCTATTATACATAGATCAGTCGGGGTGGTTTAAATATTATATTATATTATTATATATATAGATGAATATTATTTTATACAATAGATCATATTATTATACTATATTGACTTCAAATTGATTGTGATCGGTGGGGATCTACAGCATAGCTAAGCTTATAATAATATGTTCGCAGTAACTATGACCTAATGTATGGTTTCACTGCAAATATTTTATTAATTTTGCGATGCGTGTTTGTGAAATTCGTGATATTTTCTAGAATTATCATTTGAATTATATACTGTAAAGGACAATTTTAATCTATAATATGTGGCCAAGCTAATTAACGTAATAATTTGGATAAGGATTAATACTATATACTTGAAAATAGCCTTGGAAGTTATGTAATATTTTTTAACAAACATTTTAAGATTAAAATGGTTACTGTGAGTCAACCTTAAGAGATAGACATATGCTGTCGCGGACTTTTTTGTAGGTCTTATTAAGTTGTACAACTCTTGCATAGAAAATATTCTTCTATCTATTTTCAATTAAGCAGCGTTCGTCAGAAACGTGTTTTTTCGACCGTTTATTTGCCGACTTAGGTTGCAAATTAGGTCTCCACGAATGTACCTTTGATTTAAACGGGATAATATATAGCCTATTTTTATTCCGAAAGTCCATTCTATGTATTAGTGAAAGAATTTTTTAAATTCGTTCAGTAGTTTTTGAGCTCACTCATTACAAACATACAAAAATACAAAAATACAAATGTTCTCTCTTTATAATATTAGTATAGATTAAGCTAAATGACGGAACGAACGTCCTTAGACATACATACCAGGAACACCTAATCAAAGGTTTTAAATCCTTAAAACTCTCCAAGGCAAAAGCCTAATATCTAAGGTGTCGGCCTGGCGAATGAGAGGTCGTGATTTTGATCCCCACCCATTGCATACTGTGACGTGAACCCACTCCAACCACCAGCACATTTAAGTGTTTTAACTTGAAATTGGGTTTAAATGTTAGACGTGCAAGACAAATTGTATAAATAACTCGCGATTTAGACCTAGCGCGGAATTAATTCTAACTATGGTCTCTGCAAGTGGGATTTAGCTTAGTTTAAGGGATTAACAAGACGACTAGTAAGGTGCAACCCACATTGCTAGTAAGATTTAAAAAAAATGTGGGCATAGAGTTTTTCCCTACTGGCTAAAAAAATAAAATCACCCTATTTGACTCATCGTGTACATTACCCTCTACATTCATTTTTAGTAGTTAAATCGATCCAAGTGATCCCAACTTGATAAATTCACTTAGAGGCTGACGAGGAATCTTCGTAACAAACATTATTGGCGTTTGAAACGAGGCCTCAGGGCGACATCGATCCTCTACGCCTCGTATACGTATTCACATTACATTGTAAGGGATGGGAGTAAGCGGAAGGGTTGCGTAGTATAATCAACTTACAGGATTTTTTTTCTTACAGCTTATCGTTTGACCACTATCTTGCCTGGTAAGCAATGATGTAGCCAAAGACGGCTAGAAGCTAGCGTGTTCACCGTCTTGGACCACATCATTGCTTACCACCAGCCTAGAATACTCTAGAATACTCTGGTTCTCGAGAGCTGTGTGCTGACCGGAATACGGTCGATGGTGGTAAGTTACTTTTTGGTGGCAATCGTATGATAAAAATAATTAAATGATAGGACTTTCTCTCGATAAAATTATGTATGCGGTTGAGCCTTAACCTCATCATCACTTACCAACTGGTGGAAAAATGGTCAAACGCTGTCTATCATGCTATGAGAATACCATAGAGAACACGACATCTCTTCTGTTAGTTTGTAAGGAGTATGAGTATACTACAGATGTCCCAGCATTAGGTCAAGGTTACCATATTCTTGCAATATCATTGAAGTAACAGATACTGAATTTCGAATTGATCAAAACTATGAAAATTGCTCTCATAGCCTCATTACCTAGAAAAGAGCTGAAAATCTTCAAACGTCTGAACGGATTTTCTTGAAACAAAGCTAAGAACACGCAAACAAAATAAAGTAGTCATTTTGGGAGAACAGCCCGCCTTGCGAGCTCTTATAACAATGCAATAACTGGATATGCTTTTTTTTACCCCCGACGCAAAAATAAGGGATGTTATAAGTTTGACGTGTGTATCTGTGTAAGTGTGTCCGCCTGTGGCATCGTAGCGCCCAAACGAATGAATGGATTCTGATTAAGTATGTTTTTGTAATATAGCTGATTTAATTAAGATTTTAAGAAAAAGGCGGCAATAGCCCAATGGATAGGGTGTCGGACTGGCGATCGAGAGGTCGTGAGTTCGATCCCCACCCCACCCATTGCACTATTGACGTAAACCCACTCCAGACACAAGCATATTTAGCTTAGTTGGAGGGGTTAACAAGAATACTAGTAATGTGCAACCCACATTGCGAGTAATCTTTTTAAAATAAAAAAAAAAAAAAAAAAATTAATAATGTTCTTAGTTTTGATTCTTGAAAATCCGTTCAGCCGTTTGAAGTTTTTTTCTAGATAGTTATTAATATTAAAATACGTATAATAAATTAATTTTTATTTAACTTGACGTTTCAACCATGTTGCATTGATCGTGGTCGTCTTGTGACTACGATCAATGCAACTTGGTCCCGTATTTTAATATTTATAACTATATATACAAATCGCGAAAGTTTAAAGTTTACAGTTTTTCTAGACGATGAAGCTATGAAATCAACCTTTGTAGTTCTGACCAATTCGAAATTCGGTATACTTATACTTCAACGGTAGGTCTTGTGAGAACTTGGTTAGTGTTAACCTGATGCTGGGATATCTCATGGTATCTGCAGAATACTCAACTCCTCACCAACTTACAGCAGAGATGTCGAGTTTGGGCAATGGTCTCAATGAACAGATTATGTATAGATCAGTGGGGGGAGGGGGGTGTTGTGTAATACAAGTCCAAAAATCAATTTGCGCAACAATTAAAAGAAGAAATAATGAAAGAAAAGTCATAAGTTACACAGATGAAGATATTACATACATTTTAACAAAAAAATAACTAAATAAAACAAAAACAAAACAGGAATAAATTATGAGGTGCTGAAACAGACCAGTCTCAGCACAAATGTCCAGATTTTTGGATCGTAGACCCAAAAAACCAAGACGCTGAATTTCAGAATAAGACGTCTTAAGGTACGGCCACACCGCGGTGTCCTGAGATTTGCGGGCGCGATCTCGGTACTTTTCAATTGTTTTCTGATTGCGTTTGGTGTGAACCAGTCGGTACAAATACTACTGCGCTATCTGATCGCAGCCTAGATTGCGCACGCAGACGCTGCGGTGTGTCCGTATCTTTACTCCACTATTATCACACACTAGAAACTGCCAAGGTGTGTGTTAACGTCTAGATTCATCACATCAATAACGTTTCGCTGGTCGCCGCATTGGGCTACATAGTGTAAGTTTAATAAGTTTATTGTCAAAGAAATAAGTTAAACATAAATAAACCCAGGGTTCCACACTAGGTATAAACCTGTGTTGTGGAACACAGTTATCTAATACGAACACTTTCAAATCTTATGAAAATCTTAACTATAAGGTATTATAAAGTTATTATAAAGGATAAGTAAAAAGTTTACACAATATGGTTTAAATTAAAATACATTGACCCAAGGTTATAATAGTAAGAACTTATTATAAGTGTGTGTGATTGCATTTATGCATGAATATGTATATAAGAGTATGAATGAGTGAATGTTTGTGTGTGAGTGTGTGTGCGCGAGTGTTGGTGAAAATGAGTGCCAGATGACGTCATTTGTTTGTGATTTAGGAAGAGTGAGGAAGAAGAAATTTGGTGGAAACACATGTTTAGCGAGTGGAATAACATAGAAACTTTACATAATTTTTTTATACCCTATAGGCTAGCGTTTGACCACTATCTCACCCGTTGGAAAGAGATGATGCGGTCGAGGATGGTAAGCACGCTAGGCCTAGAATATTAATTAATTACATATTTATTTTTTTGTGACCCACCAAGCTCTTGGCTCAAAAGGAATGAGAAATCCAAATTTTAATTCATACGTAGACAAAGAACAATAATGTCTCTGCATTTTTGATAAGACAAGGGCATATCACCTTTAGCACCACAGAGTAAAATACACTGTAACGACGCTAGTATAACGGCCAACATCACTCCTGATTGGGTCTGATTTTACCATTATATGGCCTTCCAAAAGCTTCCATTGATCAAGCAATCCATTTGATCAAACAGCGGCGGCCCACTTTGATCTTCTCACTTACCCCATATGACAATCCATCCCAAGCTAAAATCGTTTCTAAATAAAACACACTGGGAGTACCCCGGTAGGAGTAGAGGCTACCGGCCGCTAATAAATTGCAAAATAATAAAGGCCCCGAGCCTTTTTTCGGCCCTCGTCGTAGATAACGCTATATTAATGTTATAACTGGGCCGTTCTAACAAATGTGTTGTTTTGTAATTGTCCGATCTTTTATGTTGCGAGATAGGCAACTTGCTGGGAATTCTGAATGCTGATAAAATAATACAGGAACCTTTTTAGATAACTCATTGCTAATAATCCAATGTAATTAGTAATATATTCTTATGATGTTTAAGAACACAAACAGCTTTTGGCCTCGTTGATCTTTTTTTAACCGACTTTCCAAAAAAGGAGGAGGTTCTCTATTCACCTGTATTTTAAACCGACATTTCAAAAAATTATATGAGCTTTTCACAGTGGCTCTCCGGTGACGAGAAAACATTGTTAAGAAACCCCCAAACCCCGCATGGTGGTAGGGCACAGTCTAGTGTCCGCCTGGTCAGCTACCACCCTCAAGTTAGAAAATCTGTCGCCAAACATCTATCTTATGTATTTCGGCAGCTACCCTTGAGAGACAGTTCCCATTCAAAGCCTAGCGTACTACCATCTTCGACCGCATCATTACTATACAATACCAACAGATGAGATAGTGGCCAGACGCTAGCTAGATATGATAAAAAAAATCACATAGAATAGTTATTGTATAATACCCGCTTAGTAAATGTTCTAATAATCCAATAGAGTCAATTCCTTTTATCTGATACATACGCGTATATTATAATGGTTGTTTTTATTGATGAAAACTTCCAGAGATAGATCAGAAGTAAAACGAAAAAAAATTAAAAAAAAATTATTGCACATTTTTTAACTGACTTCTCAAAAAAGAAGGAGGTTCTAAATTCGTCAGTATGTTTTTTTTGTGTGTATGATACGCGATTACTCCGTCAATTGCGTACCGATTTGGATAATTCTATTTTTAATCGGTAGGGTTCATTTTCGAGGTGATCCCATTGTAGTTTCATCGAGATCTGATGAGTATCTCCAGAGATATGACGATAAACGTCTCAAACTTGCTACTGAAACTGACTCGCACGGCATGGAAGTCGGTTGTTTTAGTTTTTAAACTATTTTTAACCGACTTCAAAAAAAGGAGGAGGTTTCTCAATTCGACCGTATATATATATTTTTTTTTTCATTATTAAAGGAAGAAAATGCAGTATGACAACGATACTAATTCTATGACCATAATATATCGATGTGACAGCATTCAAACTTTTCAGATTATAGTCAGATGTAACGTCTATTAATGTGTACCAACATCACCCCAAGGTATTACACGCAAAATTCGTGCCAAGGACTTTCATACAAACTTTTACCCTCCTTTTAATTCCTTTCGTAATATCCTTTCTTTGCGGCAGGCTACATACCCCATAAGGTCAGCTACGTAAGTCATTCATACGACTTCAAAGTTTTACGAGGTTGTTGTGATGTCAGTAGTCCACTCATTTAACCCCCGACACAAAAAAGGGGTGTTATAAGTTTGACGTGTGTGTGTGTCTGTCTGTGGCATCTTAGCGCCCAGACGGGTGAACCGATTTTGATTTAGTTTTTTTTTTTGTTTGACAGGTATTTTAAATAGAGTGTTTTTAGCTTTGATTCTTAAACATTATTATCAAGACTATGATCTTTTTACTAGTTGATGACGCTATGAGATCAACTTTAATTGATAATGATCAACTCAAAGTTTTTATCTTCGAAGTCGAATTTAAGTATCCTTTTAGTTAATGATATTGCGCGTGAACCGTTTATTAGCAGGCGGGGCATAGCAGGCGAGGCTATATTAGGCTAATATTAACAATATCCCAAGTATGTGAGCAGCCTCCGGCTTCTGTTACGCAACGGCCGGGTATCCGCACCACGGCAAAGGGTAGCCCACTAACGATTCGTATTCCGTAAACCGTTTTAATGCGTGCCTTCGGACATATTTAAAACACAAACTTTTCCGTACCCTCGACCCTCCCTTCTGAAGCCCACATTTCGGTAGTTAGCGAGCTCCTGCTGAAAAACGGGAAAAAACATCCCAAGTGGGGTAAAAAATACGTAGTTTTAGCTAATCTGCCGACGGCGGGCGGCTTTAAAGCGGGCAGGGGGTGGTTTTAGGCATTTTAACACTGTACAAAAATGTGGGCGGACGCGTGTGTACCCGGATGTATTATGTGCGAATCTATTTATGTGATATCCCCCCGTTAATATCGGTAGTCATGGCGACGGCCGATTACTGCAGCGCATCTACTCGATTTTTCGCCGCTTTTTCCGTTGTAATCAAATGAGGTGGGACGAGTGTGTGTGTGAACCCCCCATCTCCCCAGGGCGAGGGTGACACGCGTGTACTCAATTATCCGCAGTGAATCAATAGCGGCGAGATGAGGGTAGTTGTGATGTTTGTGACGCGAGTAATGCCTTTTTATCTGTTTAATTTTTCCCGGAGTTCAGGCGTTGTAGCCGCGCGGCCGCGACGCGCGAATCTGACGCCAAGCCGCCTACGTGTTGTTTTCCCTCCTGTGCTCTGACCTATTTCCTGTTGGCTCGCTTGCGGGTGTATATGGACTTCACTTATATGAATCTCCTGGAAAAGCAATCGACCAACATAACTCATGCAAATATGTTTTATTTACGAAATCTTATTTTTATTAAGGTATCATATTTTTTTAAATTGATTTAGATTTTTTTAGATTTTAGATTTCATGAAGATAACGAAGACATTTAATTAGCAATTACACATATTTAACAAAATTATAAAGTCATGACAACGAATGACCTAGAAAATAAACCATAGCCAATCTTGTATAATTTAATTTTTAGGCATTCTTTGGTCATTAACACATCAAATAATATTACTTTTAATCTACCTATATATCTACCTTTCAAGTGTTTATTATTTTCTCACAGTGTAATAAAATGTTTAAACCTTATCGGTACCCAGGCTAACTATTGTTTTGTGCCATGGCTGCTTCCATTGCTACAGAGATAATGTATGCTTATGTAGCATTTATCGGAATATGCTTGACAAATTGCAAATTTAACATCTTCATTTCTCTTATTTTTCCTTTACTATCCGTCTAGCTTAGCATTTTACGTATGATGAATTGCCACACATATTAAATAGAGTAGGTGCGAGAATGCAACCTTGGCGCACTCCTGCACTTACTAACAGGTGAGATAGTAGTCAAACGCTTTATAATATAACAAAATATTACTTGTCCAGCGGCTTCGCCTGCATTAAATCCTATGTGCTAATCTAATAATAAACTATCTGTATTTATCTAAATCCCGCCCGCCCTTATTGCATGAAATAGTAAAAAAAAACCATGATGTACATAACCATAGTTTCAATTTTGTTAAGTTAACATTAACGCATCTAGATGGCGCTAAAGCATTTTTCACCGTTTACAAGTACTGATAGAGATAGAAAGATAGAAGAGATACTGCATCGCGCAAACGATGATTTTACTTGATTTTTGTACCAGATACAGATTCAAATTTGCTTCGTTAATAAATATCTGAAAACGTACTTTTTTAGGGTTCCGTACCCTAAAGGTAAAACGGGACCCCTGCTGTCCGTCTGTCTATCTGTCTGTCTGTCTATATGTCTGTCTGTCTGTCTGTCTTCCGTCTGTCACCAGGCTATATCTCATTAACCGTGATAGTTAGACATTCATTTTCACAGATGGTGTATTTCTGTTGCCGCTAGAACAACAATTACTAAAAACAAAATAAAGTTGAAAATTAAAGGGGGTCCCCATACAAAAAACATGTTTTTAAACCCCATCTATCTAATTAGTTTCGGAAAAATGACATAGATGGCGCTAGTAAACGAGCCCCGTCTTTCTAGATCGCGACCAAACCAAATGATCTTGGTAATATCAATTAATCAAATATATGAGGTTGAAACTCTGTTATGTTTCGTATTGTCAAAGTCAAAGTCAAAGTCAAAGCATTTATTCAGTATATGGGCAAATTAAAAATTAGCACTTACACACGTCAAATAACATTAAATAGATCATATTCAACAAAAAATATAGATATAACAGAAACATAACGCTTTGAATTTACAAAAAAAAAACAAAGGTATTGAGCCATTCAGCTTTCATCTAGACGTTGAACGTCACACTTAAAACACATGTTTAATTCCCCTTATTAATGTAGGGTTGCCAACCGTACCATTACGTGCACCCGCAACCCAGTGCATGTTTCAGTACTTCAGACAATTTTTATCCAAAAAATTGTGAAATAATGAAACATAATAGATAAATAAAACGCAGACTAATTGCAGTACAAATCATGTTCCGAATGGAACTGATTGTCCGACTATCAGCCGCATAATACCGTCGTAACAGGCAACCCTAGATCAGCAAACAAAAGATGAAAACTGATTGACTGTTGAATCTACTGGTGTTTCGGAAGTACTCCCATCAGAGAAGAAACACCAAGAAACTCTATGGGGCTTGTCACTTATTTTAATTCATTTTTTTTAATTCATATTAAATAAATGTTTAATGTACAATAAGTAATTCTATTATCATACAATTTATATAATATCTTGGAGCTTGGGGCATTCAGGCCAAGCATTTTTGTCATTCATATAGTCATTTATTGTATAGTACGATTTCTTCATTAAATTGGATTTTACAAAGGTTTTAAATCTGCGGTTTAAAATTGTACGGAACCCTCCCTAAGTGTGCGATAAGGGACGCGATGCTGACTCGCACTTGGCCAGTTTTATTTATATAAAACACTTCGCTCTTATAATATTAGTAGGATGATCACGTGATGCCGATGTTAGATGTAACATAAGTATAATATTGTTAATTTATCATCAAGGTGGTTGGAACATAAAACATTTCGCAATATTACACTTTAAAAACATTGACCTTCTTTTAGGCAGTCGGATAATACAACGAATTTTAAAGTGCCACCTAATGGAATATATGAGAACTTTTAGGCAAATGCCATCAAATTAAAGTCTCCAAATTTCAGTTTCATCTGGCCCAGGGTAGAATTTTCCGTAACAAAAACAAATGAACATCAGAAGATCACATTTTCTGCACCACCCGTTAGATGGCGCTGTTTCAAAACATTTAAAAGAAGGTTTCATGGAGATTAATATTTATATGATTGTTATTTATAAATTTAAAACCATCCCTGATTGATATATTTAATCCGATCATTGAGCCAATTCCAAAGAGCTCAACGCGACATTTCTCTGATGTGTGTAGGTAAGGAGTAGAGTTATTCTACAGATTCCAGGAGATGATTTTAGTGGTGATGATAATGGTATGATTTTTGTTAGTCCCCAAGAAGCGTTACCGTCTTTTAGATAGATATTGAAACTAAGTAATAATATTTTTAGCCCCCGACGCAAAAAGAAGGTGTGTTGTTAGTTTAACGTGTGTATCGTGTGTCTGCGGCATCGTAGCGCCAAACCGGATGAACTGATTTTGATTTAGGTTTGTTTTTATTTGATAGTGTCTCGATCGAAAGTGTTTTTAGCTTTGATTCATGAAAATCTGTTCAGCCGCTATAAGGCTAAGAGGTTTTATCTAGTTGACGACGCTATGAAATCAACTTTCGTACGTGAACTTGACTTGAGGTCATCAATCGAAATTTGGTATCCTCTTTCTTCGACGATATTGTAAGACAATGGTAGCATTGACCTGATGCTGGGACATCTGAAATCTGCAGAATACTCAACTCCTCACCAGCTAACAGCCGATATGTCGAGTTTAGGCACATTAAAATGGTTTCATTGAACAGATTAAAGATCAGTCGGTTTTAAATTTTGAATGTAAGTATTATTTAGTTGGAAGTTAAATGTATTCAGAGTCCCACAGGTTCTAGGAGCATAATATACCGATGTTCCGCCTGACGTGCTACCAAAAAGAAGCTTACCATCGAGGAGAATATCTGTCCCCGTAACCTTACGGTGTTCCGGCAGCACACAGCCCTTAAGACTCAGAGTATTGTAGGCCTAGCGTGTTCACCATCTTTGACTACATCATCGGTTATCACCAGGCGAGTTAGATATGATATATGATAGATTATTATGGATATAATATGGATATGGATAGATTGCTATTCTACCTTGTCTGACTTATGGGTGCCAAACTTGGACTTTCGATGCTAAAACAATAAACAACTTCAATAACTATATATCTACTATATTACTATATACTATATTACTATATACTATATTACTATCTACTATATACTATATACTATACACTATATACTATATATCTACTATATATCTATATATATACTTCAATAAATATAATAAATAAACAATAAACAAATTCAGACCACCCAAAGACGAATGGAGAGAAGCATCATAGGCTTAAAACTCAAAGATAAGGTGAGGATTGTGAACATCCGCAAAAAAACCAAAGTTACAGATGCTTTAACCTTCTCGCTACAAAGGAAATGGAAATGGGTAGGTCACGTGGCTAGATATGACGACAACAGATGGACCCAGAGAGCGGTGAAATGGTCTGGACCGCGAGGAACAAGAGCCCGCACGCCAGATGGGCGGTGAAATAGCAACAGTGGCAGGACAAGATTGGCTAATGACTGCCAAAGATAGAGAAAAGTGGCATACCTTGGAGGACGCTTTTACCCGAAGGGGGTCCATACAAAAATAACTAATAATAATTTAATTTAATATCAACATTGTCATACAATATACTAATTGTAAATATTTCTATTCCAATTAATATTCTAATAATACATTTACAATTTATAACTATTTACAAGCTAGTCAAATCAAATCTTAATTAAAATGAAAGAATTTATTGGAAATGGAATTATTTATTTATTTATAATTTATTTGTTACTTAGAAACTATTGTAATTTATAATTTTTTTGCATGGAATTAAATAAAGCTTTATTATTATGCTCGTATTATTATGAATAGATTGAAAACAAGATTATACAAAAAAATATATAAAATCTGTTTTTCACGCCTTTTTTACAAATAGATGCTCATTATATTTATATTAAACTAGCTGCGCCCCGCGGCTTCGCTCACTTTTAATCCTGGTTACAAACTTTAATCTTGAATCATTCTATTGCTGAAAACTGCATCAAAATCCGATGCTTTTAAATGCTGATGATTTTAAAGTACAAAAGATACTAGCAGCCCGCCCCGGCTTCGCACGGGTAGAACATATATGCCTACAAAATTTGCATCAGTTTGTTGCATCGAATATAAAATATGAACATATTTAACAATCATCGTCAAATTTCATCCAATTTTCACAAAACCTTAACGAATTATGAACCTAAAACTTCCTCATAAACACTCTGGCTATTGGTAAAAACCGCATGATAATCCGTTCAGTAGCTATTGAGATTATTGCGAACAGACAGACAGATGCAGTGATGAACTTTGTTTTATAATACTTACGTAGTGATATTGGACGGCCCTTTGGCGTAAAGGATCGTTACCCTGATTCTGACCCGACGGTCGTTGGTTCTAATCCTAGCTATATACCTACCAATGAAAGTTTTATGTGCATTCATGAATCATGAGTTTTCGTACAGTGGTAGTGGGATCATTAAATCTACCAAAAAGTAGCTTACCACCAAGGAGAACATCTGCCGCCGTAACCTTACGGCGTTCCCCGACGCAAAATGTAGGGGTAATATACGTTTAACGTGTGTATCTGTGTGTCTGTCTGTAGCATCTAAGCACCTAACCGGATGAACCGATTTTGTTTTTATTATTCATAGTTTTTTTTTGTTTGATAGATGTCTTCATCGAGAGTTTTCTTAGCTTTGATTCATGAAAATTCGTTCAATCGTTATAAAATTATGAGCTTTTTTCTAGTTAATTGCGCTATGAAATCAACTTTCATAGGTCTGATCAATTCGAAAATCTTCTTCTTCAACGATATTGTAAGAACATGGAAGCATTGACCTAATGCTGGGACATCTCCTGGACTCTACAGAATACTCAAATCCTCGCCAACTTAGAGCTCAAATTTTAAATGTCGTGTTTAGAGTCATTGGAATGCTTTTAATAAAAAGATTAGGTATACATAGATCATTCGGGATTATTTTACACAATAGATCATATTATTATACTATATTGACTTCAAATTGATTGTGATCGGTGGGGATCTACATAGCTAAGCTTATAATATTTTCGTAGTAACTATGACCTAATCTGTGGTTTCACTGCAAATATTTCATTAATTTTACGATGCGTGTATGTGAAACTCGTGATATCTTCTAGAGTTTTCATTTGAATTATATACTGTAAAGGACAATTTTAATTTATAATATGTGGCCAAGCGAATTAATGTAATTATTTGGATACGGATTAATATCATATACTTGAAAATAGCCTTGGAAGTTAAGTAATATTTTTTAACAAAAATTTTAAGATTAAAATGGTTACTGTGAGTCAACCTTAAAAGATAGACATATACTGTCGTGGACTTTTTTGTAGCTCTTATTAAGTTGTACAACTCTCGCATAGAAAATATTCTTCTATCTATTTTCAATTAAGCAGCGTTCGTAAGAAACGTGTTTTTTGGACGGTTTTTTTGCGGACTTAGGTTGTAAATTAGGTCTCCACGAATGTACCTTTGATAATATATAGCCTATTTTCATTGGGAAAGTCCATTCTATGTATTAATGAAAGAATTTTTTAAATCGGTTCAGTAGTTTTTGAGCCAAATCATTACAAACATACAAAAATTCAAAAATACAAATGTTCTCTCTTTATAATATTAGTATAGATAAGCGTACAGACAGCGGGAGCTACTTTGGTTTTTACCGACTTCAAAAAAAGGAGGAGGTTTCTCAATTCGACCGTATATATATATATATATATATATATGTGTGTGTGTGTATGTACTCGTATATATGTATGTATATATATATAATGTATATATATATATAAATATATTTTTGTTCGCGAATAACTTCGTCGTTTATGAACCGATTTTGATTATTATTTTTTTGTTGGAAAGGAGATATCCCAAATGTAGTACCATGGTAATTTTATCGAGGTCTGATAATTATCTCCAGAGATATTGAGATAAACACCTCAAAATTGGTACTGAAAATAAATAGCGCGGCATTGATTGAAATCTGTTCTTTTTTAGTTTTTAACGATGTTATATACTATGTAAAGATGAACTTGTTCACAATAAAAATAAAACACACAACTCGCAAATCACTTTAAATTTTATTTTATAAAAGTAACTGTAAATAAAATTATTAAAATTAATAATGCAAATGCAATTACAATATCATAAGGTAGGTACTTAATATTAACTAACCTTCGCATTTATACCTAAGAATCACGATATTTTTTAGTTAAAAGAACTATCAAGATCTTTCTAGCTTTTACATTAATAAATTACTAGTTAAAATATAAGTATAGATCGTCCAGTAATAAGACTGAGTCCACATAAGTATATTTTTTGCATTTGAAGTAAATGACATTTTAAGAAATATAAACGAAGAGCTATGTTTTTATTTAAAACTAGCTTCTGCCCGCGGCTTCGATCGCGTGTCCTACAAGAAACAAATTACATATTTTTCTTCAAAAACTAGTATTATTTAGCGTTCTTACTCCCTCACATTGAATATACAAACTGACAATATCCAAAAGAAATGCTGTTCCTTGAGCTGACCGTGCGAAAAGCAGTTCTGCCTAAGTCTACCCTTGTTAAGGTTACGAGTTAGGCCTTGATATCTATTTATGATAATGGCAAAGCAGACTTTGGTTAAACTGTTTTTCTCCACCGATGCAAAAAGAAGGAGTGTTATAAGTTTGACATTTGTCTGTCTAAGGCATTGTAGCACCCAAACAGATGAACCGATTTTGATTTATTATTTTTATACGCTACCGTATCCAAAGGGTACCAAAGGAACCCTATTACTAAGACTTCACTGTCCGTCCGTCCGTCCATCCGGATTATGCTGCACGTTGATATATCAGTAAGTTAACCAGTCGCGTTAGGGACGATTTTGGACAAACTGTGATACACGTGTCTCATAATTTCAATTAATGAGTGTGCGTGCCAATTTTTGGGACAATCAACACAGAGAATAAAAAGTTTCATAGAAAATGTATACTTCTAGTACATCTTAGGGGCGGAATTTTTAATAACATTTCATTAGTGGGATACCTACACTTTACAAAAAACACACCCTCCAAATTTCATGTCTCTAGAAACAGCGGTTTAGGCGCGTAGTCATACAAACGCGAAAGGGAAGATTTAGGAAGAACAGTGATTTACGTGTGTCATAATAAAAAAAAATAACTTAAGAAAATTAATTACAGAGTACGTGTACTAATTTTCGTGGCAACCAACTCAGAGAATAAAAAGGTTCACAGAAAATATAACGATTCATTACACCTCTTAGAGGTAGAATTAAAAAAAACGTTTCTTAGTCGATACTTGCACTTCACAAAGAACTCACTCTACAAATTTCATGTGTCTAGGACTAGTGGTTTGGGCTGTGCGTATATCTCAGATAGTCTTTCTGTCAGTCAGACAAACGCGTGGGGGATGATTTTGTTAAAACTGTGATACACATGTCTCATAATTTTAATTGCTGAGTATGTGTACAAATTTTCGAGACAATTGACCCAGAGCAAAAGTTTCATAAAAAGTTCAACCCTCCGTTTCACCCACTTAAGAGTGGAATTTCTAAAAGCCCTTTTTTAGTGGGAGCCTATACTTTACAAAGAGCACACCCAGCCAGTCAGGACTGTACAGAAGACCCTTTAAAACAGCCACATAACCCAACTTTACATGCCGCTACAGTCATAATCAGTAGCAAGTTTAAAATCACTGGAGATTCATCAAATCTTAATAATGTTTTCTTAAGGACCACACCTTCAATGCTAATCAAGAATAAAAAAATAATTAAATCGCTAATTTTTAGTTAAAACTTTGAGGTGTTCATCTCCATATCTCTCAAAGTTTCTCGATACTCATCAAATCTCATTGCATTTTATGTAAGATTTACGCAGAGATAATAAACCTCACTCATGAAAACAATAATCAATGTAATCGGTTCACAATTACCAGCTTTCAACCGCATCATCACTTACCAACAGGTCAGATAGTGGTCAAATGCCTTTATATTATTTTAATAAAAGTTTTTATTAAAAAAAGTTCTACTTTCCACTTTCCTTGACAAATTGTTGCTGAACTATTATTTGTAGATGGAAGGATATGAAAAACTGTACAAAGATATTACAGTATATATAATCTAAATAAAAAAATAATATTATCTTAAGTTGATTGAGTTTAATAATCTATGGGATGAAGTAAGGCACCCGCCATTTTTCCCTCATAACAAAATACATAGGTGGGTGATGACTTGTGACTTGATATCCCCTGAATGGGCCCATCATAAAAGCGGACCGTTATATTGGCGCCGAGAGGCAACATTTACGTGGATAGCTTAAAATGTCGAAAAGTGTGTCACTAAACGCTGCAAGCGGCTTCATTTCCACTCTAGAGCGTAGGTATAAGCTCTTGCGATTCCCACCCCCGGCCAGCCGGTAAATTATTATGATTATTTCATATTACTCAGATGAGAGCGCATTAATATCCAGACAAAAGCGACTAGAGACTAATGTGGTGTGGACACAGTCTTACAGGTAAGAAACAAAAAAAAATAAAAAAGAGATGTTAACGTTATCAAGTCTAAACATTATGAAAATATTACATTACCAAAATAAGTGCTAACAAAACCCTTATCTTAATATCGAACGAGAAAATACAAAATAGTTTTTTTTCACCTACCCTATTTTAACTTCTAAACTTTTGGCGAAACAATAACTTCTAAGACAAAGGGACTAAAGATCATAATACTTGCTTGGCACATAAAACGTATTCGATTTTTCACGGACGGCGCTAAATCTAAAACTTAACATGGTTAGGTATTTCTGAAAACCTCCAAAATCTACATTTATTTAACTTATGTATAAATCTCAAACTATCATAAAAAAGGCAGACAGATTCGTGCCGAACACCTGAGTGAACGCAAGTTCAGTAATACTAAATGCTTGAGTAAACCGCTTCCGCGCTCAGTTTGCTACCAAGCGGCAGTAGGGTCGGACGCATCCGTGCAGTATTACTTCGCAGCGTTGCTTACGTAGTAATCATGCCGTATTGACTATGCCGGACTGAGCGCGGAAACTTATTACTCAATTTAGTAATACTGAACTTACGATCACTCGGGTGTTCGGCACGAATCTGTCTGCCTTTTTTATGATAGTCTGAGTAATTAATGTACGCAATCAATTTACAAACCAACATTTTGTCATTAATAATAATTACATAGTGAACTAAAATAAAAACATCTAAAATTCAGTAGCTTATTAGTTAAAATCAATGTAATAATACTAGACGAAATACTGACATATGAATCTTTTATTTTTATCATACATACAAAATGGATGGGGGTCTATGTGACAAATAGTTCATTAAATCACAAAATACGCTTTTTTGCTGTCCGCAGCTAAACACAATAGTACATTACAGAATAAGAATAAATACAATGAATAATTTGAATCTAAAAACATAATATTTAAATACATTTCAAGTCGTTTAGCCAGTTAATAATACAACATCAATTCCCGTACGTATAGAATCTAATTTACTTATGCAAATAGCAAATTTGGTGTTAGTGGAGATCCAAAAAGATGACAATAATGTGTAATCGAGGTTCAATAATATGAACCGACTTCACTTTGAATGTCGCGCGATTTTCTGTTGCTCCTTCTATCTGTGTAACTGAAGATGCCCAAAGTAACTTTAAGTACCTATGGTATTTTCAGTCATACCTGCATGGAAGTCCTTGTAATCAAATAAGACATTTTCAAGTCTATCAACAGATGACGGTGAAATATAAAAATAGAAAATAACATTTATTATAAAAGCGACAATTTTTGGGGATCGATGGATGGTTGAGGTCTGTAATGAAGATTTCATTATGTTGAAATCGAGAGCAATATTTTTTTTTATTTAACAAGCAAAAAATTACAAAGGATTCAGTGTTAATTGAAAAGGAAAATGTTTCATGTTTACCTTTCAGATCTCCCAAGTGTTAATCTAGATCAACAATATTATAATCTATTTTGGCAACTATCATCGAATAAAATTATTTCAATACAACATAAAAATAAAACTAGCATTTTTAAATCTTAACTAATAGAAATATCTCAATACTATTCCTGAAATAACATTTTGTAGACCGCTAACAGAATAGAAAAACTTTTTATTAAATCAATTTATTTAATTTAATGTAAATATCTAAGTTATTCTAACTACAAACGGAAGTAAGTAAATTAATGTACAAATTCATAAACAGATCAAAGAGCAGCTCTACGCTTACTTTTTTAAAATACTAAATTTGGATAATTTACAAAATTATGCCTAGTAGTAATTGTGCGGTCCCAGGAGAAGCATATCCACGTTATAATGTAATAAACATGATTCAAACAATCACTTCGATTAGATGTAAAGATATCGAACTTCTTTTACGCTGCCAAAAATAATATTTCTGTCTCATTCTGATTCCGCACACAAAATCCATTTGAAAATGTCAACCAGCAATCACAATTATACTTTTATTCACAGTCTGTGAGCCTAAATTAACTGGTGTCTTCGGATTTGCTGGACTCGCTCTCTTCCGTAATGGTAATCATGGGAGGAGAGTCAAACGTACTGTCTCCAGGAGATGAGTCGTTCAGTAGCTTCTCAAACTTCGGAGAACCCGACGGTAGAATAGCGTCCTTCACAGATTCGTACACCTCAGTTCTGATGATCGGTAACGATGCTCTCTTACCTCTCAGGGCATCTTTAGACGGCTGGTCGTCCTCTTTGATCGTCTCCATCGTTAGCTTAACTTCGACTGGCTCAGGAACTTTCTCTTCCTCTAACCGCACCGGAAGACTGTCGGCTCTGTTCAAGGTTTTCTTTGGACTCTCGATTTTATCTGCGATTGGAACAGCCACTCCATTCTCTATTTTCTTCTGCTCTTGAAGATGGTGCAAGCTATACTCCCGGGCTTGTACATCTGATAATAGAGGGCCGTCTGTGGAGCCTTCGATGCAATATCCCGGGCCTTGCAGGGCATCGCTGCCGATTATAGAGTCCTGCTTGAAGATCGCCGCAGTCACCACGGGCTTGTCAGGATCTGATGGCGTTTTACAAATGAGGGGTTCTTGCGAGTTATCGTTTATTATTCCTTCGGGAACGTCTTCCTTGCCTACATCATAACCAGCGTATACTGGGTAACCGAACGGTCCTTGTTCGTAGCCGATCTGACTGCTGTAGGAGTAACTCACGTTATGTGACCCAATTGAGGACATGCTGAGATCTGATATCGAAAGCCCCGTGCTGGACAAGGCTAAGGCTTTATCCCTTGCAAAATCGATGCCGCATTTTTCGCTGTCGTCGACGTTCTCTTCCAAATCTTCGCGTACTCGGTGTATGAGAGCTTGGTTGGTAGATATCTGAGGGTCGTGTGGTGGTGAATTCAGCGTCGCCTTGTTGTTGGGCCTGTAGGCTGTGGACTGTTGCACTTCCACCACGAAGATACCGTCGTTGTCTGGAGAGTATTTCATCTTTGTTTCTCGTCCATTCTTGGTTATGTCCTGAAATATGACAATACACATTTTTTTAACACCAAACTCTTTACATAAAAGGTTTACTTGACAGGAATTAATATATTCAAGATTGATCTAAAAGATTTGAGGAACTTACGTTTCTCTCCTCAGTTTCCACAATGAGATGATTATTCTTCAGTGTCATTGTGAAGATAGATCCGTTGGCTGGTTGTGCCTCTCCGTTGACTCCCTCGGCGCCTGTAGTTTCTTCTGATGGGGACTTGAGCTAGAATTAAAAACAGGACAATCTTAACAATCTTTTATTTAAATACGTCCATTTTGAGAATAAGTCACTAACATTGATAACGCATAAACACATAAAATAAAACCAGCACACCATATTGTAAATAAATTTTGATTTCATTTGCTGCTTAGCTCTAATTACTGTATAATATTATACCAATAAAAATAAATACTGTTTGAAATATAACGGTGAAGTCGCCTCAATATAGAGCTCTACATTTTAATAATTGTAATGTAAAATTCCTTACAATAATAATAGCCAAATGACGGTTGCTATTTATTTCAGCTGTCTTTAGGAATAGGACATTCCTATATTATATTAACTCGTAAAGTAGTAGTAAAAGTGTAAGAGTAAAATAAGGGCCTTTCTATGGCAATCTACAAATAAATGCTAGCCTATAAAATATAAAAAATATACTGAATTAGTATAGACATAAGTTTTTTTGTTACAGGCACTTAACCACTATCTATCTCATGTGATGTTAAGTGACGATGTGGTTTAAGATGGAATCGTGTTTTTTTTTGGATATGGAAGACTTCTGTGAGCCGATCCGACGAGCCGCGGGACAACTGATATTTAGACCAATCAATTTAACGCAACTATCTCGAACTGCCTTCCATACTGGCTGCCTCCCAACATCATGCCGGAACTCAGCAAACTGGTGACATGTTTTCGTCCGGTGAGTGGTTTGAGCCACGGCCGAAGCTTACCACCCGTGGTACTCATGTATACCACCCAGAATCACGTGTAGGGTAGATTCAGGTCTAAGCCTACGGACGCGGGAAAGCAACAATGAACTTCCCGATTGTGACAATGATGTTTTTAATAAACAAAGTAGTACTAAAGAAGTATACAAAAATAGAAGCCAATATCCTCCTTTATATATTTTTTTAAATACGAATGACCTGACACCGCTGCCAGTTGGAATAAAGAAGCACAAAATAAACATAGAATGACCAGAGGGTTCTCTATTTGTTTTCCGGTGTTGATGACTCCTTTAAAGAAACGTTCACCTGCGCCCACGCAAATTGAAATCTACCTATAGTATATATGAAACTTAGGACTTAGGTATAGGTAACTATTGGAATAAGTTTAGGGCCTATTTTGTTTTTAGTTATGTGTTATATTTTTCAGGAAAATTAGTTAATTACTTTATTCATAGCACATAAAAAACATTGTGATCTGTATAAAGTGATAGTGATCAAACAATAGCCTATGCCTATGAGATATAAATAAAAAACTAAAAGTTAGATATTAAAAGTAGATAGACTTGTTTGACAATAACCTGTCTGACTTAATGTTATTGCTAAGAGTGAATATTTGCATATTTTGCAGTGAAAGGTTCATGTGAGAGTTCTATGAAAATAAATTTACAAAAATATTTTAGCCTATCTTATCTATAAGTACCGTAAACTATATCTTGCCTTCTTAGCATTTATCAACCTGAGGTTACTTTTCTGTAATGTTAGAAAAAACTTTATTTTCTCAACAATTTTGTAAAATAATTTAAAACAACAACACGTGCGCATAATTGAGTCAATTACATGACTTGCATCAAAACAACAAGCTATGATACATTAAAGTAACCAAACACTCGAGTGTTAAGCCCGAGTGTGGTATCCCACTTTAGGTCCCAATGTTGAAACCTAGGCCCAGCATCCCAGTTAGAGCTAAGGGGGTCATCGACCGGTCGTCGCCCGCGCAGATTTCGGCCGCATTTTATTTTTTCCTCTTGTTCCCCGCTTCCGCTACCCTTCCCCCCCTTGGCCCGCAATCGAGTTGCAGTTTTTAGATGCACCTACTCTCGTTGTATGACTATCTAACGACTGGACAGTGGTGACTGTGGAGAGGTTTAGATATTTTAATGTTGAAATATTTGTGGTGAGACATTTTATTAGGGTACCTATTGTACTATTAAGCTTAGCTAGGATATTACAGCATCTGACTTAGGGCCAGTTTAGCTTGTTTCTGATTAAGTTTAAGATAGTTATCTGACAGATGAGGCCATATAAAAGTTGTCAAATATCTGTCATATAAGTATTTCTTGAAAGGTTTATCAGAAACCAGTGGCACTTACTATAAAGTCCTAATCATAATTGTTTCTAATTAAAATGTCTCTATTCAACCCCCGACACAATTATCCCCGTCTCCCGTTATCATCCCCTATAAGTTTGACGTGTGTATCTGTGTGTCTTTGTATATGTGTGTTCTTCTGTGGCATCGTAGCGCCCAAAAACATAAACCGATTTTTATTTAGTTTCTTTTGTTTGATGGGGTTTCATTGAGAGTGTTGTTCTTAGCATTGTTTCACGAAAATCCGTTCAACCGTTTAAATATTATCAGTTCTTTTTTGGTTGATTAAACTACGATAGGAACCTTCGTAGCCCTTTGACCACATGACTAGTGCTTTGACCGCGGACGTCAAAAAAATCAAAATAGCGCTTCTGCGCATTATTAACCCACCACTTTGCTGCCGTCTGTTTAGCGTAGTGAACATTAGTCAAATCAAATTTACCTATTAATTTTAAATTCATTATCCTATTACTTCAATGGTATTCCAAGAATGATAAACTTGACCTAATGCTGAGACATCTCCTTAAATCTGCAGAATACTCGCAACTCCACGTGAGAAATCGTGTTTAGGCTCATTGAAATAGTTTCAATGAAAAAATTATACATAGACAAAGTGATTTTAAATTTTAAATTTAATTGTTATTTGCGTTTGAGTTGAGACAGTGATAGCACATTTTTTTCTTCCGTCGAGTTTAATTAAAGCGACAGCAGAATCTGCACCTATATGAGACCAACCTCTAATATATAAATACATATATATCTTACCAAGCACTCGGTAGAATTTCGGGACGACCTTTACGTATGGAACACTATTATGGTGTGTTCATAGCAAGTTTGACATATTTTGTAGATGGCTTAGAATCACTACAATAATAAAGCAACTGGATGTTAAGGTCTGTCTATCGTAGTCATTATTATAGACAAAATGGTACTAGAAACTATGACCACTTTGTAATAAAAAAAAATACAAATATTATATCAAATATTATGTTTTTTTGAAGTGTCACACAATTCGTGTCCCGTCGGTACGATGAAATTTTGGATTGTGTTTAACAATGTACTCGTACATATTATATCAGCCATTTTGTGTAATAGAACACAAATAAACGTAAATAAAGCAGAAAAATTCACATGACTATTTTTTCCTGGCTAACCAATTGTTAAATCAGTTTGTTAGAATTATCACAATATCAAAAAACATTATGTATTCAAGGGCAATCTTTAGATAGGTATATAAAAAAACACTTGAATGAGCAACAATAACAAACCTAATTAACTTTTTTTAAGCAATAATTCCAGTTTATAAAGTAGCTTCTCCATGGAAGTTCTGTTCTGCACGCATTCATCGAGAAGTGCGTTGCACTATAGCGAGCCCGTTTGACTAGATTTTTGGCAACGAGCGCATGCGCCGGATTGGGCCCGCATCCCCGCACCTGCGTTCTTCAACCCCGCAGCGTCTTAGGGTTGTCACCAACTATTGGTGCTGTTTATAATAGTTTATACTTCTATCGATTCCAAATCCTCTTAATTGCATTCGAAGATCTATCGATGTAGAATAATTTAAGATCGTTTAAAAACAAATAAAACGCACTTATATCGCTGCGCAGGTCAGTAACAAGTTTGAGGTGTTATTAAACTAATAATTACTACAAGTAGAAGATTTTTCTATTGACCTTATTTCAATCTTGTATAGTATGTTGGTATTACTACTACTACCTTCATTGGTCTTACTATTAACTAGAATAATTATGGTAGATAGAGCATTAATGAAAAATTGATCAGTTAACAGTTCAAAATTAATTAGTTAAAAGTCCCATCTTTTAGTAAGGTAATCTTTAAAATTCATAGTTGATATAATTAAATTTAAATCTTGATATCGATGTCTAATCTTTATTAACATTTGACAACCCTAGAGAAATTCGCGCCAGTCTGCTGCGCCCGCGCATACAGTTGTACTACATTTGTACATGCGCAGTTTGATGAGCTACATCAAGTTTCGGACTACATTCCAAAGGATTCTGATTAGATTTTTTTTTTTGTAAAAAGATACTACGCGTCTTGATGGAGACGAGGTCTTTTTATGTTGCATTTTAGGCTCCGTGCGAGGCATTTCTGTATTTGGTTTGTATTTTTTTTTTCATGTCTGACAGACTAACAATCACTTGACCGACCTATTTTCAACTCACTTTGAAAAAGAAGGAGGTTCTCAATTCTCTGTGTTTTTTTTTGATACGCGATTATTCTGCCTATTGTAAACCAATTCGAATGTTCCATTTTTTCATGGGTAAGGAATATCTCCAAGGTGGTTAAATTGTATGATTTATTAACACTACAAAATTGTCACTGAAAGTAAAGTTATTTTTATTAAATCTTCTTATAAATAGCTATATTCGAGAGCCGGTTCCCATTTTAGGCCTAGTGTGCCTAGTATGTTACCATCTTCGACCGCATCATTACTTACCAACAGGTGAGATAGTGGTAAAACGCTAGCCTATAAGATATAAAAAAAATCTTGCGTAATTTTAAATCTTATCATGGTCTGATGAGTATCTCAAGAGATATGGACATTAAAACCATCTTGCTACTGAAACTGACATGCGCAGCGTCGGAATAAAGTTTAAAATCTACATTTTTAAACTTGAATTTTGTATTTTGGGGCGCTCAACGCAGCAGAGGCAGAAGGCAAGAGCGCACATAGGATGGCGATACGACAAGGCGCGGATGCACCTTTTTAATTTATTTACAAGTATAAGACGCACCTAGAACCGTTCGATACAAAAGTTTTATTTTTTTGTTTCATCAAAGCCCTAGATTTATGACAGTGGTGTGAGGACTACAGTCCGGCAATCTCGTGCGCGACCGTCCCGCGGGGTGTCAGACGGTGGCGGGGACGAGGTACCCAAGATGTCAGCGGGTTGCGGGTGGTGTAGCGGGGAAGGGAAGCGTGTGTAGCCGTGTCACAGATTATATAATAGTTACTACCGCTACCTCGTCCCCGCCACCGTCTGTCACTCCGTAGGAAGGTCGCGCACGAGATTGCCGGACTATAGTACCTAGAATCTACTAAATTATTTTTTAAGGTACGACCACACCGCGGCTTCCAGCGGGCGCGATCTAGGCGGCGATCAGATAGCGCAGTAGAATTTATTGTACCGACTGGTTCACACCAAACGCGATCTACAGCGATCAGAAAATGATTGAAAATCAGATCGCGAACGCGCACGCGGACGCAGGACGCCACGGTGTGGTCGTACTTTTAGGTTTTAGTACATTATCTACATCATTATTGTCTTTATTTTTGTGTACAGTTTAACATAAAAAATGTTTAACTAATTTATTGTGTTTTAGTTTTATTTAAATTGGATGTGTTTTATAATGTAATGTATTAACCTTGATCAAGACAGTCGACGTGAGTGTAATAGTAGGAACTTTTATAATCATAACTAGAAGCGTCCCGCGGCTTCGCCCGCGTTAAATACTTCTTTTATTTACTTAAAACTTTTCTTTTGTAAAAACGATTCTATCATAAAAGGCGTCAAATAAGAATTAGCCAAATCGGTTCACCATTTTTCATGTTATCACGTGACTAAGGCAATTCGGGATTCATATTTATAAAACCCGAAAAAACCAAAGTTTTAGACTTTGTTGCCTACCCCATTTCGAAAAATCCTACAACACGTACTTTATCTCATCTTGTTTCGCCATACAAACTATGATTCCCCGTTCCGTATCTGGGAGGAATGTTTAGAAAATCCTTTCTGAGCGGATACCTACGTCATAATAACTATCTGCATTCTAAATTTCAGCGCAATCCAAAACAATAATGATTTTTAGACTTTGTTACCCCAGTTTATCCTGTTAGGGTGGCATTTCAAAAAAGTCTGGAACTCGTATTTACTTATTTATTTACAGAAGTACTTGTGTGAAAAGTCGAATAAAATTACTATCCAAATTTTGACACCCTTCAGGGGTGAATTTTGGAAAATCCTTTCTCTGAGGTAACTAACGTCGTATTAACTATCTGTATGCTAAATTTCAGCGCAATCTGAAACAATATTGATCTTCAACACTTTGCTACCCCATTTCACCCTCTTAGGGGTGGAATTAAAAAAAAACCTGAAACACGTATTTACTTATTTTTTTACTGAGCACTTGTATGAAGTTTCGAATAGAAAATACTATCTAATCTTGTTTTACCATACAAAATTTGAACCCCCATTTCATCCCCGTAAGGGGTGAATTTGGAAAATCCTTTCATAGTACACCCCTAAGTACTAAGACAAATTTACCCTCCAATTTTCAAGTCTTTTCGACCAGTGGTTTAGGCTGTGCGTTGTCTGTCAGTGAGTCAGTCAGTCAGTCGGTCAGTCAGTATGTCAGGACAAAGATTCTTATAGTATTAGATATATATATATTGTAAGCTTGCTTTTGACTAATATATTACCTACTAGCTGTTACCCGCGGCTTCGCCCGCGTTATTTGAGTCTTTATGACCTTTGCGGTCTAGATCGATGATCTCTTAGGCCAAGTCACCATAGATGACCTCAAAGTCAAACTCAATATCCTTTATTGTTAATGTCATTAATTAATTTTGGTTAGGTATACGAAGTTGTGTTGTTTAAATGTTTGACTCAACACAAAAGTTCCTCAAACATTTCTTACAAAGAAAAAAAGGGTCATAGTTGCGCGAGCGTTGCGAGCGCTATCATTGCGCGATCGAACAATTTTTATGACTTTTTATGACCCTGACAGTTTTATGACCTAATAATCAAGTCACTATAGATGACTCTTAGGTTAAATTCATCAATCATTAATCATTACTTGGTAAACAGAATCAAGGTTACCCAAGTTTTTCTGTTTAAGTATTTGAGTCAGTTTAATGTTAAAACACGCTATTATTCGCTATATGGCGTTATTACTGCGCAAGCGAAGTGAGCGTGAAATTTTTTTATGACTTTTTATGTCCCTGACAGATTTTATGACCTACTAAGTCAACACCGATGACAAAGGTTAATCTTGATATCCATTTATTTTACGGTAAATAATCATTATGATTATTGAAGGTTGTATTGTTTCGATTTATGACTCGTTTTGATGCATGTCGTTATTAATATATAAAAGTTGCTTGAATATTACCTGCGAAGAAGATAAAAGAAATGATTGCGCGAGCGAAGCAAGCGTGAAAAATGTTTACAACTTTTTATGACCCTGACAGTTTTTATGACCTACTAAGTCAACACCGATGACCCTAAGGTTAAATGTGGCTGTTAAAACACGAATGTTTCTGAAATACTTCTCACAAAGCAGATAAAACACGATGGGCAAGCAAAGCCATCGCGTAAATTTTGATGTTTTCAGTGACCCTGACAGTTTTATGGTCTAATTAAGACACTTATTAAGTTTAGTCATTACAGATGAACCTAAGGTTAATTTTTTTTTTTGAACCCACACAGACTTAACTACACTTAACTGCCGAAATAAAAGTATTCTTTGCCCTTTTATGCCCTAAGCCCTAAGACATTTAATATGTCTTTGTACAAATTTTCATCTGATTCGGTCAAGCCGTTTGGCCGAAAAGAGGATAGCCACATTTACAAAATTCCATAGTAAAAATCTAAACACCCGTAATTGCCATATAGGATACTTTTTTTCTGGCTGTCGAGTCAGGGGGTCTAGATATTTTTAATTGAATTTTGTAAATGTAACTCTTCTTGAATAAACGACTTGACCGATTTGCCTGAAATATTGTATGAAGACAGTTCATAGGGCAGAATAGGATAAAGGATACTTTTTTTTGGCTATCGAGTCTGAGTGTCCAGATTTTTTTTATTGGATTTTGTGAATGTTTGCCCTCTTATCGCTAAACAGCTTGACCGATTCAGCTGAAATTTTATACATATTATAGTTCATGTGGCATAGAAGCACATTGGATACTTTTTTTCTGGTAGTCGAGTCCAGGATGTCATAGGGCAGAATAGAATATAGGATACTTTTTTCTGGCTGTCGAGTCAGGGGGTCCAGATATTTTTAATTGAATTTTGTAAATATAAGACCTCATCTCGAATAAACGGCTTTACCGATTTGCCTGAAATGTTGCATAAAGACAGTTTATAGAGCAAAATAGGATATAGGATACTTTTTTTCTGGCTGTCGAGTCAGGGGGTCCAAATATTTTTAATTGACTTTTGTAAATATAAGACCTCTTCTCGAATAAACGGCTTGACCGATTTGACTGAAAATTTGTATGAATATATGTCATAGGGCAGAATAGGATATAGGATACTATTTTTCTGGCTATCGAGTCAGGGGGTCCAGATATGTTTAATTGAATTTTGTAAATATAAGACTTCTTTTCGAATAAACGGCTTGACCGATTGGCCTGAAATGTCGTATGAATACATGTCATAGGGCAGAATAAAATAAAGGATACTTTTTTTCTGGCTGTCGAGTCAGGGGGTCCAGATATTTTTAATTGAATTTTGTAAATGTAACTCTTCTTGAATAAATGGCTTGACCGATTTGTCTGAAATGTTGTATAAAGACAATTCATAGAGCAGAATAGGATAAAGGATAATTTTTTTCTGGCTGTCAAGTCAGGGGGTCCAGATATTTTTAATTGAATTTTGAAAATATAAGACCTCTTTTCGAATAAACGGCTTGACCGATTGGCCTGAAATGTCGTATGAATACATGTCATAGGGCAGAATAAAATAAAGGATTCCTTTTTTTCTGGCTGTCGAGTCAGGGGGTCCAGATATTTTTAATTGAATTTTTTAAATGTAACTCTTCTTGAATAAATGGCTTGACCGATTTGCCTGAAATGTTGTATAAAGATAGTTCATAGGGCAGAATAGGACAAAGGATACTTTTTTTTTGGCTATCGAGTCTGAGAGTCCAGATTTTTTTTTATTGAATTTTGTGAATGTGTGGCCTCTTATCGCTAAACAGCTTGACCGATTCAGCTGAAATTTTATAAATATTACAGTTCATTCTATTCGGCCCTATGACATGTATTCATACGACATTTCAGGCAAATCGGTCAAGCCGTTTATTCGAAAAGAGGTCTTATATTTACAAAATTCAATTATAAATATCTGGACCCCCTGACTCGACAGCCAGAAAAAAAGTATCCTATTTCCTATTTTGCTCTATAAGCTGTCTTTATACAACATTTCAGGCAAATCGATCAAGCCGTTTATTCGAGATGAGGTCTTATATTTACAAAATTCAATTAAAATATCTGGATCCCCTGACTCGACAGCCAGAAAAAAGTATCCTTTATCCTATTCTGCCCTGTGAACTGTCTTTATACAACATTTAAGGCAAATCGGTCAAGCCGTTTATTCAAGAAGAGTTTCATTTACAAAATTCAATTAAAAATATCTGGACTCCCTGACTCGACAGCCAGAAAAAAAGTATCCTTTATTCTATTCTGCCCTATGACATGTATTCATACAAATTTTCAGGCAAGTCAGTCAAGCCGTTTATTCGAGAAGAGGTCTTATATTTACAATACAATACAATACAATACAAAAACTCTTTATTGATCACCAAAGAAATTACAAATTGTACATACTATGTGATGAAAGACAGTAGAATAATAAGGCAATACAATCGGCGGTCTTATTGCATAAGGCAATTTCTTCTAGACAACCTTGGCATGGAAAAGAAGAATACAAACAAAAATTGGGGGTAGCGTACAATACAAATTAATGATGTCAGAAAAAAAAATTTTACAAAATTCAATTAAACATATCTGGATCCCCTGACTCGATAGCCCAAAAAAATCCTATATCCTATTCTGCCTTATGTGCTATCTCTGTACAAAATTTCAGCCAAATCGATCAAGCCGTTTGACCGTGAAGAAGTCCCAAACAAACAAACAAATAAACAAACTGACTTTCGCATTTATAATATTGGTGTTGATTTGTTAAGTGACTGTGGTCGAGGAAGGTAACAGGCGAGGCCTAGAAATGGGAGAACCAGTTTATTATTTGATATTCTGTGTATTAAACACATGCTGGAGAATCATAATCTGTGATTTATTTATTTATTGATAATAAGAACGGTTACTACCATTTTCGCTAATTATTACATTACATTGATAAAATGAATGATAAATAGGTACGTAGGCACATTAACAATTATTACAAAGAAACATCAAATATATAATAAGTTGGGGTAAACGAGTTCTAAAGTGGAGACCACGGCTCGGCAAACGTAGTGGAGGACGCCCTCCAACTAGATGGAGCGATGATATACGCAAGCTGGCTGGCAGCGGTTGGAAACGAATAGCTGAAGATCGAGCTCAGTGGCGTGCCATGGGAGAGGCCTATGTCCAGCAGTGGACGGATATTGGCTGATATTGATGACTAAAATTCTGACAGATAGCCAAAAGTACCCTCCATTCGTCCGCAAAAAAAAACCTGGCTTCGAGCAGTTGAGCGCAGAGATGTCGCGAAAAATAGGTGAGATGCGACGTGCCACCGTGCGACTCGGTGGCACGGTAAACATCTTGTGTCTCCTGTTCTGTCATCGTATCATGTGATGATAAGGCGATGGTAATAAAATAACAACTACATGAAAGCCCGCCAATTTCAAAGACGACCATGACCCACGACTTTAATTTGCCGTAAAAATACTAAAAGGATATAAATTCCGCTCATTATCACAAAGTGATGGGAAAAACGATGACATCGGCGGTGAAATAACGGTTCATTCCAACAATCGGATGGGAAACGTAAGATGCCGGGTAGACGGTACCGTCCGTAATTGTGATCGTAAATCACGACGTAACCATGCCCTGTGGTATGTTGAATGTAGGGCTTGAGATTGTTTGGGCTTAATTTATTTTTAAACCAATCAACTGAGATCGGAGAAAATCGGTAAAAAGATGGGCAAAGTAGGGGAACAGATCATCAAAGGGCTTGAACTTCACTTCTCTATTAATTGCGCTCTATTTTCTACCTTTCCTTTTTAGGGTTACGTAGTCCTAACAAGGAACCCTTATAGTTTTGTCATGTCCGTCTGTGTGTCTGTCTGTCTGTCTGTCCGAGGTTTTGCTAAGAGACCGTTAATACTAGAAAGCTAATTTTTATTTTGTTGGGGGTATGTATATAAATTACGCCAACAAAGTAGTGAAATAAAATTTTGAAAAATATTTTTTTTAGGGTAGCATTACATTAGAAGTGGGGATGATTTTATTTTTCGTCATTTATCCCATCGTGTGGGGTAGCGTTGAATAGGTCTTTTAAAATGATTTAAGGGTAGCTAATACCATTTTTCAATTGAATGCTTCATTTACGATATATTAAACTTTAAAGTGCAAATTTTTGTTCCAGTAGGGCGTCCCCTCCCCATCTAAAAGCTATACTGATGGCTTGAAAAATCTGGAAAAAATCGTGATATCAGTGCATTTCATGAACTTTAAAGGAAAACTATAGCAGTTAAAACTTTATTAGTTTAGCAGTAATAGTTGTTGAACTTGGGTGTTGAATAATTTTGTACCAAATACAAAATCCTAAGAATAAATACTTTAAAGTGACAAAGACGAAGTACCTAGTTGCTTGTTTATAACGGGTAAAGACTTGCATTGAATAACGGGCTACTACGGAACCCTACACTGCGCGTAGCCCGACACGCACTTGGCTGGTTATTAAATTTAATTTGTTTTAGAAATTGAAAGTTGTAATGTATTTTTCATTAGTTTGAAGCTGTGTTAATCTTTACATGGTATAAAAAAACTCGCTTCTCGCAGTCTGTCCCTCCCTCTGTAGTCTGTACGCTTAGATCTTTAAAAGTACGCAACGAATATTAATACGGTTTTCATCAAATAGAGTATTTCAAGAGGAAGGTATAAAACCAGTATTAAACGCGGGCAAAGCCGCAAGGCGCAGCTAGTACTATATAAAAGCAAAACTGTATGTATGTGAGAATTAATATCCGGCAATAATAATCTATAATACCTATATAAAAACTACAATATCCCTGAGTGATATAGGCAATCTTAATTTATATTCTGCAACTTCAAGCTAAGGCTGCAATTTATAAGATTGCTAAAATCAATTTATAAATTAAATCCGTTTTAAAATTATTATACGCACGCATTGCTATTATAGAGCCTTTTATCAGTTCCCTTATCTCATAGAGGGGGATGAAAAGCAATGTATCACTTGGCCGCAACATTCTTTTCTCTCGGCCGACGGGTACTTTAAATCCTTCGGTACGCTTGGGCTTTTACTCTAAAATCCTTTGCTCTGCTCGGCAATAGTGGTCTCAAAGAAAGTTTACTATGTTGCGCCCTTGTAATGCAATCTAATATTAAAGTCTCAATAACCATTATACCTCTAAAACATGAAGAAGTAACAAGACATAAACTGCCCTCTCTGGAATATTGCCTGTATTCCTCCCTCGAAATAATTCGAGTATTAAGCTCCTTCACTCCGGCCGAAAAGGAACAGTTTGGGACACAAAAGGATCCTCGAAAGCCTTATCCAATAACGGTATGTTCTGTATTTCATTCTTCTTTGCCACGTGTACAGTTCAACCTAGTTTTACAGGAATGAAACAGTATGGGCATTCATTAATTTATTTACGTACTTATTTTGCATGTTTGCTCAGTTTTTTTTTTATGTTTTCACCCATTAAAAGTTGGTTTATCAAAATTTTTAACGAATATCCACGCATTTTTTGCATTTTTTTCCTATATGTTATTTGAACTTCATTTTATTGTTTAATCCGTTGTGGGATTGAACCGCTTATATTGCATATTATGATTTTGTTGCACGCATACGCTCCGGCATGCAGTGTTGGACACGCAATCGTAACAAAAATAAATCTATAGTATATCTATAGTCTGTTTCCAGGGCAGACGAAAACTAGAAGAGACTAACAAAACTTTTGGTTGGTAAATAACTATGTGGTCGAGTATGGTAAGCACGCAAAATTTAGAATAGAAACTGGCTTTCAAAAATCTGTTAATTAATTCTTTGTTGTTGCGACTAGCACGGCTATTTTCAATCGCTCGAAAACAAATTTGGATTTGAAAACTGCGTCTTCTTTGATTCGAATCTTCTCTATTCAAAATGTTCCAATCATAATTTGACTTTTCAGTTAGAAAAAATTGTGATTCTAGTCCAAAAAATTTGCTAGGCTATCTACTTTTGCAGGGCTTTATCGACCCATGAGCACATGCTTAGTAGCTTAAAGTGTCCTTACTGTTAGTAGATACGTGTACATTCCAAGGATTATCAGGGCGGATTGTGCCCGGGGCGGCAGGCTCACGGACAGCCAGGGCACGTTATACATAGCCGTATCGACACTAACGACACTTCAGCTGTGCCAATATTGCCTATAAACATTGAAAGCTTTTATTATTGTATCAGAGTTTTTAGCTTTTTACTAAAAATTTATCGCGTGATACGATTCAGGTTATTGCTAGCACTAAGGAGACATTCTAGTATTCTAGTGGAGAAAAGTTTCATTTTTAGGGTTCTATACCTCAGTGCCCTGCGTTCTCACTCGATGTCAGCAACGCTCTTAGATCTTATATCACAATACCAAAATTGATTTACCACCTATAAAGCTATGATTTGTGTAGATTTATTATTATGATTTATATGTATGAAACTGGTGTCTATAACACTCAGTCAAAGATTAGGATTTTGTACATTCAAGGCGTCAACACATGAGTAAAGAAACATCAATGCACAGCGCTTGATATTCTGACACCCGTATTCACAAAGAACACTATAAGTGATCACAGTACTCGCAAACGTATGCATTCAAATCAATACACTAATGACAATATGTTTTTTTTTTAAATGTGAAAATGGGTGTCGCTTGACCACTATCTCACCAATAATTATAATTGTAGAAATGGAGTTTCACACGCCTTGTAGTATCTATACTATCTATTACAATTCTACGCCGTAGAGGTCAGAGAGAAATAAACTATAATCTATTAAGATACTTAGACTGTTTTTCAAATATTTACACATGTTTTTACATTAAGAAGTTTTCGATGCCTACCCCAAAGGGAAAAAGGCGTAATTTTAAGTATGTACGTATGTTTTTACATTTACTATTATATCGATTATACTGTGCTATTGTTTTTTAATGGTAGAATAAAGGTTTTTTTTCATATTTATTTTATTTTATTTATCGAGTATTTATTGTTTTACTAATAACTATATTAATATTAAGATGTGTTTTCTTTTTTTATATCTTCGTGTACTTATAAAGGATTTCCGTGAATTCCCTTCTTGTGTTCTAAGCATTTTCCCGACAAAATTGTGAGCTATTTATTATTTATTATGTGCCGTATTTATTAATTCGTGAGTTCAGTGACAGACGGGGTCAGAATTCGTAGGAAGGCACAAATCAATGCCCTCAGAGGGCTGGCTTAGGATCCCTCCGGCACTCAAGTATCTTTCTACGGTGTCCAGTACCCGAACTGAATTATATATTGAAGGTATATGAAAATGGTGGCAGTCTAAATAGTTGAAATCATATTACTAAATGGCCTGACTTTACTCGCGTCTTTGATTTCAGGAAATTGACTTTAGTATAATCTTTATTATTTAATTTTTTCTGAAGACAAAACTAGTGATTACGTGTTGTTATGTTAACAATAAAAAAGACAAATAAATAAGAGAAACCATGTTTTATATCCAGATACATATAATGTATAATTATTTCAATTAATGTTCATATCGATAATTTTGTATCGTTTAGCTATAAAATAAACTGGCCAAGTGCAAGTCGGGTTCCGTACCAAACTACAATATTTTAGAAGATCGAGCAAAAAATTAACTTAGTTTTTCATAGTTAGTGTTGTATGAATGACAAAGTTATATTTGCGGTTTTGAAAATTCTATATCTCAAAAACTGCTTACTATGATATTTCATTCAAACCAATTTTCTTTGAAAGTTTTTGTTAAGATCTACAACAAGTTATGTTATTTTTTGATTTGTCACTCTGTTATTTTTAAAGTTAGAGGGGGGCACACATTTAAACAGTTAATTAAGGCGGCAATAGCCCAATGGATAGGGTGTCGGACTGGCGATCGAGAGGTCGTGAGTTCGATCCCCATCCCACCCATTGCACTATTGACGTGAACCCACTCCAGACACAAGCATATTTAGCTTAGTTGGAGGGGTTAACAAGAATACTAGTAATGTGCAACCCACATTGCGAGTAATCTTTTTATTAAAAAAAAAAAAAAAAAAAAAAAAAAAAAAAAAATTTTACCACTTTCTATCTGTCTATCTTTCAAACTTTGAGGAAAATTAGTTTTAGGAACCTCAAAGTCATTTTTAAAGACCTATCTATAGACGCACGTATAGGTTTAATGAAAAAAAAATACTTTCAGTTTTATGTTATTTTATTTTGTTATTGTTTTTTAGTATCTTTTGTTATAGCGGCAACACGGTTCATGAGATACAGTCTGGTGACAGACGGACGGCCAGCGGAGTCTTCGTAATAGGGTCCCGTTTTACTCTTTGGGTATGGAACCCTAAAAATGATTTCTTTATTGATTGTCTCTGTATTTGTAACTTGTCTCTGATTAAATAAATAACATTCGTAAATTTAATCTTAAATACATTATGAGGTAAATTCGTTCAGATTTTACATGTACAGTTTTAATGTTTTTTTGTTTATTTTGTCCAACGGGCGCAAGTTTGCCCTAATTTTTATCGGCACGTATAATGAAAACAGCGCATCTTTTAAACCGCAAACTTGAAAGATATTGCATAAGTTTAGCCACAAGTTTTCAAAGTTCAATTCAATCCGACGGCTTCGAAGTAGGTCGCGGTTCAGCCCCCTGGGGGCGAAGGGGCATCAACTTTGTGAATCACTTATAAGGCTGTCAGATCTTCGATATCTTTTTCACTGACTTATATATATATATATAATATATTTTTTTAATCTTCACACGTATAGAGTCTGATTAGAAATCCTTTTTTGTAAATAAGAAGTAATTGTAGAGTATTTTACAAAGACATTCAAATCGGTCGCACTCTGAAAGACTATGAAAAACATCTACTGGATAATCTATTGAGATTTCATTGTTTCCGTGCTTTCATTCTATTTAGATTCTACAGGTTGGTAAAGCAATACACTAACTGAGCAACAAAATAAGAGTACAAGTTAATGACAAAATGGCACTGGGGCTAAGGCCCGGTTGCATGAATCGTCCGTGGAATTTCAGAGCCCGCGTTTGTTTCTGCATTACTTATGACACGGTTGTTGGATTCATTCAACTAAATAGACAATGTAAAAGCTGTTCTTAAATATTTCCGGTATATTTTTTTCAGTGCATATTTTATTATTGTTACATATTTTCAATTTTATTGGAGGTTTGTGTATAAAGTGTTATTTTTTTGATTTGCGTAATGCTGTGAATTATAACTGATAACATTTTCACCCAACAAAGTTTTAAAATGAGGAGATTAATGTGATTGTTGTTGATATTTAATAGACAATGCTCGCAATCTAGATTTTGATTTTATTCATAAATGTTATCCGTCCCCTTACGTTATCAAACCCGAAAAACACTTTGATTACAAGATAAATTATTCACTCATCAGTACGTACTTACCTACTAAACGCAACCACATAAGGCTTGGCACACATTACATCATAACGTAATTGCCTCGCCTCGGAACAATCCTACGAACCTCAAGCGGCGCGCGGTGAACTAGCCGTAGCCGCGCTTGTGACCTGCCGTCCACACGCTTACGTCTCTCCAAGATAATTTATTCGTAGGTCTCTCCCCAGCGGAGCCAAGCCAACAGCTTACATTAAATGATATTTATCTTGGGGGTCTTCATTAACAACAAATTATGACTTTATGACGTCACTAAGGTTGAACATACGCTACCATATCCCAAGGTAAAGCTTTGTCGCAAGCGCGGCCTGCCTTACCGTAAACGCGGCGTGTCCTATCCGTAGCCACGGCGATGTTCCGGCGCTTGCTGATCCGCTACGGTGACGTTCCGTTTCCTTTACGTATAGTGTGCGACGGCGCTTATACATCACCATCTTAACCAATGACAAATGAACGTCTAAAGTCATAATCGTCACACTTTATATGTGTGATATGTAGCATATATAGAGAGATATGGTGAGAGGCTGGGAGGACATTGATTCGTCCCTCTGAGAGGACGTTGACTTGTCAGTCGAGCTGAATAGCATCATTAGATGAGTAACTGATTAGCGTCATACGGAAAGGACGGAACAGTTTCAAGGTGGAGGGCATTTTTCAACTATACGAGGTACTTATATGTATAAGTTATGTTGGTTCAGTTCAAACAATAAATGTTACATTTGGCGTAGTTAGGTATTTTTTGATTTTAAAAAGTATAGTTATCACCACACTTAACGGGAGACGTCCCTATCATCCCGTTAAGATTAATATTATGAGAATATTTCAGGTTCAAAAAAATGTAAGGTTGGAATATTATCAATAATATGTAGCATGCATCTACATAATTGGTTAATTCTGTATTATTTTATATTTTCAACCGACTTCCAAAAATAAGGTTCTCAATTCGCCTTTACGTTTTTTTTTCTTTTTTTTTTGTTTGTATGTTACGTGATTACTCCGTCAATTGTGAACCGATTCGAATGATTCTTTTTGTAATAGGTAGGGTACGTTTTCGAGGTGGTCCCATTGTAATTTCATTGAGATCTAATAAGTATCTCCAGAGATATAACGATAAGCGTCTCAAACTTGCTACTGAAATTGACTCGCGGTGCATTGAAGTCGGTTGTTTTAGTTTTTATAAGTCAATAGGTATATTTATAGGTCATACATTGTATTCGTTCGCTAACTACTACAATCAATTAATATATACTACAGCGTTTCCCTGTGGTTTCCCCACTTTCCATCAAGTTGGTAGCATTTGCCGTGCTCGTAAAATACCTAGAAGTAGGTAAAAAGCGCCAAAATGAGCTTTCTGGCACTAAAAACGTTCTTTTTACTGCCTAAACGAGTTTCGCAAATTAGAATTATGAGTCGGAGTACCAAAATAACGACTTTAGTGATAATATCGAACATAAAAAATACATTAAATGCCGTTTATGGTAGAATTCGGGTATATTTACAAATATAGATTAGGTTAGATGTCGCAAGTATGTTAAATTGTGTGAAAACCAAGCTTTCCAGTCAATGTCAAGTCAATGGCAATTGACAGCCTAGTATAACGTCACATGAACTTAAGAATTAAAAAAAATAACTGCTGAAATACGCAACCATTTGCAATGTAGCAGATTTTTATCTATTATGATTTGCAGAGACATTAAATCGATTTAAAAGCGTAATTTTGAAGAATAACCAAGACAATTCAGTAGAGTTCAATAAAATAAACAGCCAAGACAATTCCCCAAAAGTCACAGTTCATCAACTAGTTTGTGGAATAGGGAACCATGGCCATTGTAACGTATAGCGTAACGATAACTGTATATGTATTAGTCATAAGATATAAGACTTAAGATTTTAATAAATTATTATTATTTTTAGTTTGGAATTGTGGCAATAGAGTCTTTTTATTACAGTATTGGTCTCAGCGCAGATTTTGCACCTTGATTGGACAATCTGAAAATAATTCTTTGTACAATAATAAGTAGATCAAACTTACCCCGATCTGACTAACATAACCCAAGCTAGTTAGAACATTGCTTCAACTTTGACAAAACATAGACACACAAACTAGTTGCAGCTGGGGCATCTAGCTATATCTATGTCTATGGGTGCATTAGATATGCCGGGTCTTTGCATAAGTAGTGTGTTATTATACCACGTCGGGCGCGCATCCGGTTGTGTTTGCAGGGAAAATTAGACTTAGTGTGCACGTTAATGTATTTATAATTCAATTCATTCTATCAACAGGTTTAGCTGAAAGAAACACCGAATAAACATTATATAAGCACTTTATTTTCACACAGAGTAGGTGAGTTAAAAATAGTTAGTTACAATAATTATCTAACTTCTTCGATTCTTGCATAGTTTCATGCCGTAAATTGATAAAAATATATATACCCACCTACCTTTGCAATAAAATGTTTGACAGTTTCCGTGAAATCTTTACGAGCTTATGTTATTTACTTTAGTACTTGTAAGACAATAAAAGTTTAACTGCCACGACGAGTGTATTATAAATCCATGAAGTCGTTAAAACATAAGGAATTTTATCCAGATATTAATATTTTCTTCATACATTATTCTATCCACCGGCAAAAGTGGGCTTTGAAATACTCAATCTCTATTTGTAATAATAATATCTACCGATTTGAGTATAATTATTGTAAAGGTACATACTATAGTTTTTATTTAATTGGACATAGAGATTTATTAGTATGCCTTTTTATGTATTTTATTGTAAAAATAGGTAATTAAAAAAACAAAAGATAGTGATAGTGTAGAAGAAAAAAGAGAGGCCTTTGTCCAACAGTGGGCAGAACCAGGCTGAATATAAAAATAATATTTCTATCGCACTATTCCGGTCTTACTTCTATTAACTTCCTTAAAGGTATTTTTTCAAACGTGAAAACAAGGCAAACCTAAATTTGATTGAAATTCGCAAAATTAAGCTTCTAGGTATTTGAATATAATAAATAAATTCTATAAACATAATACTAGTAGTTCTGTGAGAATAACAGAGACCTCGCGACCACTTATAACACTTTTCTCTTTCCCCGGGCATATGTAGACTTTCCAGCAAAATAGGGGTGGGGTATACATTTGATGAGTACTCGTTCCCTTGGCCCTAAGTGGTCGAATCTGGTGTCTACGTTTGTCTCATGAAGGCGGAGAGGACTGCGTAGTCTGATTGGTAGTAGGTAGGTTTACATTTTCCGAAAAGAAAATAAATGAATCCGATCCATCCGACAAATATCCCTACAGAAATCTTCCTTTTTTTAGGGTTCCGTACCCAAGGGTAAAACGGGACCCTATTACTAAGACTCCACTGTCCGTCCGTCTGTCTGTCTGTCTATCTGTCTGTCTGTCAGTCTATCACCAGGCTGTATCTCATGATCCGTGATAGTTAGACATTTGAAATTTTTACAAATGATGTATTTCTGTTGCCGCTATAACAACAAACACTAAAAACATAATAAAGTTAAAAATAATAGGGGTCCCCATACAAGAAACGTGTTTATTTCGGCATTTCAATATAACGCCACCTATGAACGCTTAGGTAAACGTCCATAGATGGCGTTATATTGAAATGCCGAACCCTAACACCTTTGTTAGACGTTAGATGGCGTTATAAGAAATAAAATGTTTATTAATTATTATTTTTGCTGGCAAAATGATAGTGGTATTTTTTGCTCGATCTTATAAAATACTGTAGTGTGGTCCGGAACCCTACGAGTGCGAGTCCAACTTGCACTTGGCCAGTTTATTTCCTCCCTCTACTCCCACCTTTTGATTTTTTTTCACAGCATCTTGTGTAAATAAAGTGCCTCTCCAATTAGATTGAAATCCGTCGATATATAACGTCACAGCAAACATCCCCTCATTTTCCCCCTATTTTTCCCCTAATAAAAAAAAAACAATCGTTTTAAATGAATCAAGGAACTTGTGTGCCAATTTTCGTCAAAATCGGTTGAAAAATGCGACCGAAACTTCGCTTCGCTCAAAAAAATCAGCATCCTCCAAAATATTATTGACGTCATAAAATAAACTGGCTGCCATTTCGTACCTTTAGTAGAATATTCTTGACCTAGGTTTCGACAAAGTCTGTCGAGTCTTCGTCGGAAGTAAGGTCACGCGGTAAGATCGCGGTGATCAGTGAGAGTGAAAAAGGTAAGTACGTGAATTACAGCCAGTACATACCAACAATAATGCAACAAATGTACGATAAATATTGTTTGTTTTTAGGGTTCCAAACCCAAATCGTACCAACGGAACCCTTTTTCGGCAAATTTTATTCAATCGGAACCCTACGTGTGCGAGTCCCACTCGCACTTGGCCACTTCATTTATGATAGTGTTTGAAATGTATTTATTTAGCACGAAACAACATCAGCTTTCCCCAAACTTTCTACTGACATCCAATCTGAACAAAATCAGGGTAGCACTCAATCAAAATCCGTCCAGTCATCCGTTATGACCGAGTCCGTATAATGATAAATAATAACATCAGACTGCTACAAGGGTACGGAGCGGATAACTGAATACATTTACTTCAAGAAATAAGGTTCACTTAGAACCGTGTCAAAGAGAAAGAAACCAGCAAAGTGGGAGTCAGACTCGCACAGGAAGGGTATCCATACTACCTTACAATATGTAACACTAGAATAGACGTACCTGATGTATGTGTATATTGAGAACTCAGTGGTTAAGTGGGAGAATGGTCTACCATCTACCTCCCTCCGATTCCGGCAGCTATCCTTGAGAGCCAGTTCCCATTCTAGGCCTAGCGTGCTTACCATTTTCGACCGCATCATCACTTACCGACAGGTGAGATAGTGGTCAAAAACGCTAGCCTATAAGATATTTAAAAAAAAACGTGTGGCACTTGGGGACTGCCGCGGTAAAGCTATTGCATAACATTTTTTTTATTTATGCAGTATTTTTTTTCTTTGATTTTAATTCAAGTTACACTTTTTGAGCGTGGTGACCGATACGAAAACATTTTTTTTTCTTTTATTAAATAAATGAGAAGTGAGCTACTTTTAATATCGCTCATTTTAATATCAAAAATGTTGGTTATCTTTATATATTATATATAAATTAACAAAACAAAAAATAATACTGCATTTGTGATAATAATAATAAAATGTATGTATATAGAGTACTCACTCATTTTCTTACACTATTTTGTTCGTGACTTTCTTCATTAATAAATGCACTTTTATTTATTTTTATTTTTTATTTTATTTACAGATAGAGACAGAGTAAAGATATTCACTGTTGTACATAGATGATAAATACCTTTACACCTATCTGTATCACGGCTACATGTATGAAGGCAGTGAGTGTGTAACAAGGAGGAATTATGTAAAGTTCCGAGGACTTGTTCACTCTTGACATAATTTGAAAATAGAATTTACGGAATTTATATTTGAACAAGGAACGAGAAGACAAAATCAAAATTATCCGGTCCGAGGGTAGGGGTATATAAGCGGTTAGGATAGCTCCCCTACATGTGAAGTGGGGATGAAATCCGATAGATGGCGTTTTACACCGTTAACACACGCAAGTGTTTCATTTTATCAAGTTTTATCATTAAATTGAATGATGTATGAAACCAAAGACGACCTTATCTCTACTACGCTAAGGCTTAAAAAATGAGGTTCGTTGGGGTGTTAGGTTTTATTTTCGTTACGGAATTTCTGCATTTGGTCTCCACGCTCAAGGCCCGCGATAGAAGCTATGCAATAGCTTAACAAACTATGTACTATAAGTTACATAAACTGATAAATTACTGAATGAAATACCTATAGCCTTGCGATCCTGTCTCATAAACCATCATATGACAATTAATGCAACTGTAATATAGTCCTCCATATGTAATGATATTGTAATTCGGCAAAAGAAACGTTACCGTAATTGTTTATATGTTCATAATGCTCTCTTTCTGGTTGGTACATGTCGCTTCTTAATAGGATTTTTACTCGTGTGCCCCTAGGCCAGCGATGGTGAACCTTTAAGTATCAATGTTCTAAAGAAATGTTTAATGAGGTCATAGACGTGGCCATCAAATAATTTTGACTTTGTGATTATTGGGAAAATAATAAATACCTACTAATTTTATGTAATTAATTTTATCTTAATGTTTGACATTCATAAGTGTACGATGTACCTGATGAAATGTTGAAATGTATGTGATGAAAAAAAAACTATCATCTCGGAAGTCTTTATTTGCCACAAAAAAAATACATTGTGCTATGTCTCAATGTTACGCGTCATTTAAATGAAAGTAAAATTAGTGTGACGTCTGTTATTGCAGATTAGTTGACAAATAACTTAGGCGTAGGATCAGTGACTCGCGTTCGCGTGCCATTAGTTCGCCATCCCTGCCCTAGGCAATATAAAAGTTCAATTTCCTTTGCTTTTAGGTGTTCTTGTCAAAAATGTGATTAACTTAAGATTTACTTGTATTTGCTACAATCGAATCATATTACATAGTTCTTGTGTGTTACATAGATTTTGTGTGTATATAAAATAATGTTTATAGTTTCTATTCATAGAAAAATTCTCAATAAATTTATTTTTTAGGGTTCCGTACACAAAGCGTACCCAGGAACCTTGTAACTAAGACTTCGCTGTCCGTTCGTCCGTTGTATCTCCTTAACCATAATAGGTAGACACTAGTTTTTAGGGTTCCGTAGCCGAATGGCAAAAAACGGAACCCTTATTATAGATTCGTCATGTCTGTCTGTCTGTCCGTCCGTATGTCACAGCCATTTTATTCCGAAACTGTTAAGACTACAGAATTGAAACTTGGTAGGTAGATGTGTTGTGGGGTGTCTATGGATAGGTCTTTAAAAATGACATTGAGGTTTCTAAAATTATTTTTTCTCAAAGTCAATCATTTGAAAGATAGGCGCGTCTAAAGTGGTGAAATGTGTCCCCCGCCCCCTTCATCTAACTATTGAAGTATGGGAGTAAAAAATCTAGAAAAAAATATATGCTATAGATCTTCATAAAAACTAACAACGAAAATTAGTTTGAACGAGATACAGCCGGCAGTTTTTGAGATATGGCGACCGCAGAGATAACTTTGTTTTTCATACAAACACTATAAAAAGCAAAGTTAATTTGTTAGTTGCGAAAAATCATACTTATAGAATACTTTACTGTGTTACGCAACCCTACGAGTGCGATTCCGACTTGCACTTGGCCAGATCTTTTTATTATTTAATATAGGCTAGCGTTTTACTACCCACTCACCTGTTGGTAAATGATGATGCGGTCGATTAAGACAGTTTATATATTTCTACGACAGCTATAACATTAAAAACAAAATACAGTTTAAAATTTAAGAAACATACAAGAAACGTGTTTTTTCGGCATATTTGCTCTTTCTTATGACATATTATACGGTGGTACAGAACCCTTAATGTGCGAGGCCAACTCGCGTTTAGAAAGTTTTTTGGTGTTGTCTATCTGCCTTTCCATCTGTCTGTCTGTCCATCTGTCCGTCTGTCCGTATCTCAAGACCCTTTTTCTCAGGAACGCGTAGAGATATTAAGCTGAAACTTATATCAAATACTCGGCTCTACGGTCTCTTTTGGCTGTGCAAAAATCAAACTTGTATGTCAACGCGATCAAAATATATGACCATTTATTACGCCTATTTTCGCATATTTTGCAATTTCACAAGGGAATGTAAACCTATAGGGGCCTATACTCATGGAATTTGGCAAGAAGCAAGGTCTTGAAGCACTTTTATAGGATGAAAACCGTAAATATGTAGTTTAATAAAAAAGAAGTGAAATTACAATTACAAACTTATTATTTGCGGTTGGTGCAGTACATTTTCTATGGATCGAACTGCAAACTTAAGTTTGTTTTTTAACCTAGTTTGACAAATTTGTACGGAAGCCTCAGTGCGCGAGTAAAATTCGCCCTTAGCCGGTTTTTTTACACCATTTTTACGTTTGACTATGGTGAATACGCTCGGACTAAAATACTCTGACTCTCAAGAAAAAAGTGCAACAAAATTCAAGAATCAAGAAGAATCAAGAATCAAAGCATTTATTCAGTATGTAGGCAGTATAAATATACGCACATATACACGTCAATATCATAAATCATAAAATAAATCATAACCAATTATCAAGTAAACATAGCAAAAGCAGAATTTAACGCTTTGAATTAGAAAAAAAAAGTAATGAACCATTCAGCTGTCATCCAATCGTTTACGTCAGAATATTTAAAAAAAATTAAAGTAGGTTAAAACCAACCATACATGTAAGTGTGTGTTTCAGTACTTCAGACAATTTTTATATAAAAAAAATAAAAAAGTGAAATAGTGAAACACAACATAGAGAAACGCATACCGATCACAGTACATATCATGATCCAAATGGAACTGATAGTCCGTCTGTCAGCTGCATAATATTGTTTAAATAAAAATAAAAATGGCAAGCCTAGAAAGAAAATCTGCGGACAAAAGGGGAAAACTGAATGGCTGTTGAATCTACCGGTGTTTCGGAAATACTCCCATCAGAGAAGAAGAATTGAAATTGATTTACTCTTATCTTCTCCCTTATTGTTTGACTGCTCGCAACGAAAGCATTCGAAAAAATCGAATACATGAAATCAATTAGCGAAGCCATAATATAAACTAAAACATATAAAGGTACCCTATATTCTTTTTAATCTAATTGCAGTGATCATAATCAAAAAATACGAGAGTCAGCTTTGTTTTAAAGTATTTTCTTAAACTACCCTATATTAATATGCCTTCAGGTCGCGAAAGCTTAAAGTTCACATTTCAATACCACAATAATAATTTGTTATTGCGACATTGTACAAGCAGATATATCAAAGAAGCAAGAGTCAAGGCAGAGAAAGTCCACTGAAGCAATCGATCACTGCGTAGCTTTCCCCGGCAGTGCTTGGCCCCCGTAGATGTTCGGACGACTTGTTGATTCCATTTTTTGCCATTATCTGTCTATAGATGGATGCTGAGAATGTTCTTTGGTTTACTGTTATATTCAAACATTGGAGTTACAATCGTACATTTTAATTGATGAAGAACTAAACTTTCTTTAAAATAATAGGTAACAAGACAAGCAAGACTGGTATAACGGTAAAAAATGACATTTGTTTATAACATGTTCTGTGGTACGCAAATTGCTGGGTTGCTAGAACTATTCGCTGTTTATCTTGAGAAATCTTTTCTTGTGAGTAATGTAAAAAGGAAAACATTCAACTTTATTAAAAGGCAATGTAGCTCTAATTAAATGACAACAAAATGTATTCGTAAGCCGCCGCACATGAAAGCACTGCCTAAGGTACGGCAGAAACAGCACTTATGATATTTACCTATAATATTATAATATAGTATACATCGTTCACGTCTGAAAATGAAAGAATTAAGCAAAATAATACTTAAATTCAAAATTTGTGTAACTCTGCAGAATACCAACTTTTTGACTTGAGTCAATGCTACCATTTATTACAATATCATTGGAGTAAGAGGATACCGAATTTTAAAATTGATCAGACCCTCTTAACATCATCATTAACTAGGAAAAGCTCTCTAAAACGGCCGAAATGATTTTCATGAATCAAAGCCAAGAACACACTTGACACTTATCAAACAAAGAAAACTAAATCCAAATCGGTTTATTTTGGGTTTGTTAATTTCGCTACGATACCATATGCAGGGATAGACTTATAAATACACATATACATACGACAAACTCATAATACCTACATTATGTCGGGGTTAATAAGGTCACACTAGCCAACTGACTTTACTTCCACGTAGCGCGACCATCCCAAACCCATCTTCCAAAGTGCCAGGCGAAATAGAAATAAACGATTTCACTGCTTCCCAAAATATCTGTTCACCAATAAAGTTAATTGAGCCAACTAATGAAGGCCTAAACCTGCCGGCTGCACCTGCTAATTGCAAGCAGATGGGATTTGACATGTGTCTTGGACATAAAGTAGGTGATTGGGGCCCGACGGGCCTAACTAACATCCAATGTTTGTAGGTGTTGTAGTATTTAGATGATATTAGAGTGATATAATACCTACTAATATTTCAAATAAAGGTTGTGGGGTAAACCGCGACTGTGTTTGAAAACCTAAAACGGTTCTTGATTCAATAAAGCAAAGATAAACACAGAGTACAGAGTGGTAAGCAATGCCTCTAAACTATAGTAAACATCTTGATCTAAGAAGTCTTTGTCCAGTTGTGGGCTGAAAATGTTAATAATTATCATCACGATCATTTTGTCAATTTCTTATTAACCATGCCAGTAATTTGAAATTTTGCATTTACGTAAATCAAATTCGGAACTCTGGAATTCAGTTCTAAATAGAACAGTAATATTTTCGTTTTATGTAAATTTTACGAACTCGATATTTGTTTTATTAAACTTTCGCGTAATAAAACCGGCTTTGATCAAATTATCATATCGAAAACACCAAACCGATGAGGCTACATCCAAGATTACACAGCTACAAAAACAAGAATAGCCCTTTTAGGAAATATCCGGATAAATGTGTAAAACTGCGTAGTTGAAAGTCACGGTATAAGAAGCCTTTTAGCAGTAGTAACATGATTTGTTTACAAAGTGAATTTCTGCGTGTCCGACTTTGCCTAAAATGAAAGGTGACTAACGCCAAATAAATATTTACGATTTTATGTTGGTGATAAGAATTACCTTTTTAGTATATAATAGACATATATTTTACTTTACTATGTAATAAATTATGGTTAATTCTACTTAGATAAGATAACTCAATAGTCCAAACAATTTAAAAAACGTATTAAACTAAAATATTAACTATGACTAATAATTCAAATAAAAACTACAAATAATAAATGGAATTTAGGTCGCTGTCTGCTGGTAGAGTACCCAAAAAGCTGGCGACATTACCTCTTTGAATCGCGAAACTAATGCGTTGCCCGAGGTAAGCGCCAGCTCTTTGGTCGTAGGAGACATCGATTTTAGGCGTCGATACAGCTCCCTAACAAAACCGCCTGCTTGTTGACCCCACGGGCCCATGGTTTCGACCCCAAACGGAAGAAAAGCATAGTTTTCACCGATGCTTATATATTTCCTCCGTTTGAGAGCCTCTGCTGCGTCTGCAGCTGCTCCTGCCGAATTACCTAACTACAATCTGATGCAATATTTTTTATCAACGTATTTGTAATAATTTTGCAAATGTGAATAATTATTCTATCGATTTAGTTTCGCTCTCAACATATCATACATTCTATTTAATAAGTTCAAATTATATAGTTAAAAACTAAAACAACCGACTTTCATGCCGCGCGATTTAGTTTCAGTTGCAAGCTTGAGACGTTTATCGACATATATCTGGAGATGCTTATCAGTTCTCAATTAAAATTACAATGGTACCTGCCTTCGAATATTTTCGTTCCAACAAAAAAAGAATAATCAAGATCCGTTCATAAACGACGCAGTTATCCGCGAACAAACATAAAAAAAAATTACGGTCGAGTTGAGAAAAGTCTTTTTTATGAAGTCGGTTAAAATACACCTTGAAAAATACTGTCGCAGTGCAGAAAATATGTACGAACTAGATGAATACTGTTCGAATAACAGAGAGAATACTATATACCTTCTCCAATTTTTATGATTTTGGTATTTCGTTTGTATGGACAAATCGCGGATATCTTGCCATTCAGTCCTACTTTATTACCTATTAGCATTTCGTAGCACTCATTCCTACTGAAATAAGTACATACTTAGTTTGAGAAACTTTCGCTCAATAAACACAACTTCAGTTATCTCAGCCGTAACTTGTGGTTACTGAGAGACGCGGGTTCGATTCTCCTAACGAGAGAAAGCGAGCTTCTCAGAACTTAACGATAACTTAAGGGTCAACTTGAAATAAAAATGAGACTGGCCCTTTTTGTGGTTGGAAGTTGAAAGGCTGACCTTTTCTTAGTTTTATTATAGCTTCTCACGATGTACCTATATAATAGAACCTATACTTATGTACCTAGATGAGTACCTATTAAAGACATTTTCAAGTTTTAAATAGATACCAAGTTCAAGTAAAAGTCACGTTATAGTCCCGTTTAAGTCACAGTAAAGTATAATTAATGTACTTAGTAAAAATGGGAATGCTTTGATGAAGGATTTCACTGGAGTTTCGGAGAGAACACAACATGGCATGTATTTCAAAATTGTGCTGATTTACACTGGTACACATTTACTGACACCAATTGATAACAATCCATGCTCAACTGTCTCAAATAAGCTGGCAAAGTGCAAGTCGGACTCGCACTGGTAGGGTTCCGTACCACACTACAGTATTTTATAAGATCGAGCAAAAAATACCACTATCATTTTTCGCCAGCAAAATAATAAATAAACATATCGTTTCTTATAACGCCATCTAACTTCTAACAAAGGTGTTAGGGATCGACATTTCAATATAACGCCATCTATGGGACGTTTACCTAACTAAGCGTTCATAGATGGCGTGAAATGCCGAAAAAAACACGTTTCTTGTATGGGGACCTCTATTATCTTTAACTTTATTCTGTTTTTAGTATTTGTTGTTATAGCGGCAACAGAAATACATCACCTGTGAAAATTTCAACTGTCTAACTATCACGGTTCATGAGATACAGCTTGGTGACAGACGGACAGACAGACAGACAGACAGACGGACAGCGGAGTCTCAGTAATAGGGTTCCGTTGGTACCTTTTGGGTAAGGAACCCTAAAAAGGGAAGTATATGTAGCATGCTAATACACAAATCTTCTCCTAAAAAGCTTATAGAAATTTGAAAGGTGCCTACTCCTTATGCTTTAGGTATTAGATAATATTTTATATTCATCGTAAGGCTTCGATACCCATGTAATATTTTGTTTTTGTGAATCTCATCACCACTAATTTCCATTAAAAGAAAAGAAATAAAATGCACTTTTGGTCCTACCTACTTCAAACCGAACAAATGCTCCAAATTGGGAACCTTCATTGCAAAGCAAGTACCAAAGTACATGACTATCAATCTACAATGGTACCAAACCAGATAATACCGTTACTTCCCGAAACTTCTCGCCAAAGATGCTGCGGCTTGCTCATAAAATCTATACATTTCACTCCAAAACGATATATTCAACTTTAACCCAAAGTAAAACGGTCCAAAACTGATTTGGCAGACTGATTTGAGTAGCTGAAAAATTGCGATACAATGCAAAACTTTTTTGCTGTTTGAAAATTGAATTTTCATCTCTATCGCATATGATATAGAGTTTAAGCTTTAGATTTAAAATAGTTGTCGAATGGGATGCATTTATTCGGGTTGCGATTTGTATGGCGCAAGACAATGGTGCAAATGGTTTTGTTGTAGGAACAAAGAATTCTTCGGAAGGTAATAAATGTGGAATTTTTATTACGTCATTCTGAACATTTTCTAAGGTACTTGCGGTTCCTGGGATGTAAGGAAATTTTCCGGATTTGTGACCGATGGTCTGATAATAAGATAATGATATGTCATGATCTCCATGAGTCCAAATTTACCTTAACCTGCTAAATCACGCTTAGAACAGAATAGAATAAAATGACTATTTACTGCACACCAAATAAAACATAACATATTGAAATAATGGTAATACAACAGGCTGTCTGATCGCTTGGAGTGATTCCTACCAGACAACCTTTTAATGGACAGGATATAAATATTAATATTAAAGTTCTTAACCTATTACATGGATGTATCGACATATTATGAGAAGAAGGGAAGTCCACGTGACTAGAAAGGCAATGGACATGAAAGTGGACGGCTATAGAGGAAGAGGAAGATCGAAGAAAGTGTGGATGGACTGTGTGATAGAAGATATGAATGGAAAAGGAGTGGACCCGGAAATGACTGCAGATAGATCCAAATGGAAGAGAATGACATGTTGCACTGACCCCACTTAAATGTAATGAGGGTAGGAAGAAAGTTTTTAGCCTCAAAAATCATCTTAATATACAAATATAATGCAAAATATTAGAAAAAAATTGGTTTGCTCCGTGGTAACATTTAAGTCTTTATAAACTCTATCACAATTAAAATAACAATAGAGAAACTAAAAATTCCAACGACCGAATATAACTTAAAACAAGCGTACTAAAATAGTCGTGAAAACATTTTCGCAGCGAGCCATTTTTACTAGTTACTAGAAATACTAATTTACCCAAACTTTTTAACTCTTCTTTATACTAACCCTTACAAATTACACGAGGGGGCGCTCCTAACTAATCACTTTAGTTTACACGCCATTAACTAGCAAAGTTTACTGGGTTTACTCGTTCTCTACCAAAGCTCAATTTAATGCAGTAACTACTCTCTAAAACTGTGAATTCGAGCTTTTTTGCGGTAGGTTATATGAAAATGTATGATTGCTATGTTATAAAAATTGTATGTTTCTCATACGCGTGGATGTGTTTTTATTATAAAGGGGAGAGCTTTATTTTTAAAGTATTATAATACATCCTTACTAGTATTATAAAGGCAAAAGTATGTGAGGATGTTTGTTACTCTTTCACGCTAAAACTACTGAATCGATTAAGCTAAAATTTGGTATGTAGATCGTGTAGACCCTAGAATAACACATAAAGTACTTTTTATTTCGATATTCCGACGGGAACGATGTCTACGCGGGTAAAACCGCGGGGCACAGCTAGTAATATATATATATATATATATATAGATGAAGTGACAAAGATAGAGAAGGGATGCTTAGATGGTTTTGGACATCTAGAGATGATGGATGAAGAAAGATTGACGATACAGATTTATGAGACGAGTGTGAATGGGCTAGCCGGTAGAGGCCGACCTAGGCGAACGTATCATATCGTATACGTATCGTACGTGCCAGATCGGAGACGTTTAAAGAAAGGCTAATCAAAAGTACCTATAACCGGCGAGCATGTATGAAGGCGCTCATGAAAGTGGAAGAAGCGAAAGAGGTATGTCAGGATCGTAGCATGTGAGAGAAATAGTCTGCCTACTGCAACGAACAAACAAAGGCGTGATTATATGTATGTATGTACTATATATAATACTTTTTAAATTAAGCGTTGTTTTGAGAAGGTTCTTTAAGGCCTACTTATCCTGAAAGTTAGACTAGTGCAAACACGAGGCCCGTGACTGACACGTGTTCTAGTACCTACGTGTTCACACTACATGAGGCATCCTCATGATATGTTGACATTACAAAGGTGCGCAACAAAAAGTTAGCTGAATAACCATTAAATTTTGAACGAGTTTTTGCTGTTGGATTACGACAAAGTAACATGCATAAATATTTTCTTGATAAAGACAAAAACTTTTAAATTGAAAAATCTGTCGCCAAACGTAGCTAATGACAATGGCTTCTATTGCCTCTGTGGACGATTATTTTGTTAAAAAATTGACAATTGTGAATTACCGTCTACGGGGCACTTAACGGTTTGCTCCGACAGCTTTCCTTGTTAGACTGTTGCCTTTCTAGGCTAACAGGTATGACTTACCACCAGCTGAGATATTGAAGAAACGCTCGCTTACATATTACAGAATAAAATACTTTTAAACTAATACTAACCTCAAAAATTACTTAACCCCTCACAAAATTTCTCCTTCACTAACCCAAGCGTAAAAGTATCGCATTGCCAAAACCCATTTCTAAAAATGACTCCCTCGTTATAATATCCTGGCCCCAAATTCTCGGGTGCACGTTGTTATTACTATTTAAAGGTATAGGTACCCTAAACATGTACTTTGGGCAAACCGGCTTACTCACACATGAAAGGCACATAAAGGTGTGTGTATGTGTGTGAAGCTGGTCTTGCGCATCACTCACACATGGAATGGAAGGGCAAAGGGAAATTTTGGCAATATTTTTTGTGTTTACAGTTTATTAGATGAAATTATGTGCGCTGCAACTGACTAAATGAAAACTGGTCAGTGAAATCTTCTGATACCAAGAGACAGCAGCTAAGTTGTTACTGCTTAATACATAAAAAATCAATTGATAATGTTTAAATTACAAATATAATATTATTATAGGTTTCAGTAAATTCCAAGGTCTGAAATATCCCCGTGTAATGAGAGAAGAATACTGGAAGTGTGTATGTATTTAAAAAAATTACTTAATATTGTTACCGTGCTAACTAAATAAGAGCGCAAATTCAAAATGTTGCGCTCTAATTGGCTTAAGTCATATTATTATCTGCTCTGGATGAAGAAAGACTGACGAAACAGATTTATGAGACGAGTGTGAATGGGGCAGCCGGTAGAGGTCGACTTAGGCGAACATATCACGACCAGATTAGAGACGTTTTAAAGAAAGGCCAAGTCAAAAATACTTATAACCGGAGAGCATGTATGAAGGCGCTCATGAAAGTGGAAGAAACGAAAGAGGTATGATGATATGAGATCGTAGCATTTGGAAAGAAGTAGTCTCTGCCTACTCCAACGGGAAAAAGACGTGATTGTATGTATTATCGGTTCTGTGCTTAAGTGAAAGGTGCGCAAGGTATGATTTGCAGACCAATAAAGCTAATCATGGAATATAATGTAAGAAAATTGACGTTAAAAGGTAACGCTTTTTTAACAGAAAACAACACTTTTTGCTAACGCAAAGTTTGACTTTATGCTATTAAATTAATTCCACAAAATCCAAAATTAAAAATCATCGCTCATTCTTTTAGCGCATTCTCTGCAGCCAGTGCAATGTTAACCATTACCACAGAATAAATAATTGTACAAGCATTACATCGGATCGTGTCGGAAGTCTCTCTGTGTGTGATTGTGTGTATATTTATGTGTGTTTGTGTGTGTGAAGGTGATCATTACAAGTACTAGAGAGTATAGGAGGCCCGTATTATGTTGCCATTTACCAATACCATGACTCTCCAGTTTGGTTCCACGAAAATGTATTTTAAGCTGTTGAGCTTTCGTGCAGCTTTCACAGACTTGCATTTGTAAATTGATAAGTTACAACGATACAAAAGCAGACTGATTTAACTGCGATTTAAGTACCCTTAGTACGAGTTTTCATCGTAAACGGTTTTGACAGATCTCACATAGTTTTTGACTTATTCTGGCTCCCTGATTGGTCTAAATTTAGTGAAGTGTAGTAACCACTAGAGGCGCTGTCCTGTTTTTCATACAAAATTTGTTCGATAAACGATATCGAGTTTGGTATAAAAACTCGTACTAAGGGTAAAGGTCTACGCAGCTGAGTAAATGAGATCTCAACAAATTCATCTTTATTACACATAGTGTAAAACAAATCGTTTCCGCTGTGTGTACGCTTAAACTACGCAACGGATTTCAACGCAGTTTTTAGTAATAGACCGAGTGATTCTGGAGGAAGGTTTATGACCAAGATTAAGAGCGGGCAAAGCCGCGGGGCGCAGTTAGCATAAAATATACGGGAATTGGGTTAAAATGTTGTTAGAAGGATCACTTCTTGGTTATTAATAACGTGAACAATACATTTCTAGAGTATTGGTAGAATAATACGGCATTCATATCAGTTTAATCCCCGCCGCGCATTTGGATTTTTCCATCGAAAAATGTATGTGCGCTTTTCACAGTGACCCTCTGGTGAAAGAAAAACGTCGCTAAGAAAACAACAACCCCAGCATGGTGTTAGGACACTATCTAGTGTCCGCCTGACCAGCGACCACCCTTAAATTAGAAAATCTGTCGCCAAACATCTAATGTTTTCCGGCAGCTGTCCTACATTCTAGGTCTAGCGTGCTACCTTACCCGACCACATCATCACTTACCAACAGCATTAATTGTCAACACAATGATACCAACATTTTATGTAAATAAATAATTCTGATTCTGATTCTTAACAGGTAAGATAGTAGTTAAGCGCTAGCCTATATGATATTTTTTTTTAATTGCTAATTTTGAATATACACTTTAAATAGCCTTTTTAGGGTTCCGTACCCAAAGGGTAAAACGGGACCCTATTACTAAGACTCCGCTGTCCATCTGTATGTCTGTCTGTCTGTCTGTCCGTCTGTCACCAGGCTATATCTCATGAACCGTGATAGTTAGACAGTTGAAATTTTCACAGATGATGTATTTCTGTTGCCGCTATAACAACAAATACTAAAAATAGAATAAAGTTAAAAATAATAGAGGGTACCCAGACATGACAGACACGACAGACGAGGGATACAAGAAACGTGTTTTTTTCGGCATTTCAATGTAACGCCATCTATGAAGGCTTAGTTAGGTAAACGTCGCATAGATGGCGTTATATTGAAATGTCGATCCCTAATACCTTTGTTAGACGTTAGATGGCGTTATAAGAAATAAAATGTTTATTAATTATTATTTTTTGCTGGCGAAAAATGATAGTGGTATTTTTTGCTCGATCTTATAAAATACTGTGATACGGAACCCTACGAGTGCGAGTCCGACTTGCACTTGGCCAGTTTATTTTAATAGCTGTCCATCCATAACTGTTTGGAAGGGATGGCTATTAGCGATAAGACCGCTCATTGTAATACATTATACTAAAGATGTAGTGAATAAAAAATCGTTTAGTTTTATTAAGGTGTAACTATAAAGAGTTATCTATTTATCTAAATTATTCGGATCTGGAATCATTAATCAATAAATACTTAAAGCTGTAAATTGATCATTAGCATTAAATAGTAATTCTTTCAATTGGACACAGTCATTCTAATTCGGAAGCATCATTTTAATGTGTGAGCTCTTCGGTCGCGGAAACTTTTCCGATTAGAATCACTGAGTTTTTCGTACTTAAACGTCAAAATGTTAATGGCAAAATGGCGATCCGATGAGCATCATTATCAGCTAATTTCCGTCCACTGCTGGACATAGGCCTCTATGGCACGCACTGAGCACGATCTTCTGCTATTCGTTTCCAAGCGCTGCCAGCCAGCTTGCGTATATCATCGCTCCATCTAGCTAGAGGGCGTCCTTCAATCAGATCGGGTCATGGTGGATTGCAAAGATACGAGAGATATGAGAGGCAGTACCCGGACCGATTTATATATATATATTTTTTGGGTTCCGTACCTCAAAAGGTATAAAACGGAACGCTTATAAGTTCACACTTTTGTTCGTCTGTCAATTTTCAAATTTTCGACTTTTTTTATTTTCCGAATTTTTCCTTTTCTTGTGCTGTAAAATTGACAATTCTAGGTCAACCGGAAGTACCCTATAGGTTTTGGGTCGAAAACCTACAGGGTACTTTCCGTTGACCTAGAATCATGAAATTTGGCAAGAAGCAAGGTCTTGAAGCACTTATAAAGGAATAAATCTGAAAACCGTAAATATCTAGTATAATAACTTAAAAAAAACGTTAATTTACAATTACAAACTTATAATGTGTAGTTTGTGCAAACGTTTTCTATGAATCGAACTACAAAAGTTAAGGTTGTCCTTTAACCTAGTCTGAGAAGTTGATACGGAAGTTTTGGTGGACCACTCAACGTGGCCGGTTTTTAGGGTTCCGTACGCAAAGGGTAAAACGGGACCCTATTACTAAGACTCCGCTGTCCGTCTGTATGTCTGTCTGTCTGTCTGTCCGTCTGTCACCAGGCTATATCTCATGAACCGTGATAGTTAGACAGTTGAAATTTTCACAGATGATGTATTTCTGTTGCCGCTATAACAACAAATACTAAAAACAGAATAAAGTTAAAAATAATAGAGGGTCCCCATACAAGAAACGAGTTTTTTTCGGCATTTCGCGCCATCTATTAATGCTTCTTTAGGTAAAAGTCCCATAGATGGCGTTATATTGAAATGTCGATCCCTAACTCCTTTGTTAGACGTTAGATGGCGTTATAAGAAATAAAATGTTTATTAATTATTATTTTCTGCTGATAGTAAAAATGATAGTGGTATTTTTTGCTCGATCTTATAAAATACTGTAGTGTGGTACGGAACCCTACTAGTGCGAGTCCGACTTGCACTTGGCCAGTTTATTATTTTATTTTCAACACCGATATACCGCCATGTACGTTAAGTTATTCATTGTTCACTCTAAGGTTGTCTGAAAGAGAATCACTAGATCTCAAATATCTTGTACGTTTATGTTACAAATAAACATATCTTAAGGTTTATCAGTTTGTGACAAAACGCTTAAACCATATTATGTTCTTACACTAATCGATCCCCAAATGCCCTAATACTTCTCTTAAGTACGACCCTGTCCCTTCACTGTAATTATTTATTACACGGCTGGCGTGGTGACAACTACCAAATTAGCACCGTTTCAGTATTTCTACCTAGGAAAGGTAGTTTCAGTAACTCCCTCTAGACTTGCTAATACAATTTTATACAGGATGGCTGAAGTTTGGTTTCACCTCGGTTTTGAAGTGCTATAACAGTGTATTTTATCGAAATGCTATTACATATTATTTATTTGAGATACAAATAAGTTTACAACTAATCTGATTATAACTATTCAAAATTCAAAGGATATATTAAGTACAGGCAGCACCTCGCGGTTTTACCCGCGTAGTTACCGTTCTCGTGAGAATACGAGGATAAAGTAACATCTATGTAACTGGCTGATAATGTAGCTTTCTAATAGTGAAATAATTTTTGAAATCGGTCCAGTGGTTTTTGAGAAACAAACAAACAAAAATCTTATCTTTTCTCATTATAATATTAGTTTAAATATTATGATTCTTTGAAGTGTTACACACTTAATATTTTTGTAAATTGTTAAACACAATCCAAAATTTCATCATACCAACGGGACGATGAAATTATTATTTACCATGTTATTCCGGAGGTTGCGGGTTCAAGTCCCGTTGGTACGATGAAATTTTGGATTGTGTTTAACAATTTACAAAAATATTAGTTTAGATGTAGGCAATATTAATATACACACATATACGCCTAAAATCATAAAATAAATCATGATCAATTATCAATCTTTAACATGTACAGTTTAGGGTTTCCTATATTTGTGTTCGGTTAAATATGATTTCGCAACCAGGCTGAAGAAAAATAAACTCCTTCGGAAATGTTAATTCAAAATATTATATGTCGTTAAACGACTGTTTATACCGCGTTTCTCTTACTTGATATTAAGCCCTTTTCCTCATATTACCCAATCGCTATCGATTTATCAGCCCAAAGTTCTTGCATCGAAAGTTTAACTACAATATTTTAGTCGCCTGGTTCTTAATTGTGAACTGCCCAAATCGGTCGTTGTAAGCGCATAGGTCAAGCGCATTGTTGTTGTCTCCCTCTAACGCGGAAGTTGGAAAGAGACGGATGTATAGGTCTCTAGACCTCAGGGAATGCAGTTTGGACAGGTCTTAATGTGTGGGTACTGATTTCGGGTATTCATACATAGAAAGCCTTGGATACGTTGTGATATATACCAACTCCTTTATTATAGATGCCTATATCTGAAAATCGGCTTCGAAATCAAAAGCGTTACGACATAGAACGCGTTTATATTTTTATTGATAACTTTATAAGCCCCAACTAAGTATGGTTACATTACTGAATCCATTGTTCATAATGCCCAAAGAATTATGACCAAACTTCTTATTGAGTTTTTATTTGAAATGAGATTTGAAAAAGCTTCGTAAGTCTAATCAAAATTTAACTTTAAATTGCGGTTATGGATGTTAACTTTTGAATTTGTTTTGTAACACTTTTAGAAAACAATACTTGGAATGGGAAAGAGTAGTGGATGCTAAAATAAGTACCTACTTATTGCCCGCTTTATTGTATACTTTGTTATACATAACAATCATCTTTCTAGCTCTGTCCACTGCTGGACACAGGCCTCATCTGTGGCACGCCACTGAGCTCGATTCTAAGATCTTTATTTCCAATCGCTGCCAGTCAGCCTACGTATATCATCGCTCCATCCAGCTAGAGGGTACCCCGCTCTGCGTTTACCGAGCCGGTCTCCACTTTAATGCAAACATTTACCCCAACTGTTATCTGTTCTACGACAGATGTGACCAGCCCACTGCCGCTTCAGCTTGCTAATCCTTTGAGCTATGTCGATAACTTTGGTTCTTTGACGGATGACTATATTTCGAATTCGGTCCTGCGGAGAGAATCTGAGCATAGCCCTCTCTAGCGAGCTATCGCTGAGCGACTTTGAATTGGTAAACCAGTCGCACTGTCAGTGTCTATGTCCCGGCTTCGTTAGTTTTAACAGGTAGGACACACTCTACTAATTAGGTGATTCTAGCACATTTAGCAATTTCCAGTAGTTATTTAAGTCGCAGAACCGATGAAGTTACTATTTGCGAGATATTAAAAGTTTGCTAAATAAGTAATTTATTGCGTTTCTGAACTAGTTAACTTAACGAAATCTTTTTATGTTTTGTTGTGTCTTCTTCTTATACGCCCCGCACAATCAATAGCTAACAATCATATTCAAGAGGTCTGTATTGAGAGGTGTAAACATTATTTTGAACCGACTTCAAAAAAAGGAGGATGTTTCTCAATTCGACCGTATATATGTTTTTTTATTTATTTTTTTATTTTTGTTCGCGGATACCTTCTTCGTTTATGGACCTATTTTGATTATTCTTTTTTTGTTGGAAAGGACATATCCCAAGTGTAGTACCATGGTAATTTTATCGAGGTCTGATAAGTATCTCCAGAGATATGGAGATAAACACCTCAAAATTGGTACTGAATATTAATAGCGCGGCATTGAAGTCGGTTCTTTTTAGTTTTTTAAACGATCTTATCTCATTTCGCATCCATCTCCACTCAACCCAGGTTTTGTAAAAATGGGGCCCAACTCTTGTTTGCCTTGCTCCAGCAACATTTCCCACAAATATAAAGATGGTAAACCTTTCTAAACATTTCCAAGTTTAACATTAAACAACGTCAATAAACGCGTGTATTCAAAACCCTTTTACCCTTGATCATCATCAGCACAATCCATCTGGTGTGGTGTGGTTACGGCAGATGGAGTACAATAGGACACAAGTAATCCTCAGAGATACGCACAAATCATGCCTGTGTCGTGTCATATTTGGACAAATGAACATTGGGAATACACGGGGTATTACAGCGAACGTGACTGGTGGGTGAGCGAGTGATATATGGAACTGAGCGATATATGGAATAATTCTCGCAGGAGTTTTTAGGTATTTGTGTTTTAGTTTTGAGACTTTGAAGGCTTTTTAACCGACTTCATAAAAAAGGAGGAGGTTCTCAATTCATCGGAATCTTTTTTTTTAATGTGTGTTCACCGATTACTCGAAGATGCCTGAACCGATTTGGAAAATTCTTTTTGTTTTGTTTCATAGGTGGTTTCCCAGGTGGTCCCATTTAAATTTTAACGATGCAAATGCATTGTATTTTTTAAATCAGTATGTCGTCGAGATAAGTAAATATCTCGACGACATACTAATAACTACTTAAAATAAATCTTAAATTATTCATTTATTGACTGAGCATCTTAGATATATACAATAAATAGCTCCCATTATTATGCCCCATCGTACGCCCGAAAAAGGTAAATAACATAATACACTTAAAAATAACCATTTCTGCAGATGGTTTCAATTGTTTATGTTGATTTGCATGGAAACTATTTTAGCACATAGTAGCCAGTACAAATTATGTATTAATTCCTATTGCTTACGCATCAGCTCAAAATTTGATATAGAAATGTTGGCTCATTCCCACTAGTTCAACGAACTGTTGAACTAGTAGGAATATTTTTCCCTCTAGTTCAACTGCGGGCGATTTTCTTTAACAAATGAACTAATGGTTATAACTATTGAAGTTGAATTCCCACTAGCAGAACCGAATATTCCAACCGTTGAATACGCAAAATAGAATTCAATACACCAAGTGGACTTCCTCATTACACGCTTTAAACCTGAAAAGTTTTTCGATGTGTTAACGCCTGTGCTGTACCTATGTTTACAACTTGCATTATTCAGAGCCACGCGCGTCGACTGATCCGCTGCGTTTAGATTTAAAATTTAAACACCATGTATACAGGCATTCATGATGTATAGTATTAGGCTGTGGTTGACCTAAATACATATAATATCGTTTAAAAACTAAAAAACAACCGACTTCAATGCCGCGCTATTCATTTTCAGTACCAATTTTGAGATGTTTATCTCAATATCTCTGGAGATACTTATCATACCTCGATAAAATTACCATGGTACCACACTTGGGATATCTCCTTTCGAACAAAAAAAGAATAATCGAAATCGGTTCATAAACGACGAAGTTATCCGCGAACAAACATTAAAAATATATATATATATATATATATATATATATATATATACGGTCGAATTGAGAAACCTCCTCCTTTTTTTGAAGTCGGCTAAAAAACGAACGTTTGCTCTCGTTTCTGGCTTTTAATACACAATACACAATCAATCGCAGTTTGCTATAGCAGACAGAAAACAAAACATTTTTTTTATAAACCTTTTTTATATACTAGTAATGTGGGTTGCACATTATTAGTAGTCTTGTTAACTAACACCTTCAACTAAGCTAAATATGCTTGTGTCTGGAGTCCGTTTACGTCAAAAGTGTAAAAAAAGAAACTGTGCTGTGGAAATTATTATTATTTTTTTTTTTGCAAAAAGATTACTCGCAATGTGGGTTGCACATTACTAGTATTCTTGTTAACCCCTCCAACTAAGCTAAATATGCTTGTGTCTGGAGTGGGTTCACGTCAATAGTGCAATGGGTGGGGTGGGGATCGAACTCACGACCTCTCGATCGCCAGTCCGACACCCTATCCATTGGGCTATTGCCGCCTTAAAAAGCAGCTTGTTCGTGTTGAAAGAATCATGGAATCGTATGCATGTCTTTGTTTTTAAGTAGAGTAGGATCTTCTAAGATTGCTTTATTATTAACACATAAGAATGGAAAGTGGCATGGTAAGGAGATGAGTCGCTGGACATCGAACATTGGTTCAATGCACACACGGTGAAATATTCCGATGCCTTCTAATGATTTACTAATATTATCTATACTTACATTATAACAATGCATATTTGCCAGTTTTGTCGCATAAAAGCGCCTGATAATATTATCATAGTTGCATAAAGTATTTGCTATTCGAATTTTGACAGGCATTAGTTTCAATTGAAAATGAAATTGTAAGTTTTCTTACCTGGTCATGGTTGCCATCCTGTTTCTCACTGCTCTCTGACTCGGATGATGCTGAGGGCTTCTTGCAGAAATCTGGACAGTATCTTCTGCACATGCACCTGGAAATTTGAAAGATAATATTTTGTTTAGACCTTCGTAGATGAGTACCACGTATTACATATCGCGATCCGAACATTCAGACAGATCAAAGAGTGTTCGTCTCAACTGCACTGTAAGCTTTGCTTTGGTCTTGCTTCGAAATGTATGCAGTAGTGTGTCTGTGGGCGCGTATAAAGCGGCGCTAATAATATGAAGATTCGAGTCTAATTGTGTACCAGGACGTAAAGCACTATAACAATTCGATGGTCACGTAAGTAACATGACTGTTAATATATATAAAATTAAATGAAAAATTAGGTGTTAATTAGGTAAAAATATCGACATAGGTACTGATTTGGGAAACTTCGTCGAGCCTGACAGTCTGACACTGATGTGCGTCGTACCCATCATGACATACGGAGCCGAGACGTGGTCACTCACGGTTCGACTAGTCCACTAATTTAAAATCACTCAGCGAGCATGGAGAAAGCTCTATGTTCGGTACTTAATTGCGGGATCGTATCCGGAACGAAGTAATTCGCCAGAGAACTAAAGTGATCGACACAGCTGAACGGATAAACAAACTGGCAAGTGGCAGTGGGCTGGTCATATTACCTGCCGTAGGACCGATAAACGTTGGGATAAACTGGATCTAGAGTGCCGACCGCGAATCGGAAAACGTAGCGTAGGACGCCCGGTTGAGCGACGACATACCAAAGCGATGGGCAGTGACTGGTCAAGAAAAGCCGAAGATCTGGCTCAATGGTGTGTGTTTGGAAAGGTCTATGTTTACCAGTACAATGATACTGGCTGATAACGACGATGATTGTAATACCACAATAGAAAACAAACTTAATTTAAATGCAAAAAAAGTCTATTCTATAACCTACATATTGTTTTTATACTAGGTTGATCAAAGCGCAAGCGGCCAAGCGCTATATTAGTGCATAGCGCTTACGACGTTTTGGTCGCGATAAATCTACATAGTTTGGTTTAAAGACGACATTTCTAGTGTTTTAGTACTGCTGCAGATCTTATTTCGTTTTTTAACCACCAAAGCTAAATGATGTGTTATACGCTTAACGTGTGTAACTGTGTATGTGTCTGTGTCTATCTGTGACATCGTAGCGCCTAACAGCCGTTTTAATATTGTGAGCGTTTCTCTAGATGATGACGCGACGCAATGAGATCAACTTTTATAGGTCTGATCAAATTGAAATTCGGTATCCTCTAACTTCAATTATTGTAAGAATATGGTAGCATTGACCTGATGCTGGGACATCTCCTGTAGTCTGCGGAATACTCAACTCCTCACCAACTTACAGCAGAGATGTTGTGTTTGTGCTTATTGGAATAGTCTCCGAGAACAGATTATAGATAGATAAGTCGGGCGTGGTTTTAAATTTTGAGCGTCAAAAACCAGAATAAAGCTCATATCTGAAAACGGCTGAATTTTTATAAATCAAAGCTAAGAACACTCCCAAATAAGAAAAACAAAAATATAACTTATTTAAAATTGGTTCACCCGTTTGAGCGCTACGATGCCACAGACAAATCACAAATCAAACCTATACGACGTTTGAGGCACGTCAAACTTATAACACCGCTTCTTTTTACATCGAGCTAAAGATACTATGATAATTTCAAACAATGTTACTAATACATTGGGCCCCAATATCACGGGTTTCTGATTAGGAGGAACTTATCTATCAAATAAAATACAACTAAAAGGCCCAAGATAACCGCTTCCTGATAAGCCTGTTAGATACTTATGTAACAGAATTTCGAAAACTTTATGTGGCGTCGTTGTATATCGGATGATTATCTGTAACTTTATCAGGGACCGAAGAAACTGGGTCTTAAACGGCGTTATTATGTCATATAATATAACTAAACTATCTGTAAATGTGGCATAGGTGAAGTGGCTCTTATATTCGTAAATAGATGTTTGGTTGTTGTGGGGCGCGCTCGTCGTTGGGAACACGCCCGATGTTAGGGTTGCTCTCGGAGATTGCTGTTCGTCTACAGGCCAGGGCGTCGACTCGTGCGAGTGTAGGACATCAGGGTATTAAATAAAAGTTGCTTCTTCATATAAATCGTTCTATTCCGGTCACAATATACAATGGTTGAGATACATGAAATGTGCGCCAGAGATACCGCCGGCGAGCAGATGCGCTCGAGCCGAGAGTTGGCGGAAGTGTGTATGTAGACGTAGACAATATATGCTTATTATCTATCTTACATTTTATACCGTATGATGGCACTGTACGCCATCAAAACATGGGCTTTGTAGTGTTGCCCAGTGTCATAAAATATAGTTAACATATAATGTTGCGTTGCGCATTGTGCGCTATGTAGCGTGTTGTGACGCCTCATCACCCCCCTACGGAGAAAAATACACCGGAGGTGAAAAGAAAATAAAAATGTGTATATAATATAAGATAATAAAAAAAAATTATAAGGGAGAGGTACAAATCTAGGATGTCGCGAAACCTAACTCTGCGTCCGGTGCGGGTAACAACTGGAGGGGTAGGGTAGGTGGGGACATGTTGCGGTGGGGCGGGCGGTGTAGGAGTCGGAGGCGAAGGTGTTGAAGCTGAAGTGGGCGTAGAAGGAGTTGTCGACGCCTGTGGGTCTTGCTCGACTTCCAGGTGGATGCTGGCTTCACGCGGTCAATGCTGACCTCGTGCCTCTTGCCTGAAACTTCTAAGGTGATAGTCTTGGGACTTCTGTCCACAATCTTGTAAGGCCCGCTATATGGCGGTTGAAGAGACCGTTTAACCATGTCATTCCTTAGGAATGCGTGGGTAGCCGTCGGCAGGTCTTTGAAGACCAATGTCGACGTTTGACAGTGTCTCGATGCGGGAGTGGGGCGAATGCTGGCCATTCTGGAGCGGAGTTGTGTTATGAAATTCTCCATATTGGTGTTGCTGTTCGATGTCTGTACGATGAGCTCTCCGGTTAACCGCAGAGGTTCACCATACAGAAGTTCTGCAGATGAGCAGAGTAAGTCTTCCTTCAAAGCTGTGCGGATGCCAAGTAACACCAGCGGCAAGGCCTTGCTCCATGAGTTATTGTGACACATGAGTGCAGCCTTTAGTTGCCAGTGCAGTCGCTCAACCATCCCATTTGCCTGCGGGTGGTAACTTGTGGTCCGTATATGTTTTGATGCACAGACCTAGAGGAGCTGGCTGAAGAGTGCGGACTCGAAATGGCGTCCTTGGTCCGTCGTAACGACAAGAGGTACACCGTAACGTGCGATCCATCCGGAGATAAATGTGGTAGCCACCTCTTCAGCAGTGATGCTAGTCATTGGCCACACCTCCGGCCACATGGTAAATCTGTCCACAGCTGTCAGACAGTATGTGTAACCGTCAGAGTGGGGAAGTGGACCAAAGATGTCCAGGTGCACATGTTCAAAGCGGGCTGACGTACCGGAGAAGTTACCAAGCGGCGACGTTATGTGGCGGGAGACTTTACTGCGTTGGCATGCGACACAAGAGCGCGCCCAGGCCATACAGTCCTTGCGAATGCCAGGCCACACGTAGCGGTCAGACACCAGGCGAGCGCTTGCGCGCGCACTCGGGTGGCTGCGGTTGTGCAGTCTCAGGAACGTCGGGCGGCGGAATGATGCAGGCAGGAACGGTCTTGGCTTGCCTGTAGATGTGTCACATGTAACCTGGATATCAGTTCCAGGAACGTAGAGTGACTCAAGTTTTAATGAAGAGTTGGTGCGTAGATCTTCAAGCTCGTGATCTACTGCTTGAGCTTGAGTGAGTGCGGCTTGATCGTCAGCTAGAGAGATAGCCTCTATGCGCGACAGGGCATCAGCTACCACGTTGTCCTCTCCCTTGACGTGCACAATATCAGTCGAAAACTGGCTTATGAAGCTGAGCTGGTTGAGTTGTGCTGGCGGAAGTTTTTCTCGTCGTTGCTGAAAGGCGTACATGAGTGGCTTGTGGTCTGTGTAGATAGTCACATGTTTGACTTCTAATATGTGCCTGAAGTGTTGCACGCTTTCATAAACGGCGAGAAGTTCCCGGTAGTATGTAGGCCACTCTGTTTGCTTCGCAGTTAATTTTCTGCTAAAGTAAGCCAGAGGTTGCCAGCTGTCAGTTTCGTTTTGGCGTTGTTGCAGAGAAGAGCCAATATGTGTGCCTGATGCATCTGTGAACAAAGCAAGTTGTGCTTGGTGATCAGGGTGAGACAAAATGGTAGCTGCTGACAAGCTTTGCTTGCAAGCTTCGAAGTCCTTTTCCAGCTCCGGTGTCCAGGGGAAAGGTTTTGCACCTTTACTTCCTGTGCTTGCAACGGCATCAATGAGCGGTGCCTGATATTTTGCAGCTTGGGGTAGATATCTGCGATAAAAATCTATCATGCCTAGAAATCTACGCATGCCTGGGACTGTTTTGGGAGGGGGAAAATCACGCAGTGCTTGGATGCGGTCTTTAGGAGGGTGTGTACCCTGGGCGTACCTGGATACGATATCCCAAAAAGGATAGTTCTGCAGCGCCGAAGATGCATTTGGCAGGATTGATAATAACGCCGTACTGATGCAAGCGCTCAAACAGTCCTGAGATGCTGGATGTGCTGGGAACTATCAGGCGAGTGGATCAGGATATCATCGACGTAGGCGTAACAAAAATCAAGGCCGCGTACGACCTCGTCGATGAACCTTTGAAAGGTTTGACCAGCGTTTCTCAGTCCAAATGTCATGTACGGGAATTCATACAATCCAAAAGGTGTTATGGTAGCTGTTTTGCAGATATCTGAGCTACTTACGGGAATCTGCTGGTATGCTTTGACCAGGTCTAATTTCGAGAAGATGGTTGACCCAGCCAGGTTCTGTGCAAAGTCACCGATATGTCGAACTGGATAACGGTCCGGGACGGTCGGGGCGTTGAGAGCTCTGCAGTCACCACATGGTCGCCATGTCGCGTCCTTTTTTGGAGTGAGATGCAGGGGTGATGACCACGAACTACTGGAAGGTCTTGCAGTACCAGCTTGTACCATTAAATTAAATTCTTGCTGCGCTATGCGGAGTTTGTCCGGCGCCAGGCGGCGGGGGTGGCAAGTAACTGGTGGGCCATCGGTGGTATGTATGTGATGGAGAGTTGCATGTTTGATCTCTCTGTTAATGCCAGGTGGTTGGGTGATGTCAGGAAACTCATTGAGCAGCTGCTCAAAAGGTGAGTTCCCACATGTCACGGCCTTGATGCTGACCTGGGAGGTCTGTGCTGAGGATGCTGTTATCCACAGCTTGGTTGTGCCATCAATCACACGTTCGTTCCTGCAATCCGGTAAGAGATTGTAAAAACTCAGAAAGTCCGAGCCAATGATTGGAGTACTGACGTCGGCTATAATAAAATTCCATTAGAATGCACGGCGTAGCCCTAAATTTAAATTTAGGGTAATACTACCATATGTTTTAATGGAACTTCCGTTTGCTGCGCTGAGGTCATAACCGCTGCTAGTAAAATGACCTCGAGTTAGTCGCCGGGGAAAACAACAGATGTCTGAACCAGTGTCAACCAAAAATCTTTGGTTCGTGGACCGGTCCAGAAGGAAGAGGCGACGACTTGCAGCTAGGCTATTCTGTAAGATCTCGACAGCGAAATCCGCGGTGAGATTCGAATTTCGTACTACGAAATTCAAATGTATCACGTTCGTATATCGTAGGACTTCGGGGTATTAAATAAAAGTTGCTTCTTCATATAAATCGTTCTATTCCGGTAACAATATACAATGGTTGAGATACATGAAATGTGCGCCAGAGATAGCGCCGGCGAGCAGATGCGCTCGAGCCGAGAGTTGGCGGAAGTGTGTATGTAGACGTAGACAATATATTCTTATTATCTATCTTACATTTTATACCGTATGGTGGCGCTGTACGCCATCAAAACATTTTCACATCAACAGACTTTGTAGTGTTGCCCAGTGTCATAAAATATAGTTAACATATAATGTTGCTTTGCGCATTGTGCGCTATGTGGCGTGTTGTGACGCCACAGATGTAATACACCGATCCAGTGAGCTCTAAAGGGCTTTAATCCCAACCTTACTTTATATTCAACTCTGCCTCTCTAAAGCAACTAGTATTTAATCTGTGTCCGCAAAAGGCTTAAAGTGATCCATATTTAAATAGGATCTGGAAATAGTTCACCAGGATCTTATAAGAAATTTTGAAGTGGTCTTTAATATGAAATCGACTGACGAAAATCCTCTCGAGATAGTTTACCAAAGCCCCTTAGATTATGTATATATATTGTAATTCTGGATCAATTATTATTACACATCTTTGGTAACTTTTTTATAGTTAACTAGCTGCGCCCGCGGCTTTTCCTGGTAAATATAAATAGACCATCTTTTTGAACCACTCTACCTATTCATGAAAACAGCATTAAAATCCGTTGCGTAGTTGCAAAGTAAAAGTTATATGTGTCTGTATCTTTGGTGTCACAATAAAGAGTTTATCTATCTATCTATCTATCCATCCATCCATCCATCCATCCATCCATCCATCCATCCATCCATCCATCCATCCATCCATCCATCCATCCATCCATCCATCCATCTATCTATCTATCAAAGATCTGAGCGTACAGACGCGGCAAGCGACGTAGGCTAACTTTTGACCACTATTTCACGTGTTGTTAAGTGATGATGTGGTCGAGTATGGTAGAACGCTACGCCTGGAGATACATTCGATGTATGGTGACAGATTTTTCACGAGGCCGGCGGGCAGTGCATTACCACAATACAAGTTTAATGCAGTTAGCATTACCATCATACAGTAATATCGTAAGTCTATCTTTACCTATGGTTTTATCTTTAGGCTTTTTGAAGTGAAACTTATTTAAGCGCACTGTGATAAAATTTTACGGATGTGACGTAGCGTCACAGTCCGCAGGGAGCGGAAGTGAAGCGTCATGGTATATTTTATAAACGCCCTCTGTTGTAGAACGGCGTAACTACGAAGACGAATTCGATAAAGTCCAACAGATGGAGTTGTACAAAAAAAAATTTGTGATGTTGAGAAATTAATTGAGTGAACTTGAAAGGTTTACCGCATAGCTTTCTACACACCCTCATTTTCATATCTTTCCCTTTATCACCTGTTATTTTGGGGTTTTATATGGGCTAAATCTCGGAACAATTTCCGAGGGCTAAATACATCTATGACAGCCCCGGACTGGCTTACAAAGAAAATTAAACATTTACACCACTTTACAGAATAATGCTCGGCAATCACCCTGTGCACGCATAGATAGAGCATTCTAAGGCTAGCGTTTGACCACTCTATCACCTGGTGGTAAGTGATGATGTGGTTGAAGATGGTGAACACGCTAGGCCTCTGAATAATCTAGAATACTCTGATTCTCAAGTGCTTAGTGCTGCCGGAATACCGTAAGGTTAGGGCGGCAGATTTTATTCTTGACGTTTGTTAGCAATTATTTTTGTTGTAGCAATTCAGGCAGAAAATCAATATAATAATGCTCCTACCACCAGTGGGTAAATTTTTATTTATTTATTTTTATATTCATTTCTTCTAAAAACACAATTTACATTTTGAAAGAGATCTCTATGATGATGAATCTTATTATCTTAGAAACTAATTATTCATAAAAATAAGTTACTTTGAATAAGGCACACGAGCCAGCCGTTCTAGGTCGAACCTGTGTTACAGCTGCCGATGTCTTCCATCCGTGTAGGAATAATTTTACAAATAATAAACACTGTCTGTTCGATTTTGCAAACAAGGTAATAGTAAAATTTGTAAAGGTGAAATAACATTGCAGATAGTTTCATAAACAGACTACAACAAGTGATTTGAAGTACCTACCTCTAGGCCTAGAGTATAATAAAATAGAGTTTAATTATGTTTAACACGGCCGTGTTAAATATAAGCTGGATATTTCGGAGACAGTATTTGATAGTTGCCTTCCACTGCCTTAAGCCTTGACACGTTCAAAGGTTATAAACCTGTTGGATTAGCTACTATTGATACGCCACTGAGCTCGGTTCTCAGCTCTCATCCAGTTGCAACTAGCTATCCTACATTGGTCTATACAATAGGTATATAACAAATAACGTTTACAAGTACGTGGTCTGTGAGTTACTTAAATAAGAGTTCTATTTTCTCGCCTATTTTAAACATCTACTTTTTGCCTCTTTGTGTGGTCTTGGACGAAACTTGATGAGATATAGATTTAGTGCATAGAGCTAGTATTCCATGCATTTTTTTAGAATCTGCAAAATCAACCGCGATTGTTTTTTATTCGGAAAAAAAATATATATGAAAACACACTGCAACCACACCCTTGTTGGCTGTGACAGATACATTATAGTCTTGTTTAAATTGCCGTCGCTGGGGATCAAAGTTAGATCTACTAATTATTCGGTATCTTTTAACTTGTAGACCTGAAGTAATGACTATATTTAAAACGCCGTTTACCAGAAAATATTTAATTACGTCGTATAATTAAAATGTAATCAGTTTTGAATTTTCATTCCAAGTATGACTCAAAGTTTATACATTATAGTGTATACTTAGTACATTCTGTTAATAATTAATTAAACACGGCTTAACTTACACAAACTCTAGTTAAAAAGGCCTTTGAGGTCTACGACCGGTTTTGTTATTTAGTTCAATGGAAATTACTGAGCATGTGTCTAACCAAACATGTGTCTAAAGCAAAATTCTGCCAAATCAGAGTTTTGCATGCAACAAAGTCTGCTAAAGGAAGGTATTATAGCTTATTAGATAGATAGATAGATAAAACTCTTTATTTGCCCACCAAATGAACAGAAACAATTTACAATGTACAACATACTATAAGTAATGGAAAGAGCGGTCTTATCGCTTAAAGCGATTTCTTCCAGACAACCGAAATAGTGAAGAAGAAAATTACGAGACTGTGAGGGACGGTGGTGTACCGATATAAACTCTAAAATTAATAAATACACTTACATAATACTAACATAATATCATACCATACACTACATAAAAATATTATTAAGTGTATGTATTGCTTTTCCTAATAATAAACTGATAGCATTAAAAAAGATTTTTGTGTATTTCTCCGTAAAAATGATCAGAGGATATCAAGCAATACCAACGAACCTCTCAGCCTATTAACAACCTATCAACCGGCTACTAATTACTAAGCTACTAATTTATATTGCGAAATTAATTTAATAAAATAATTTGTGTACAAATTAAAGCAATTATTCTCAGGTTTTTGATCCTATAAATATTTGAAGGAAAGGCCACTCAAACTTCTACAAATTCTTAACTTTATAGATAACATACGAATAGTTGCCTTCTGAATATTGAAACTGAAGAGCTAGAAGAAGGCAACTCTGCCAACAATTTATCGCAGGAAAAGGTTAATGTCCTGAATTCTAGGATATAAATGAGGTGAAGTTTAGAGCGCGACAAATGCAAACAAATGACCGTCTAAACAGCTCCCAACACCAAGTTAGAGCGTACTAAGTAGAAAAATAATAGTTCCTCGCGCTTTGGCGGGCGTCCAAGCTAACCGGAAGTAAGCTTCCGTTTGGGCGGAATTTGTCCGGACTCCGGGATTCGGACTTAATTCAGTATGAACATATTTAGGTCAGCTCGGTTGATGTTTTTAAAATATCTACACGAATGGAAAGTTATTAAATCCAAATGAACGACCTTTAGTTCTGCTTCAGTAAATTCGGGATTTGAAAAGTTATTCGATATAATGTAATTATTTTTTGTTTAGCAGAGCAATTTTGAAAAGTTATTCAGTATATAGTCGTTCTATTTTGTTTAGCAAATCTTATACATTTTTTAAACTCACCTTACTGGTTTAGTACATGTTAAGACGGGCTAAGTACCCAAAGCGTTATAAGTAAAATTTATGTGCGCATTTCACAGTGGCCTCGGGGTGAAGGAAAAACATCGTTAAAATTCCCAACTCCCGGCATGGTGGTAGAACACTATGGCCAGCTATCACTCTCAAGTTGAAGATCTGTCGCCAAACATCTAATGTGTTCCAGCAGCTGTCCTTAAGAGCCAGTTCCGATTCTAGGCCTAGCGTGCTACCATCTTCGACCGCATCATTTGTAACCAACAGATAATATAGTGGTAAAACCTAGCCCATACGAGATATAAAACAAAACCATATAAAATTACTATTCAATGTGTTGTTGGTTTTAATACACAATGTATGTGTAAATATACATTGTCATATATGTGTATAGTTTTACTGACATAATCAACCTAACGTAGCTCTAATTAGAATGTACGGCGTAGGTCTTCGTAGCAAACAGCTACGCACAACTTTTAATCTTTAAATACACTTGAAGACGAAATACTACGTAGCAAATATTCTTCACAGGCCTCTTTGAAATCCAATATCATAAGTAGTGCGTGGGTTTTATCTTGTTTATCTCCACTCCAACTATTGCCAGTTTATTTCTAAGAACCATCGACAATGGAATATTGAAATATTGATCGGTATTTACTAGAGTTACTTGTATTATAATATTGTTTGCTAAATAACAGCCTTTTTTCCAAGAATCAGTTTCAATGTAACTTTTTATACATGGAAGATTCCATTGACATAATTAGTGTTGCAATGTAATTTTTCATACTGACATGTTTTATACATGTTAAATTACATTTAAAGATTATATGAAAAATCACGCATTCTAAGCAAATAGCTTTTCACTGTAGCTGTATCGTTAAAATGGAGATATAGAATGCAGAAGTTCAAGAATGTACGAATCTAAAGTTACTGTAGTAACTTCAGAAAATTATTACGTTTTAAAACGGACTATAAAATTATGTACCTATCTCTCACAAGAATTTTTGTGATGCAATATCAAGGTGCAAGACAACAGATTGGCTTGTTAATAATTCTAAAAATCGACTTTACAAGCCGCGCTAGTCAATTTCAGTAGCAAGTTTGTTGCCATATCTCTGGAGATTCGTTTATTCAAATCGGTTCACAATTGAGGGGGTAATCGCGTACCAAACATACAAAAAAAACATACAGTCGAACTGAGAACTACTCCTTTTTAACCGACTTCAAAAAAGGAGGAGGTTACTCAATTCGATCTTGTATACATTTTTAGGGTTCCATAGCCGAATGGCAAAAAACGGAACCCTTATAGATAGATTCGGCATGTCTGTCTGTCTGTCTGTCCGTCCGTCCGTATGTCACAGCCATTTTATTCCGAAACTGTTAAGACTACAGAATTGAAACTTGGTAGGTTGTTATTGATAGGTATTCTGTAAGCCGCTTTCCGATTTTTATACAATCATAAAAAATATAAAAGTTTAAGGGGGGCATCCCATACATGGAACTGAAACAAAAAAAAAAAAAATCTTCAAACCTATACGTGTGTCTATGGAGAGGTCTTCAAAAATGACATTGATGTACCTCAAATCATTTTTTCTCAAAGTCAATCATTTGAAAGATAGGCGCGTCTAAATTGGTAAAATGTGTGCCCCCCCCCCCTCTAACTTTTAAAGTATGAGAGTGAAAAGATCTCAATAAAAATTGGTTTGAATGAGTCAGCAGTTTTAGAGATATGGCAACCGCAAAGATAACTTTGTTTTCCATACAAACACTATGAAAAACAAAGTTAATTTTGTAGTTGCGAAAAATCATAGTTATGGAATACTTAACTGTGTTACGGAACCCTACGAGTGCGAGTCCGACTTGCACTTGGCCAGTTTTTATTTTAAATGTTTGTTCGCACTTCGTCGTTTATGAACCGATTTTGAATATTATTTTTTTGTTGGAAAGGAGATATCTTCAGCATGGTACCATGGTAATTTCATCGAGTTTTGATAGATAAGTATCTCTAGAGATATGAAGATATGAACCTTAAACTTGGCACTGAAAATTAATAGCGCGGCATTTGAAGTCGGTTCTCACACTGAAGAAGATCACACACTGCAGCGTCTTGCGTGCACGATCTAGGCGGCAATCAGATAGCGCAGTAGTATTTGTACCGACTGATTCACACTGAACGCAATCAGAAAACAATTGAAAAGTACTGAGATCGCGCCCGCACATCGCAGGACGCCGCGGTGTGGCCGTACCTTTAGTTTTTTAAACGATCTTATTGGAATTCGGTTGAATAAATTAAACGCGGTAAGAATTCACGTCAAATCACGTTCTAGGTTAAATTTGTGCACATTGCAAAAACAAAGGACCTAGGTATATTCGTATTACACTTGAAATTTGTTGCCTGCTACTACCTCCCCATTTTTTTAAATTCGAACAGTCAATAGCATAAACCTTCGCTAGACGAGACATCTTCAAATGATGACATGGCATTCTCACCCAGTGTATGGGATGTTTAGGAAATCCAATATCTTTCAATCTTTTAGTACTCAGACGATGAGTAAGCTTCATTAATTGAACAGAGCTTGCCAACTTGTTGATACTCGTACGTTTGTTTGCATCGAATATTTATATGAAAAGGTAGTTTGTTGTACGATTTGATCTTGAGGTATGTTTTTGCACTCTATAGAGAGTATCAATTCACAACTACAGAGAAGTGAGGTGTTGGAGAATGTGTAAGTAAACCCCAATGATGTGTTATTATACAAAATACACAGATACACACGTCAAACTTATAATACCCGTCTTTTTGTGGCGAAGGTTAATAAATTGCATAAAATCGACTCTTTCTATTGTTGATATTACATTTCGGAGGCAATAGCCCAATGGATAGGGTGTCGGACTGGCGATCGAGAGGTCGTGAGTTCGATTCCCACCCCACCTATTGCACTATTGACGTGAACCCACTCCAGACACAAGCATATTTAGCTTAGTTGGAGGGGTTAACAAGAATACTAGTAATGTGCAACCCACATTGCGAGTAATCTTTTTTATTATAATTAAAAAATAAATAAAAAATAAAATTAATTTCCCGTCGCTTTTCTAAGCCTTGACTAAATTTTTTTTTTTAAACTTCAATAGAACATACAAATTAATCTAAAATAGTCGTACTCGTGTATCTTTTTTACACTTCACAACAAATAAGTAGCTACGAAATTAAAAATCAGTGTTGCGGTAACTCTCTATACAAAATAACCGACTAAGGACGCAATCCTACACAAAAAATAAATCATTACGTGTTCTGTAAAGCACAACAATATGTAATTTGAGCATAAATTATTCCTATTTCTGTGAATTTGAGTAAAAGCTCCCATTTACAACATTTGGCGTTGATTCGGAATTGCTTCACCACAATGTTTAATTATGTTTTGCGCTTGTTAGATTTTCTTGTTTTGTTGTAAAAGATAATTGAAACTCATTTTCCTACACAGAAACACACCAAAATAATTAAAAAACACTTAATGGATAGATAGATCCTAGATTAAAAAGGTTGAACCTTGCACCTGTCTATAAACAGTGTTTTTTTTTAACAAAGCTTACTAGTGATGTGGGTTGCACATTACTAGTAGTCTTGTTAACATTTCCAACTAAGCTAAATATGCTTGTGTTTAGATTGGTTCATGTCAATAGTGCAATGGGTGGGGATCGAACTCACGACCTCACGATTGCCAAACCGACGCCTTTGGGCTATTGCCGCTTTTATATTTTTGTACACGTCCTTTTGTTAGTTTGTATACGGGCTGAGATAGTTGCGATATGTGGGATAGACTGAAGTCAATTTTCCAGCGCCTCGTTAAACTGCCATCGTCCATTTCGTCACGATCTTACACTGCATCGACACTTAACGTTATCCGTTGAGATAGAAGTTAAAGTGCATGCCTATCCTTCATTAAAAAATTATACAAATGTAAACATGCCCGACGAATCGCACGACATCATCATCAAGCGAGACAGAAGTCAAGCGCTACCCATTTCTGCATAAGAAAATATCAACATTCAACACAAATATTTATAAACGAAGAAATAAGCTTGTCTGTTTGCTTGTGATCCTTTCAAGGCTAAACAACTCGATCTGTCAGGATGAAATTTTGCACAATACGATTTGTCGCAACTGACACCGCAAGGCAATCTAAACTATTATTATATAAAGAGGAAAGATTTTAATTTTTGTATGTTACGATTTAACTCAAAATCTACTGAACCGATTAAAAAAATTCTTTAATTAATGGAAAGCTACATTATCAGCAAGTAACATAAGCTATATTTTATTCCCGTATTGTTAAGGGAACGGGAACTACGTGGGTGAATCGCGTGGCACTGCTAGTAAGACGTGTAAGCTTAAGCGGTTCTCACCTGATGAGCAGCGTGGCAAAGAGCACCAGGAGCAGCGGCAGCAAGGTCCCGAAGCAGGCCATGAACAGCGTCTGCACGTCCGTGAACCCTGAGAACACGGACAGGACTACGACAGGTCACATGCCCACGCGACCCAGTGGCACTTAGAGTACCCTGATGTGCGTGGACTATTATTATTATACACATGTTATCAGCCCGCGAGTCAATTTCAGTAGCAAGTTTGAGACATTTGTCGTCATATCTCAGAAGATACTTATCAAATCTCGATGAAATTACAATGGGAATACCGCTGAAATGTATCCTACCGATTAAAAAATAATCAATCGAATTGGTTCACAATTTACGGAGTAATCGCGTAACATACATACAAAAAAAACAACATACAGTACAAAAAACCTCCTCCTTTTTTGGAAGTTGGTTGAAAATAAAATATTAGATATTATTGATAGGAGAAAATCTGCCACCATAACCTTACGGTGTTCCGGCATCACACAGCTTTCGAAAGTAGTATATATTTTTTTCTTTATTTTCTATAAATATTTAAAACAGTATATAACAATTTGATGAGTACTAATAAACGCTTGGTTTGTGCTAGCAATCACTATTCTAGGCCTAATGTATTCCACCATCTTCGACCACATCATGGCTTACCACCAGGTGAAATAGTGGTCAATCAAACGCTTGTCTATACGATTTTTAAAAAATATTGGTTTTAATCCTACAAAAGGCTAAGAGTGTAAAAATTGAGAGTTTTTTAAAAAACAAGTGGGGGACCGCTGGTCAGTACAGTCCAGCGTATGAACTTCTAGCATATATTCTCGCAAGTGTGTCAAAGAGATTATAAGAACGACTTATACTCTTGTACCACCAAGCACCCTTTGGTCTACCTTCATATGGTAGGTAAATCATTTATAACAGTTTTCCAAGAAGGGTAGTGTCAAGCAGGTGGCCAACTATATTATAATACAATATGCCGCATCCATTTTGACGCTTACGATTGCGATTGCGTTAACTCCAAAAAGTTTGAGACAAATGAGAAGTGGTTACGTGTTTCGTTACTACAGAATGTTGCACACGATATTTTGTTCCCTTCAGCGTCATTTGAGAAAAAAAATTACACCTTGCTCGTATATTTATTTATTTATTAAAGAACAGTTAACAGCTACATTATACAATATTAAATAAAAAAACAATTGAGTAAACACAAGTATCAATAACGCAGCCCACAACACTATTCTCAGATTGTTACATCCATATTAGCACACTATAGTCGCCAGATGAGCTACTTAACTTATACAAAAAATAATAACAATAATTAAGTTTCGTTACAAAAATAAAAAAGAGTGTTGACAAAACATTTGGAAAAATTATAAATTAAGTACATGAATAATACACATATATATATATATATATATATATATATAAATAAATAGTACTTTAGCTATTATTTATTTATTAATTTTTTATTCTGCGGCGTTAGTTATAGTTACAAAATAATGGATGGAAATGCAACAATAAGTTAATGAATTATGATAGATTTACATATAAATCGTTGTAGAACATCTGCATGGAAATGGATTAATTAGGATCTTATATGATGCAAAGTTATGATACGGACTAATATGTGTACGATCTTTCTTCCACTATTTCACTTCTTTCTACTACTATCTGTAATCATATTCCAAACTAGCTAGATATACTCATACAAGCCTACTCTGAACCTAACATATTCCATGATTCAGTTACCCGATGTTCGATATAAACCAGTTATTACTATATCTTCTCATTATAAACAAGTTAAGCAACAACATAGTACTAATAATAAGGTCCTCAACAGCATCATCAAGGTTAGTTAATAGCTTGTACGTGGTCTAGAGCATCTTTTAGAAACTTCAACTGCTCTTCAAACGTTGGAACAACTTAATAATAAATGAGTATTTTGAAACTTCATGTTCGTTTGTAGGTTTCTGTAAATGCTTGTGTTAAAGAAACTTATTATTGTCTTGGGCTATTGAAATTAAGTAAACAAGTTTGAAGCTATTATTAGTAACTAGCTTGAAAATCTAGATTATGACAGTGCAGAACATCTTTTACTAAGTGCAATACAAAATAAAATACAGATCATATCCGAAATAAAGCAATTTTGTATTTTTATTTTGTATTACATTTTCAGATATACTTGTTGAATGTATATAATTGTATCTCTGTTGAATGAACAGTAGTTTTATTCCACAAGAACGATTTAACCAGTAATTATTCCAACATTGTTATTTGCCCCACGTTGGGCGCCAGTTGGACACATGCCATCTACAATTGTCTACGTTTACTCGCGGGTTGATTTGATAATTTGTTTCACAAACGGGCTCAAATTGCTCAAACAATATTCTTTAGGTAGACCAGGCTGAATTTCATTAAAAAGTCGCTGCAAACATTTGCAGGTTTTGTATGCTATGACACTCATGATGTTTTCCAATATTATGTTTCTCGATGTGTTACACACTTTGAATTTGTGTAAATTGTTGCACACAATCCAAAATTTCATCGTACCGACGGGACTCGAACCCGTACCCCCCGGATAGCATGTCCAGGTGCTCTGCCAATTAAGCCACGGTCCGATACTACGGATACGTTGAAATTAGTGGATTGCATATTTTACCCAATTGTGTATTGGTGGCGCCATCTATGATACCTAACTTATTTCAAAAGTTAATCATTCGGAAGAAATCATTACAGTTTTCAATTTTTTTCTAATAATCTAGACTAACAGGATAATCATCTTAGACCGCATTAGCACTTCTAGGCAATCGCGCTACATCTTTGATCACATTCGAAGCATTCTAGTTTATTCCGAAAACACAGCGAAGTAATAAAAAGAAGCTGCAGATACCCTCACAAATTATATATTCCTCCACAAAGACTTCAATTGAACAGTAATAATGTAAACTGTATGGCTATAAGAATTTTTAATAAATTACCTGACTTGTTAAAAGAATGTAATATCAATGAATTTAAATCAAAACTCTTTGATTTTCTACTTGACAAATGGTATTATACAGTAAAAGAATTTCTTAATGACGTTACAATTTAATTATTAATTTCTCGACATTCTAATATTGACATTATTTCTTTTGACATTATCTTTTTTTAAACATATTTGTATTTTGAAACTGAAATTTAATATTGGACAATAATATACAAGATCACAGTAAACAATTATTAAAAACTAGTAAATAATTATAAAATGTATGTACTACCTAATAATAGTTTCGAATCGCAACAAAGAATTTGTACGCCTGACGAGGCAGAATTTTGATGGAATTGATAATTTAATAACACCTTTTTATGTACCAAAATTCTAGCAAATAAATATTTTCATTTCATTTCATTTCGTTTCGTTTCGTTTCGTTTCGTTTCGTTTCGTTTCGTTTCGTTTCGTTTCGTTTCGTTTCGTTTCGTTTCGTTTCGTTTCGTTTCGTTTCGTTTCGTTTCGTTTCGTTTCGTTTCGTTTCGTTTCGTTTCGTTTCGTTTCGTTTCGTTTCGTTTCGTTTCGTTTCGTTTCGTTTCGTTTCGTTTCGTTTCGTTTCGTTTCGTTTCGTTTCGTTTCGTTTCGTTTCGTTTCGTTTCGTTTCGTTTCGTTTCGTTTCGTTTCGTTTCGTTTCGTTTCGTTTCGTTTCGTTTCGTTTCGTTTCGTTTCGTTTCGTTTCGTTTCGTTTCGTTTCGTTTCGTTTCGTTTCGTTTCGTTTCGTTTCGTTTCGTTTCGTTTCGTTTCGTTTCGTTTCGTTTCGTTTCGTTTCGTTTCGTTTCGTTTCGTTTCGTTTCGTTTCGTTTCGTTTCGTTTCGTTTCGTTTCGTTTCGTTTCGTTTCGTTTCGTTTCGTTTCGTTTCGTTTCGTTTCGTTTCGTTTCGTTTCGTTTCGTTTCGTTTCGTTTCGTTTCGTTTCGTTTCGTTTCGTTTCGTTTCGTTTCGTTTCGTTTCGTTTCGTTTCGTTTCATTTCATTTCATTTCATTAATTAACATCTTTGAACATCTTTGATCACATTAACATCTTTGAACATCTTTGATCACATTAACATCAGGTGAAATAGTGTTCAAGCGATAAATAATTATAAATGAATTTTTAAAATATGATAGTGGTTCGACGCTAGGTTCTAATTAAAATAAATCGTTGAAATAATATTACTAAGACAAAAACAAAAAACTTATAATTATATCTCAAAACATCCGATACTGAATATTAAATAAAAATTAGTTTAATGTACACAAATAACTCACTTCCTTTGACTTTTATTTGATTATTCTAAAGTAACTTTGTGAATAACAAAATATTTATGAATTTCGGACTCAATTTGGGCGCCAATATTGTCTTTTGTTTTGCCTGTTTAAGAGTTTAAGGCCAGTTTCATCGGTTAACGCTATATAAAAGTTAGACGCCATATTCTGAATTTCGAAGCATCCGTTGAGAAAGAGTGTCTGTCATGGCGTCGTAAATAAAGTTACAGCTACTAAGCCTATGCTTATACTTAAAGTATATTCTTCTTCTTCTTAAAGCTTCTTAAAGTAGCTTATTTCAGCTTATTTTCAGCTAAGTAAATAAGCTGTCAAATGTATAGAAGTTAAAGAACATGTGGAGTTATTTTACTGTTCAGTGGTGCCTTTACAGACATAATTTGACAGAACGTTTGCTAACTCGTGAGCTCAAATAATAAAATAATTATTAATTTCACAATTTACAAGAACACTCAGCAATCTTCATCTCTTTTGGAAATAAATAGGTTTTCTAATCAAATCAAATATCAAAATCAAATCAAAATATTTTTATTGCTGAATGTAGTAGGCATAAAAAAGATGTAAATACATTTAAGATGGACTTACATTCTACCAATACTGACAGTGGTGTGCAATTTTTTATATGTTTTTGTTTACATAAATAGAGAGATGGCATCAAATTATTTTATAGGCTTAGGGCAAGTTTCACAAGTTTCTAATTATACGCCCTATTAGGAAATTATCTGACAGATTTTTGACACATTTTATGTAGCGTCATCTGTCAAATAACTATCAAAATCTTTATCAGGGACAGGTGAAACTGGCACTTAAAATATTAACAATCTAAATTCAAAATCAAATAGGTCTCAAATTCCTTCTTAATTTTCAAGAACTATAAATAATGACAAATTTTTAATACAGAAAAATAGATACCGACTCTATAGCTACTCTATGACAACCTCCACTCTCCGTAATGTCAGTAAAACACCTTCTTCCAATTGAAACATCGTGTAATGGGCGCAAACTTCGTATAATATACATCCGACCAATGTCGGTACATCACAAACTATACAATAAATGTCGAGAATTTAGAGGTACTTTTTATAACCACGACCTACTAGTTTAAACGCCAAGACCGAACTGAAGCCCGACTGCCAACAATCTACCGCGTTAACTTTCTTGTTTTCTTTTTAAGGTTGGCATCCATGCTTAGAGGCTACAGACAATTCTCATTCGCGGTAGTTTTGAAGTTGGCAGGTTGGCACCATCGATTGACACTGACAGTGTGAGTCAAAACGTTTCCAATGGCAGTTTCACAAAACATAAGTCAAATGAGCACAATTCGTTATTAAAATACATCAATATAAGTAAATTTAACTTATAAAAATAAGAAATCATGACACTCGGCCATCCGACAACGTGATGCCTCCCGGCATACACATAAAAATAACTCAATCATATTTTAATAATAAAAGAAATATCAAGTATATAATACTGTTCAACTAAGATTCTAATATTTCATCACTATAATATCATATTACATTATTTCTGATAACATAAATTCCTACAATATTTATCAAATAAACTTTTCCACGAATATTAATTCCAAATAACTCTAATGTTTATTTAACTTAATATAAATTTACTATGTTTACTAATATTTCACACGAATTGAAAAATAATTACTTATATGTATGAACAAAACTAATTCATTAGACTAATTCGCTTTACACAAATTATTTAACTATGCTTTAATTAAATCATGACACAAAATATAATGTGTGAATAAATATATAACATAAAACCCTGGTTTTGTAACCTCAGTAGCTGAAATCATGACATCAGACCTTATTTCATACCACCAGTAAAGATGCCATCATCATAGCTTTGTACATCTACGGATTTAATATATATCCAAGGTCGGATTCTATTGAATGCAGTAACCGCAGTAACTAATAAGTTTAAAAGTATTATTTAATCAAGTTATTTTAATCTAACAAAATTATCAAAAACTTAGTAAAGTATGAAAAGTCGTTCGAAAGATTATTTATGTAAAGAAAACATGACTACGGCTTTTAATAAATGCTGAAAAAGGCACGGAACAACGTAATATATTCAGAACAATAAGGAATACGTCTAAGCCCATAGATTTGACAAGATCAATAAATAACAAGAGCATAACTGCTGATAAACAAAAACATAAGCAATGAGTTCATAATTAATCACCAAAAGTATATAAATCACTAAAATATCAATTATAAATTGTAACGTTACAAAGGTATCAAGCACCTAAACAATAAAATATTTTTAATCCACTTTTGTTTGAAATACCTTCGACTCCAGCCAAAATAAAATAAATACACTTTAATACGAAACGCTAATTTCGTCAGTCGCCTGTAAGAATCGCTGGCAGAAAGGTTAGCGTTTTTGATTTGCAATCTGCGTGACCCTGATTCGAACACCGTCATTTATCGTTTTCTTTTTTGTTGCCAGCGCAGTAACTTTGAATAGAAACATCAATGTTAGTGAAATGTCAGCAGATAACCAAGATAGCACCACTTGTAGTTTACCTGATTATTTTGAAAATTAATATGGAACTCCCGAAATAATTCCAGGACTTTATATTTAGACATTAGAATGAAATTATAGTATTACCTCTTGAAGACGAAACTTTAAAAGGCAAGAATGAAGAATTAACTCTTTGAAACGAACTATATAAAAAGTTATTTAAAGTTTCATTAAATCGAAGTCATTAACTACATCTCAAAAGTAGTAAATCTTCAGTAAAACATTGATGTGTATTTTCGGGCTGTTGCCCGAACTAAAACAATTATTGATAATATAGACTCCAAAAAAACATTCAACGTTTAATAAGACAGCGTTGACATAGACGGAAAATTACTATAAAATGAACCCAAAAACAAATATTTCATAATTATTTAAAGTCATTAGAAATAACCCAAGTATCCACTACATGTCTAAAGAAGGAAATATCACTTGACATTACCAACAAAGAAATTTGTGTTTAGAGCTCGAAATATCAAATAAAGATAGTAACGGTGGCAGAAAATAATGTACCGTATCATAAAAAGACAGATAATATGTTTCTAACGTGTCGTATTCATCCAGTAGTATCTTATGTATGTGTGTATAATAATGTATATGGCTATATATATGTGTGTATGTATAAAATGTGTGTGTAATGTACATTTAGTGTATGTATTTTATGTATTATAATTATTGTTATATAATTTTATAGCTGTACACCCCTTGCAACATGAATATGTAAAATCCTGTCCACCCAAAGCTTGTCTAATAAAGATCACTCGAAGCGCATAGTATGAACATTATCTTGTTATGAATTATTGTCTGTATATTTTATTTGATGTGCAATAAATAATCATTCTATTCTATTCCACCTTTAGATTAATGTCAGTAGCAACAAGCAGCTTGTTACAGATATGGATAAGAAGTTAGCCAAATTACGGAGAATGATTACTGCATTAATCCGCGAAAAGAACTTCAGAATATCAAGTGATCACTTTGGTATATCCATGTAATACATAGTACACTTATAAATATTATACATACTAATAGTATACCTATTATGTCTACCAACTGTTGAATACTCAAGACTTACAATTGAAGAGTAGAATATCTCAATTCCTGAGCTTGAGCTAAAATCAATCACAAGGAAGTAATCCAAATAGGAATATAAAGAGAACAAAAAAAAAACCACAATGGAGTAGTAATTGTCATGAAAAATATTTGTAGCTTCATTGATCTTTTCTTAATTAGAACAAATGTTTCTGTTTTCCTATGTAATGAAATTATAATTATAGTAATAATGATTTCCATATAGACGTACAAAATTAACATCGCTTTATACTTTAATGATTTGTTTTTTAATTGATTATAGACATTTTATTAGCATTATTCAATTTTCAAAGCATTAGCATTTAAACAACAGACTATATAAAATAGGAACCAAAGTTGGTTTTATAACTCCGTGCATTGTTTTTTTTTTTTTAAATACTGTAAAACTGAACTGTTGTAACTAGCACTCTATGAACACACTGCACAGCTGATACGGTGTGGAGATTGAAAATCAGTAGTAAAAAGCAGATACTTTTTACAGCACATCTACACTCAAATCTACAATGACAAATAGAAAATAAAAATAATACTCTAAGTTCCTATTAAACATTTTATACGCATGTCACAAAAATAAACATATCGAATAATAAATCGAAAACGTCGTGGTGAATACGTAAATATATCAAACAAAATGTTATCTTAATTCGCAATTATTTTAAGTAAAATAACTTTAAAGTTACGTATGAGTAATTCATACTGAAGGAATATCCTACATCTTAAATGATTATATTGTAAATAAAGTCATACCAATATCTACCACAATTAGGAAACAAAATAACAACATAAGGAGCAACTCAAATTGTATGTTCATGTGCCCTTATATACCTCACCACATATATAATACAATATATTTTAAAACTGAAGGTCACTGAAAAATACCAATTGTGTCGGCTATATTTGACATTGTACTCGTATTTCATTAATGTTAATTTTATGTTCTTTCACATGTCATGACATGGCGAAATAGATGGTCTTATATGATTTCTTCGCAAACCTTTTAAACTCTATTTCATGTGAAATAAATTCATTTCCATTTATTTTATTATAATGCGATTTCTTATAAAATAATAAAACGTGTCATCATTGTCGATCACAGCAAATGTGTTCATACACATGATGCTATCCTATGCTATGATTTGATTCATATTGATGCTTTAAACGAATGCGACGAAAAGGAAACCTTTTCGATACATCAGGACAATAAAACACCAGACAATAAAATAGAAAAAATTTAAAACATTTTTATACAGATATCCAAAGAAAGCTGATTTTTAGTTCATAACTACCGATCCATAGTAATAATGCCAATAATATCCAAACTATTTGAAAAGTATGTAATATAGATATGCATATATATATATATATATATATATTTCTTCTACAATTAAACGACTACTTCGAGAAATATGATATTTTCTGTGACGAAAAAGGGATATAGATTTACACATTATCACAATAATTAACTTTAAAGCAGAATATAAGTTTCGATGTTGACAACCATAATGCAGTTTATGCGATCAACTGTGACCATGACCATACTACTTAGTTAAAAAGTTACTTAGTTACAAGCTGGACGTCCATGGCGTCAAATGCACTTGGCATAATTATTCATATTTCATATTCTTTTATTCCTAAATCGTCAAATTTACACGTCATTTTTACAGTGTTGTACCCGTGTACAATACACGCAGCCAGCTTACAATAAGATGTAAGTTATCATCTAAATATAATTAATTAAATATACACATCAATTCAACGCAAGGTGAAGTATGGAGTAGCTAGCGTACTTAGCCCACTTCTATTTATCATCTACATTAATGATTTTTCTAGAGCAATCCGATCAATATCCAATGACTCTGTTTGCCGAAGATAGCATGTTAACGATTCCTTGACACCCTACAGGTCTTACGAGGTGTAGCAACTTCTTCGCTGGTATTAGTAGTAGAAGGCGACCTTATCTTCTGGTTATTACATGGTCGCCGTCGAGTGGCGAGTCAGGCAGGGTTCCACCATCATCAGTAGAAATCATTGGCAACACACTGAAATACACACATTGCCAACGGCATAATCCATTCACAAACAAAACACCGACAATATTCAATTTAGATTCATTAAACATTTAAAATTTCCAAAATTATCTTGCATACTGAATCCAGTATTTAAAATAAAATAAATAAAACTCTCCTATTTCTATTTAACCCATTTTTCAATTCATATTTACTTTAGTAAGCTGTAATATTTTTATAAACATCACCATCATCTCCACCATCATCATCACTTCCATCAACACCATCACCGTTATCATTATTGCCACCATCATCACCATCATCGCCGTCATCATCGCCGTCATCATCACCGTCATCATCACCGTCAGAATCATCATCATCACCATCATCATCACCATCATCATCACCATCATCATCACCATCATTATCACCATCATCATCACCATCATCATCACCATCATCATCACCACCATCATCACCATCATCACCATCAGTACCATCATCATCACCATCATCACCGTCATCATCACCGTCATCACCATCATCATCACTATCATCATCACCATCATCATCATCATTATTATCTCGCTCAATTTACCAATAAGTACAGCTAGTCCTTTAACTGATAATCCGACGTGTCTAATCGACTCAACCAACGTACAATGTGACACTCACGTGCCAGCTCAATTAACCGATGAGTACAATTAGAACGCCCCCTAATTAACAATTCGACGTGTTTAATTTACTTAACCAACATCCAACGAGACACTCACGTGCCCGCTCAATTAACATCCAACGTGACACTCCCGTGCCCGCTCAATTAACCATCCGACGTGTCTAATCGACTCAACCAACATCCAACGGGACACTCACGTGCCCGCTCAATTAACCGATGAGTACAATTAGAACGCCCCCTAATTAACCATCCGACGTGTCTAATCGACTCAACCAACATCCAACGGGACACTCCCGTGCCCGCTCAATTAACCATCCGACGTGTCTAATCGACTCAACCAACATCAAACGGGACACTCCCGTGCCCGCTCAATTAACCGTTGAGTATAATTAGAACGCCCTCTAATGTATCCAATAATTTGACAACCAGTCGACCCATCCATTAGAAAAACAATATATTATTTTAACACACTTGTAACTTTATATTCTGTATGCTTGTTAGACTTTCTGTTTGAAACGTTTGTAAATATTAAAATCAAAACTTATATAGTTCAATAAATTTCAATGGTTTAATACTTTCTTATAGCACTCGCAACCACAGCATAAAAATAAAAATAAAATGTCAAACGTGTTATATGCTATCGAAGGGTGGCCCCGACCAAACACAAACACGCCCAACTCAAAAGCGTACGAAAGCATGAGCTAGGTTCTACCAGAGGGTAGCCTTGGCCAAGAACCCACGCACACCACCGCACACGAATGATCTTGATTTAAGCAGCACATCACCAGAGGGTTGCACTGACCAGACACGCTGCACAAATCCAACACAATCATGTAACTTGCACGTGTCATGATCCAGTTCAATTTTCAAATAAATGTCAGTTACTTCTGATAAATTACTTTAGTGGACGCATATCAAGCATATCAAATATAGGAGAAAAAAACAATCTATTAAAAGCTATCAACATACCCTTTGGGTTATCCCGCTTCTGAATTGTCAGTAAAACACCTTCTTCCAATTGAAACATCGTGTAATGGGCGCAAACTTCGTATAATATACATCCGACCAATGTCGGTACATCACAAACTATACAATAAATGTCGAGAATTTAGAGGTACTTTTTATAACCACGACCTACTAGTTTAAACGCCAAGACCGAACTGAAGCCCGACTGCCAACAATCTACCGCGTTAACTTTCTTGTTTTCTTTTTAAGGTTGGCATCCATGCTTAGAGGCTACAGACAATTCTCATTCGCGGTAGTTTTGAAGTTGGCAGGTTGGCACCATCGATTGACACTGACAGTGTGAGTCAAAACGTTTCCAATGGCAGTTTCACAAAACATAAGTCAAATGAGCACAATTCGTTATTAAAATACATCAATATAAGTAAATTTAACTTATAAAAATAAGAAATCATGACAGTAACAGCAATAAAATTATTATGATTTCCAGATTGCATTGAATTTAAACTAAGCTATCTGCATAATTCCATTTTCCGGTCTAAGTAGCATTAGCATTCATAGTCTTCAGAGAGTCTCGAAGACACGTAGCAAGAGCTCAGAAAGTTGGCGCAATGCCATCAACTACCGAAGCTGTTTCATATGCACCAGGTCTACTATGAATGCACCTGACGTTAGTTTGCAAGAAACACACATTTATATCACTTTCTTCGCTTTGAATAGTACTTAGGTAAGTTCTATTTTCTAAGTCTGCCGAACGATTTCACTTATTTTTGCGGCATTGTAAGTTACAAGTGCACGTAAGTATAATAACTAAAATGATATTGTTGGATAATTTATCCAGTAATATAATTATAAAATATAATATGATATTATTGAAGAAATTCATTCCCAAATGGCATTTAATACAATTTGTGTACTTGTAGGTACTGTTATTTTTCTGTGATTTGCGCTCCTCTTTTTGCCACGTGCAAACAAGAACCTGGATATTGGGATTTTTTTTTGGTATATCGTGTTTTTTGGATTTTTTTTGGCTTCTGATAATAGTTACTCGTAGTATAATAATAGTTACTCGAAGTAGTATAATAGTTACTCTTAGTTTACTCACAAAAGAAAAAACTTTAAAAAAAAAGGGAAAAAATAACATCTCAATTGGAATCAAACCCCCCGTCCTATGATTTCGGGACCACCTTATTTCCCACCCAGCTAGCATAACCTTGTTGACGTTGACGTTTTCTAAAAATGAAACCTGGCTAGATCGATTTATCGCCCCCAAAACCCCCTGCATACTAAATTTCATGAAAAAACTTTTCATAATCATGAAAATTATATATAAACATCTATTCAAGAACTGCTCGTTTAAAGGTAGGTTACATTAGCCTCTCTGCGTCGACAGCGCGCACAAAAAAATATTGAAATAATTATTTGCTACCCACATACTTATCAACATAGTATATGCTGAGAGAAATTATAATAAACTGGCCAAGTGCAAGTCGGGTAGGGTCGCTGGTAGGGTTCTGTACCACACTACAGTATTTTGTATGATCGAGCAAAAAATACCACTATAATTTTTCGCCAGCAAAAAATAATAATTAAAATAAACATTTTAGTTCTTATAACGCCATCTAACGTCTAACAAAGGTGTTAGGGATCGTCATTTCAATATAACGCCATCTATGTGACGTTTACCTAACTAAGTGTGCATAGATGGCGTTACATTGAATGCCGAAAAAAACACGTTTCTTGTATGGGGACCCTTTATTAATTTTAACTTTATTCTGTTTTTAGTATTTGTTGTTAAAGCGGCAACAGAAATACATCATCTGTGAAAATTTCAACTGTCTAACTATCACGGTTCATGAGATACAGCCTGGTGACAGACGAACAGACAGACAGACAGACAGACAGGCAGACAGACGGACAGCGGAGTCTTAGTAATAAGGTCCCGTTTTACCCTTTGGGTACGGAACCCTAAAAACCCGGAACAAAAGCGTAGGCGTCAACAAGTCGTAACAAGCGCTCCTCTCGATGCTTCCAGAGGTCAAAGTGTATAAACTTCATAAAACGTGAACGAAAAGTTATTTCATATCTGAGGGGTTTTAATTAAACAAATTTGTTCAAGAACCATCCACCCTAGCTTTAGGATATCCAAATGGACCGTTTATTTGGGTACAATCGATAAATTATAGGCGAAATAGGGTAGAATGGAATAGGGGCTTGACCTACTCATACGAGCTGAATGACGATTACATTGAAATTAGATCTATTACATTGTTTTCCACTTACCTTGAATGCATTTGATTGTAGAGGAAGTCCGGAGGGGCTCGGAAGTCAGTGATAAGTACCTATTAAATTGGGGCAGTGAAACTCTTCCTGCAATTTTTTTTTGTAGAAGTACATATAAAACCTAAAGTGTGTTGGTTAGGTTAGGTAAGGTTAGGTTATTGTTAACTATACAAAACTAGCTGACCCGGCAAACTTCGTACCACCTAACAGACAATGAATGTCGTGTTACCTTTTAGATTAACTTGTTTTAGGCTTTTATGAACGAAATAAATGAATACAAAAGATATATTAATTAAGGTAGGTAGAAGTGCGTTTCATAAGATCCTCTATAGGTATATTGTAATATTAGTGTTTAAGCTACGGCCTAATAATATGCATGTAATTTGTAATTTTACTAGTTATAACTGATATTATTATCCGATATCAACATCATTATAGAACTATTTACAAACACTTAACTTGATAAATACGTGTTAAAACTTAACTTTTAATACAACTAATCAGTAATGAGAATGAGTTACTTTGATGATAAAGCGTTCAAGATTTTCCTAGGTCAACAACTATCGTACCTACGTAAGAAGATATAATCACCATCATTCCATTATACTATCTTTTATTTAGTTTGTTAAAGTTCTTTTGTAAGGATTTTATTTATAAGAGCGCATAGTGAATCTGAGTACCGATACAAACTTATTAGGTTTAATGGTACAATAATAATGTATATAAGACGTTAAACCTTTGTATGAATAAAAAAAAAAAAAAAAAAAAAAAAAGTTTATTAATGTATTATGGCAATGTACAATAACAATTGTTAAAAATGGTTTTTGGAAATATAAACTTTTTTAAGTTGCTTGTAATCATACATTTCTGAACGCACGCATATTTGACAATCAATAAATATGTCAAACAATTATCATTACTATATATTACAATATTTAGCATTTTTAAAATCTACGTGATGAATTCACAAAAACTTGAAGAATTTTTACTTGACTTACTACATGACACGGGCTAAATACACTAATCGTGTGGAGCCATATTATACCAAAAAAAAACACGCAATAATCCGAATATTGTAATGCTATCCACACATGGGAAGAATTTTTATACTTGATACTGGCTAAATACACTAATCGTGAGGAGCCATAATTATACAAAAAAAAAATACGGCGGGATAAACAAAACAATTGAACATCAAATGATTGGCAGTTTTTAAACCCAGGAACATTTTGGCAAAATATTTTTTCTTATATAATTTTTTTAGGTCAATTATTCATTGTTTTTAATACTATCCTATTCCTGACAAAGACAATTCCAAAAATCATAAAAATTGGCCCAGCCGTTTTTGAGTTATAAGTGTGGCTAACACCCTAAACTTTACCCTTCCCCTTTTACCCTTCTTTTATATATTAGAGTACAACTTTTCCAAGTTATCCAGCATCGCGTCTAAATTTCGTTTTCTACTGTAAGATACGAGTAAATACAAATACATTATTTACCCACATCTTCAAAGAAATCATGGCCCTGAATAGATGTTATTTTAAAAAATATCTCTATAGAAAACGCATCGTATCAAATATCTATTATACCCCAAAAATACCTAAATGAGTTCAAGACATCAACACACATGTGCCCATAAACGTTTCTTTGCAGAATATCTGAATGTGCCGACAGTTAGGTCGTAATAAAAGGTTCTTTTGAGCTAAATCTGCCTCTAACGCCCCCGATCTCATTCGAGCCACGTCGCTGCGTCCCCGAGGTGGAGTCACTGCTTCCCCGAGGGAGGGACAGAATATAAAATACCTGAATACGACCCTATTACTATCTCAAATACACTGGAGGTAATGTTATAAATAGGTGAACGACCTAGCGCTGCTTCTGGTATAATGGGGGAATGGTGGGTTGATGATATTGTACAGTGTGGTTCATTAAGATGGATCAGTATCGGGTAGTCTGTAACTATAACAGATAAAGCAAAATATCAGGCGGGTATTGCATGGACTCGATGCTTCTAAAACTATACCAAGTCACAAAATAATGAATAGTACAAGTGTAGAAGTTGCACTCCCTGATAGCAACAATTCTAGATTAAACCTAGTTAGAACGACGGTAACTTTAAGTAACTGTTATGATATAATTGTTTTAACAGAAACCTGGTTACTCGATAGTATATCAAGTAGCGAACTTTTTGATGATCGGTTTATAGTGTGGCGGAGGGATCGTGATTATTTAGCGACGGGCCAGTCGCGCGGTGGAGGGGTATTGATAGCGGTAAGAAGAGATATTCTAACTACTCAACTTAACACATACCAATCTTCAGCTGAGGACTTGTGGCTCACTTTATCATTTAAAAATCAAAATAACAATATTAAGCTTCATTTATGTAGTTAACTATCGAGAGCGTCGAAGATAGTTTTTAAAAACTAGAATTAAAACTAATTTAATTAAGAGCAAGACTTTATTGCTCGGAAGATCGTCTAAGACTAACTTAAAACCTAACATGCATTACACCACGGATTAGACAAAGGAGGTCCTTGGACCTCCTTTGTCTAATCCGTGCATTACACTGTTGAGGGTCTCTTATCTTTTGCTTACGTTGCGTCTGGCACCTCGCGTGATTCTGCGTAGGCGGGCGCTGCGTATGCACATTGTTATACTCTCACATAGTGATGGGAATATAACGCCTTCCCCGTCAGACCGAAGTTATCGGAAAATGATTATTTCTGAGAACTTCGTTAACAAAACTTATTTCTTAACAGGACATAATAGGTCTTTTGTTAACAACAGGATTAACTTCAATATTGTTTTGGGGAGTTTCCTGTATTTTAGTACACTTATCTTGAATATTAACTTTAAATTTGTACCAGATTGCCGAAACTATAATAATTGTAATAACAATGTAGAGCACTATTGTGGCAATGCCAACACTTTCCACTTGAATTACACTATTGTCACTTTTCACACTTTTCTTCAATAAGTAATTGAGATGTTCGATATCGTCCAGATTTATTCCATTTAAGTTGACTGGTTCCGTATCACGTGCGAGGATTTTCTGTTCATGCTCTTCCAAGTTAGGTAAGTTGACGATTGGAATTTTCTTAAAATATGTTGATTCCAGGGAGTGGAAGCGATGTCCATAAATGGGAAGACTATCGATGAAGACATCACATGGCTTCTGAATAGTAAGTTTATATGTGCCACATAGTTGTTCTTGGATGACGTCATCGCCACATCTCTGAAAAAGGGTTTTCTCGTACTTGGAAAATATTACCCAACTATTGCGGGAGATTTTTTGGATTTTCAATTTCTCTGGGTTGACACGTTGCGGCATGCAGTTAGAGAGGTTTTGTTTATACTACATCAATTGTTCTACACAAGTCTCTTCTGTATAGATGGCAAGGTCGTCTTCCAAACAAAGGTGTTCTTTGGCGGTTATCTCTTTGCATTTGTGAGCGATCGGATGATACTTTGTACCTTCTATTAATAAGTAAGGGAATTCAGGAATAATGGCGAAGGTGTCCTTGGTGGGATCAGAGGATATAGGAAGTGAGTACAATTTGTAATAATTATAAGTAACATTATCGACTAATGGCACATTAATTATGAATCTTACATTATTGTCCTTAATATAAGTTTTAACAGTAAAAGTCTCTTCCAGGTTAATTAAATTTTGTTCATTTACAGGATACATTAAGCGACCAAATTTACTGACTTCTGTTAATACATTAAACAGTTCTTTTGAGTTTAAAATGGCTTTATGTAAAACGGATACTTAACTTAAAGCTAAAGAGGTTTCTATATCACTAAGTTTCATAAAAATAGTTCTAAAGTTAATTATAAACAAGTTGAATACATTTATTATGTGTGACACAATAAAATCCTTATTTTCCTTACTAGACATTTCTTTTACTAACATTTCTAACTTATTTAGCTTATTGTTCAGAATTTTAGTGTTATCATCCATAATTTTTGTAGAGTTTACAATATGGTCCAACATTTCAGATATTACTGTAACTCTTTTTGCTATAGCTTGTTCGCGAGTTTTTAAATCAGTTATTAATTTGTCAAAATGTACTGCGTCGTCATTGTCAAGATTACCAGTGATAACCTTAATCAATG